>JAYDZK010000202.1:34540057-34559892 GCA_034509185.1 Euphonia xanthogaster | reverse complement strand
GCGCCCTCCGCCGGTAGGTGCCCGCTGCCGCCGCCGCCGAACCCTCCGCACAGCGGGACGGCGCCGGTCGTGAGCTCGGGATGGCCGGGGGGGCTCCGTGCCCCCTGCGGGGGAGCTGGGAGTGGGTGGGCAGCAGGGGAATGTCTCGGGATCGCCTCGGGAGGGCGGAGAAGCGGCGCTCAGCTGTCCCTTAAATACAGCCCCAGCCCGCCCTTGTGTACAGGCAGCGCCGCGCCTGTGCCGGGCTGCGGGGGGAGCGGAGTTAAGGGAGGTGTTTTTAGGAAACACGAGGTGTGTTTTTTCAAAGCGGCCTTGCTCGGTAGATCGTTTCTGGTAACGGGCGGCACATGCGTGTTGCTGTGGCTGCTCTTTGCCCTTCTATTTCATTTCTCTGCTTGCTGTCCCTTCGAAGGAGATGCCTGCTTGTGGCCTTTCCAGGCCTTCGAGCGTCCTGCCGGAATGTAGTTCACTAGCCACTGGAAAAGGAGGAAAACACTCATCAGACGCATTTGAAAGATGTTCATAATTATCCTTTACAAAAAAAAAAAACAAAAAAAAAAACAAAAAAAAACCCAGAAAAAAAAAAAAAAAAAAAAACAAAAAACCTTTAACTTGACAAGTTTTGTTACTTATAATGTTGGCTTGCAATCCTAAAAGCATTTCAAATGCAGTGCTGAAAATACAGCTAAATAAAGCTGGATTCTCATTAACTAAAAATGAGCTAATGGTTGTTTAAGCTCCATCAAATCTTCAGATTTGTAATTTGCCGTTGAAACTCCAGAGCTGACAGTAAATAGAGGGGAAAGGGGCTTTTTCTTGCTCACTGCATACCACAAATTACCCAGATCAAAAGCATTACTTGAGGGAGATGCACATACTAAAAGCACACTGCAGTTCTCATTCCCTTTTCTAGCTTCATGTCCAACTAATTATTCTTTCTCCATAGATATGAATTACTCTAGGTTCATCACCACTGTGAGTGCAGCAAGAAAAGCATCTCCAATAAGGCTGCTGAGTGAGTTCATGTCCCTTCTTCCCAGTTTCTCTGAAAGTACCATTCTATGTTCTGGTCTGTGCTGGGGTATCATGTCTTAAGACTTTAAAAGGTTTGAAAGAAAACCATGCTGTAAGCTGACAAAGCAACTTGACTTTTGTCAAGCAGAGATGCTAAGCTGGTATAAAGAAAAAGAAAGTAAATAGCCTTGAACCTTTTCAGAAACCCATCCAGACAGATGAATTAGAATTATCACTTTAACAGGTGTCTGAAAAGTTTCTGCTACTGTCTCTGAACTCAAGCTTTTGGCACAGTTTGCAACTGAGTTTATGTTGTGTGTCCAGGAACAAGCAACTGCTAGTGACTTGAAATTCAGTCCCTGCAGGTTTCTTTCCACTTCGTTTTCCTGTATCCTGTTCATGTCCATTAATGCCTCAGCACCCCCACCCGCTCAGTATTACTACACTTTCCTTTTCCATATTAATCTATCTTTAGGCTACAACATTACATTGTCTTCCATGTGACAGATGGAAGAGCTTAACTGCCTACTTGTTTACTCAGCTGAAGCCCACAGAGACCTGACAGAATCCAAGCAAGAGACATACATCACTAGTTAAGCCTTCAGGGGTCAATTTCCCCCTCTTGGTAAGGGGCTGGCATTTGCTGTTCTGCTTAAAATGCTTCATACAGGTACAGCAAAGTCATGTAATTCACTCTAGGCAGCCTCTTTTTCAAGTGATCCGTTAATATGCATCATAACAAAAGTATCAAGCAGCACAGTTCCTGTAGAAAGGCATACTGAGCCTGCAGTTTTGATTACAAAGTAAGTCTCTCTTTACCAGGCCAAAAGTCACAGGCATAACACAGATTGGTGAAATAACTGATAAGAATTAACTCCCCATGTTCAAGTCTGCTAATAAGTACTGGAAAATAAACTCGGTAGACCACTGTTAAGCCAGATCTGGTGTCCTCTCATATCTGATGTAAAACTGTCAAGCCAGAATGAATGCCATATTGTGAGTTCTTATATTTAATGCGATCAAGTGCCCTTGCTGGATTAAGGTCTGGTCTGCACTGCATAGATTGGATCTGAATGATTGTGAAACTGTGACTTAAAAGCAGGAATTGAGATTTTCTTCATAGCAAATTACTTACACAGTATCTCTGCCACTAAAACTGCTGCTAGAAACATTTCCATTCCTTTATAGAAAAGCTATACTCATCTGTCAGTATAGCTGCCAGATCAGCTGAAGTGAAACAGAACAAAAAACAAAGCCATTGATTTCAAGTGAGTCTAAACAGATGATCATTTAGATTTTAAATTCTTGAAGCTCAAAAGACATCAGTCATGACAATTTTTGTAACAGAGATGTCCAGATTGTTTCAAAATAAATTACAAATAGCTTTTTTAACTTAAAATGATTTTTTGTTTTAGTCTGTCCTAACAGTATCTCCCTCCTGGGGCCCCCAAACACCTATTTATTTCCAAGCAGAAAGCTGACTTTAAGTAGAGTTATCTTTTTGAATTCATGATAGTTAAACAAGTAAATTGAAAAATAGAACAAGTTTTCTGGGCCATTATTAAATATTGATTAAAGGATATGATCACCGTTGTAATAATCAAATTGTAACCAAAGTTTTCATTTTACTCTAGCTGAATTGATGCAGAAGTCTCCTCCATCTCTTATCTCTCTGGCTGGAGGGGCACCAAATCCTAATGTTTTTCCATTTAAAAGGGCAACTGTTGATATTGGACATGGAACACCTATTGAGATTGGGGAAGATCTGATGAAGAGAGCTCTCCAGTACTCAGCCTCAGCAGGGTATCTGTCACAGCTGCTTGCACTTCAAGATACCAGAAGCTAAGGATAGTAATATCCTTTATTATTGCATTAAGTCACCTGTGTTTTTAAAACCTGTTCATAAAGCCCTTTTTTTTTTTTTTCAAAAAATAGGTTCTTCCCAAAACCCATGGTTGTTTTTTTTTTCAATTTGCCTCACTATTTACACTTGAGTTCCAGTGGAAAATTTCACAATGAGTTATGTAAAAAGGAAAAAAAAATTACTTCAATCACTTAAAATCCTAATCCTAGTATTTTTCAAGCCAGAGCATTTCCTGGCTATTTGTATTTGAGAATCCAAACACCCAGATCAGATTTTATTTTAAAGATACTGCATTACAACACATCGTTTCTATGTTTTGGAGTATTCCTTTTCATTTGGCACCATATACTAAAGTCAGTGTGTAGAACTTGTGGTAGTTGAGTGCAGGTATTTATAGACTTGTCATTTTTGGTACAAAAATTGCATATCGTTATATTTCTTTAGTGCTCATGTAAACTTCTTAGCAGACAGCACTGAGTATTTGAGCACCAAGCACAAATACTTGGTTACCTACAGAGACACGTGGGGCATCAGTTAAAATTTTTCTTAATATTTAAATGAACCAGCCATTTCTGAACACCCTGCAAGATCTTAAGACATTTTTTGGAAAATATGTTTTAGAAAACCTTGTAATCTGCAGCAGGTTACAAGCAGCATTAAGAACTTTGTCACACTGCCGCATTGGAGTACAGAATGATCATTTCTAGGAGAGGTTATTGTTCAGCCTCCACCCTGTTTCATCCTTGGCAAATAATTTCTGTCCAGATTTCACTATGATAATTTGGTGTATGGACCACAGGTGCCCATCTCATTTTCTTAATTTGATAAAGCAGTCATAGCAATTGCATTTAAGTGTATCTGTGTGACAGTTGAAATCAAACTCAGGACTGCATGCTAGATTTGGCAGGGATTTAGAGGAACAGGCTAGCTTTGGCCTATATAAGGTCTTAGATATGCTTTCTTATTCACATTTCAGGATTCCAGAGCTGTTGTCTTGGCTAAAAGATTTCCAGCGGAACTTACATGATCCCCCCACAGCCAATTACAGTCCTGAGCAAGGACAGATGGAAGTGTGTGTCACAACTGGCAGCCAGGAAGGCTTGTGTAAAGTAAGACCAAAAGATTCATATGTTAGAAGAATTTAATTCAGAGAGATGTTTATTCTTCCATCACTTCAGCTATATTCAGCATTAAGTGCTCTCTCTAACTATATGCAGGGTACAGTTTCATGTACTCTTTCTCCATGGATATGAATTACTCTAGGTTCATGTACAAGAAAAGGGAAATTAAATAAAATTGGAGTGGCATTCTAGACTGTCAGGACTGCATGAAAGTTCAGGTAAGCAAAGAGCCTGTGTAGACAACATGCTATAAGGTAACATACCCTGTTACTCAAGTAGTGCAATAATAAGTGCATAGAGGCTTTACCATAATTCTATTTTAAACATGTTTGTTCTCATTTTTACTTCCTGATTTTTTGAGGTTTTTTCTTCCTGAAATAATTACCCTTTCCAGTCCACTCTCACTGCTGATTTGTTGTTTCTTTCTATAACTTATACAGTAGAAAGGGTGCTTCAGAGCACTGTCTTTCCATGTCAAGTTGGTAACCTATCTTAATTTGGCTCTAAAGCAGATTTTTCATCCATTCATTGCCTTTCTCACAGACAAGATATTGATATGGTTAGGGAATTACTAGTATCTAATCAAGGTTTTTAGTCCCACTAAGAAGTCAAAAGTACAAAGCACATGTATAAAAACTGAACAATCTTTAAAACAGAATATTTTCTTTTGCAGGTGTTTGAAATGCTCATTAATCCTGGAGATAACATCCTTTTGGATGCACCCACATACTCAGGGACACTAGCAGCTGTACGTATTCCTTAGCTACAAAACATTGTGAATGTTACATTTGAACTAAACAGCAGTTTAATGCCTGATCTGCAGTCTTATAAACACTGTCTGTATTTGCCATAAAAACATAATCTAAGACTCAAGATTTTAGTGTCCAACCAGTTAAGTTCATAAATATTAACGCATAAAAGGTTTCCTACTAAAAAGTCTGTGAAAGCTATTTGAAATTCCTCTTCCAAACACTAGTTCATTCAAGGGCTAAGATCACATATGGGACTGGAAAGAAAGCCATCAGGACCCTAGTTTGGTTGAATTAAATGTATAACAAGTGGGTGTGTTTACATGTCAGCATGTTTACCTGAAGTATTTCATGATCAGAGTATACGATAGATACAAATACTATAATATTGGAACAGGTCTGAAGCACCCATATATGAGTACAAAGATATGAATTAGTGAGAACTATAAAAAAGTAGCAAAGTTTACTTCTGAAAAGTAGTTTAATCAGTATAAAATGAAATGCCAGCTCAAAATGCATAGGAGTTGCAAGAGTTAGAATAAATACACCACAAATTCAGTTGTCCCCCCTTGCATCAAAATAAATTGTTATTGCTTACTGTTCTAAATTTGACTATATAGTCTAATCAGCTGTACTTTTTTAGGAATGTATTGTGACAATGCAGCAGTTTGAAGTTATACTTAAAAATGCAGAGCACTACATGGTATAAATTGAAATTCCACAGAGGAGGGACAGCAAGCTTTTTCATTAGTATTTTACCTATATTTTTCCCATGCTGCTGTCAACATGTCACTGCAGTAGCATCGTTTCATTCTCCTTTATATTGTTGAATATATCTATTGAGAGAACAGATTCTTTGCCCTTTGTCAGGGAAGAGTAGCTTAAAGCTCTGACATTTCCACCAAAGTAGATTGTATATTGTCAGTAGGAAACAAAGGTGCTGTGACCTTAACTGTCTGTGGTGAGAGCATGAGAAGTCATGAGAGAATAGTTCAGATTCCCAAACTCCCTTTCCGCTTGAAAAACCAAATCAGATTTCCTAGAAAAGAGCAGCAATTGAACATAGGAGTTACCCATTTCCTCTGAGTTGGCTTAGTAGAACAAATAAAGAGTAATGTGGTAAGTTTGACAAGCCTTACAGCAAATTCAGGCAAACTTTTATTTGACTCATGAGCAAATGGAGCTTGAGATAGCTATAAAATCAAAAAGAAAGACTTGGTATTGATGAAATGTCATGGTGACAATGACAAAAGGAAGGCCTTTGAGTTACATAATTATGACAGTTTTGTTTCTTCTATCAACAGCTGAGACCCTTGGGTTGTAATATAATTAATATTCCTAGTGACCAACATGGCATTATTCCAAAAGCTTTAAAAGAAATTCTGTCTGCTTGGAGCCCAGAGGATGTAAAAAATGGTAGCAATCACCTCCCCAAATTCCTGTACACTATTCCAAATGGATGCAACCCAACTGGCAACTCACTCACCACAGAGCGCAAAAAGGAGATTTACCAGGTATGGAGCTGTGGTCTTGTGAACCTTGCAGGTGGAAATACATAAACATCAGTCTTGTTTCAGTTGAAGGTATCCCATGTTTGGTACTTGGGCCCATTATTTGTCCAGTTGACATTCCTCCTAGAACTTGTTTCTAGCAGAATCTCTTTCACAGCAGCTCTTCAGAGGTAGACTATTCCTTAGGTAAATTTTTTTTCAATGGTAGCCCACTGGCAGCTGGTACCTTTGCCATGGGCTTCTAACTGGACTTATTGCATGTTGCCTGCATGGTTTAAATGCCACATGGAACAGAGGTTCAGTTGCATATAAGGGTCTGTGTACTATAGGTAACGTGATTACTCTTACAATTTTTTAATATCTAAGTTGGGTGCTTGAAGGCTTCTCATCGTGGGGGCTTCTGTATAATGAATGGCAAATCAATAGAATCATAATATGGTGCTAGTTAAAAAAAAAAAACAAAACACCACACCTGACTGAATTTGCAGTGTCTTTAACTTTTATTCCTTTTGTTACTTTTACAAATTTATTTAGCTTGCAAGAAAATATGATTTTCTCATAATAGAAGATGATCCTTACTACTTTCTTCAATTTGAAAAGGTAATTTTTTTTCATAATCCTTAGTAACACCTTATATTCTGGGGAGAAACTAAAGTTTCACAAGAGAACTAAAGTTTGAACTCTTTACCTTCCTGCATGCCTCTTCTTCATGTCCTACCAAGGCAGTTGTAGGCCTCACAGTCTGTGCTCCTTTCAGTAATTTTCCCCTTTGTGGTATTTTATATCCTGGTAATTAGTGGTTCAAATTTCTCAAGCCTCATACAGGATAGAATTTTTCAGTAATCAGAAAATGACGAAGACTTTGCCTTCAGAGCAAAGCAAGTATGTCACTGAAGCAGCACTTGAAATTTGCAGCCTCTTAATGTTCCTTTCTCCCCATCTCTTCTTTCATTCAGCAGAAGACTGCCTACTCTGCACCTGCTATACCCCATTTTTATCCCTTTGCCTTTTGGACAATCTGGGAGTTCTCCCAGGTACCACATATAATGGTACTGGATAGGCAGCTTCCCTTCGTGTAAACTTTCTGCAAATTTCATACATGAATCTACAGTTAGTCAGTCTTTAAAGCACCTAACTTCAGAAATCCAAATGGGTCTTACACAGCACTAAAACATTGGTAGAAGATAAAGGTCAGCATTTTCTCTTTTGAAATATGTTTTTATGGAAGGAGGCAATAAAACTGACTCACTTATTGAATAGTATTGTGAAGCTCTGTGAGAAAATGTAGGGGAGAAGGTGTAAAAACAGAATTCTTGATAAGGAAAAGGTATGCTGGACTCAGATCTTCACAATTTGGTCCTGTCTTCTGATTTCACTTTTTAATATAGCAAAGCAAAATGCTACAAGGCTCCGTTTTAGAAATTGCAATGCCTCTTTACCCCAAAAGAAATCTTGGCAGAAAAATCATTATTTCTCTCTCCTTCTTATGGCATCATACCAATACTTAAACTTGTGTGCTGAATGGTGGGCTAAGCAATCATCAAAAAATAATAAAGTTGGTTTCTTGAAGATGTTACAGAATATTGTAATCACATCTCAGAAAGCTAGGCTAAGCAATCACTTGTCAGCAAGTTACTGCAATGTTTTCCTTGCAATACACATTTGAGAAATTGTGTCTTCCTAGTAAAGAAAATAGTTCCATTATAATCCTTACTAGCACCTTGAATTTTATTTTTTATTTTTTATTCCAAGCCATGGGCTCCAACTTTCCTCTCAATGGATGTGGATGGCCGAGTTATCAGGACCGACTCTTTCTCTAAAATTCTCTCATCTGGGTAAGGCCAGCTGCAGACCACTTAGCATTGCCTATTCAGTTAAGATGTAAGACTTCATATGATGTGATAAGACATGCCATAGTGTTTTCTTATTTACTGACTATCCACTTCTGGAATGAACTTCTGAATCAGTGGCTTTTCGCAGTCTTCTCACTTTTCATGTCATCTCTTGGCAGTCATTTTACTCCAGGCTCTGTTTTTCTTCTGATGCAGATAGCTAAGCCTCTCCCTCCAGGCAGCCCATTCTTGCAGGCACCATCTAGGCAGAAAGACAGATGCTGGATTCCAGCTCTGTTCCTGAAACTCTTAGGAGCTTTTCTCTCTTCTTTTTTCCATTTCCCTTTTTATCTATAGCTTAGTATTCCTGCAAACTCACAGAACTTGTAATACAGAAAAGAAACTATCATTCTTCACAAACTGTTCATAGGGTTATACTGATATCTAGCCTTCCAGTTCTTTCTGGTTGTTTCCCCCGCCAGAAAAAGAACCAACCTGGGTGTTTTCCATTTCACACAAGTCAATGTATTTGATTTTTAGCTTGCTTTTGTCTGTTAACCTAATAGATATAAATAATTAATGTGAAGTCTGCATTGGCAGCCAGTGGATTATAACCCATCCTAGAGAAAGTGAGGAGACAACATAACCTAAGTGTGATTGCATTTTCAGAAGTCACACCACAAAATGGCTTGACACACTATTATTTTTTCCAAAGACACATATGAGTTTATGGGTTCCATTTTTCTTCAAATCAGCCAATCTGTAAAGATGGGTTATAAGAATCAAAGCATAGGTAACCATCTAGTTTATGAAACTGTATTCCATTCCTTCTGCAGTACTGAAAGGGAGTGAAAGTAAAGCCATTTGCCACTTATCTGTTTGTCATAAAGCCTGAGCATTCATGATCTTTTATTAGGGAAAGCTTGTCTTTCCTTCCCTTTGATTCATGTTATCTTTATGGTTGCAGAGGATAGCTTCCAAACATAGATTTTGTCCTGAAGCCTCATAACGAAGAAGCTATTATAAACATTAAAACCTCTTAAATGTTTTTATTTCATTACTTTGATACTTGGCTTCTAAATTGTATAACCTAAGGGCAGTATTAAAATATAGATAAATTTGAATGCATAAGAGATTCTTACACTATCAATAAAATCGTTGCATGTTTTCCCACATATAACTCAGACAAAGAATGAGCACATTGCATTTCTGCAGTAACTTTTTGTTTGTTTGGTTTCCAGTTTAAGAATAGGTTTTTTGACGGGTCCCAAGCCTCTCATTGACAGAGTTGTTCTACACATTCAGGTGTCAACAATGCATACCAGCACTTTCACACAGGCAAGTACCAAGCCAACAAATGAATTGCATTTAGAGAAGACAACATATCCCAAGTTATAAGAAAGCACAAGCAAACAGCTTTGTACTTTCATAATTGCTCTGCACTTTCACAGTTTTGCTTATGCAAATTCATTGTCAATTCTGCCGAAGGAAGATCCCATCATAGAACTCAGAACCAGAGCTAGAGGGTTGTTTCAGTGCATGGATAGTACAGCTCATATCCCTGAACCCTCAGATTTCAAGATCAAGTTTTGAAATACTTTATCTCTTCCTGGTAGGTCCTTTTGAAAAATCTTAATGTAAAGCACAGTATTGGAAGAAACACTCGTTTATTATTTTTTATTCTACTTTTCAATTAAAACAATACTGGCAGCCCACAAAGACATTCCAAAGCAAACTGACAACTGCAGCCCCTTTATGGTTAGTAATAAGGAAAGGAGACAGTGAACACATCTAAATACGGCTTCCATCTTCCAGCTCCATCAGTTCGTCACTGTTAAAGCGGAGAGGCCAATATGTACAGGAAGGTAAGGCAATATACATTGCCTTCCTCTTTCTCCTCAGTTATCATATTTACCTCTCCATCCATTTTTCTCTCCCCCCACCCCAGTTTCCAAATACCAATGCCATGATCCTTGGAGACACCAGTAACACAGACTATAATAACCTTGGCACCTCTGTTTATAAAGGGCTCCAAGAGACACCGCATGCAATTTCCTGTGTGGGGAATGTTCAATAGTGCATCTGGCTACGGATCTTTTGATGATTGTGGAAGAGTCCTGTTTAAAACATGGTACTGATGATGTGTTTTATTTCTTTAGATTATGATATCACAGCTGCTTCAGCAATGGGGACAAAAGGGTTTCTTGGAGCATATAGACAGGTAGGGTTATGTCCTATGCTGAATTTTGTCATCTGTCATTCTGCTACTTGTTCCCTACAGCAAACATTCTTTGTAATAAACAAGTCAGAGGAGGTGCACCAGTATTAGGCCAAGTAGGTAAGACGGGTTGCCAAGACTCTTGGGTTCACTCAAGAGCCCTGAAGAAACACAGTTTGAAGTTGCAGACAGGCAGGTCAGGGCATGTCATGTACAGCTCCAGGCAGACAATCTGCCAGTCCATTGGCACAGACATCATGCAGCTCCCTGAAGGGAACTTCAGAGGATCCTGGAAGCTTCAAGCCAGTGAATAAAGTTTTAATCCCTGCTAAAGTGTTAGGGTCTATAGCAAAAGCAGAGATCTCTGAGTACAGAATCTATTGAGAAAACGTCAGCATAGCCTTTATAAAGGGAATTAACTAAGGAGGAATTTACACTCTTGCCATCCTTGATCTCCTGATTGTGGATACTGATGGAAAAACAGTGAAGTTCATCTACACACACTAAACATTGCCTCTCACTGTTGTAGAGAGAGCACTAGGCTGCCATCTAACTCACAGGACATTTCTTGCATACTGACTGACACACATTTAGTTTTCATTTATTATGCAGGAGGAGCATAAATTCTCTTGACAGTCAGTGCCTCATTTTATATGCTCTACTTGGATATCATTAGAGCCCCAAGTTTCTCACTTCAGTAGGAGTGTGCTACACTCTTCAAAGGCCTGTAGCAGCAATATGAGCAAAACGTGCAAGAAGTTCTTATATCTCACTGTAACAGCCACTTGTGCCCCTTGATGTTCATACTGTTAACAGCAATATTTGGGAAAAAAAACCCAAATCAGACACATCAGCCTTAGCATTGCTTTGTTTTAAGATTTGAGAACATAAAGAGAAATCTCACAGAGGAACTTTGACCATGCTTTAGCTCAGCTTTCAGTAGTTCCCAAAAAATAAATCCCAAATGCATCTCTTTGCTTACCTCTTTCTTGTAGGTCAAAAGGCAGCCTTGATCAAGACTGAAGGCTGTTCTTCTACTTAAACAAATGAAAATAGGCCTGTAGTGGGGCAGCTGCAGTGCCTTATAACCTTACTGATGAGGCCCCACAGCTGACTGCAATCTCTTCCAGCTGATTTCACTTGTACTAGGGTGAGGTGTTAGATCAGGTTTTGAAGTAGAAGATTGGGTTTTTTTTTTGGAGCAGCTACATTTTTTGGGGAAGTTTCATCTTAGTAATTTTATGTTTTCAACATGTAATTAAAATGGTAACAGGATTTGCAATTTTGGTAGAAGCTGCACAAAGGAGATTTACTCTCTCATATAGAATATAGCAATAGATATACTGAGCCCCAAAACTGTTTAAGTCTCTGGAGGTATTGGTGTTTGTGTATCAGATGGAAAAAATACATCCATAAATCAAAACTATTGGTTCAGAAAGTATTTTTAAAAATACAAGTGTAAAATTATGTAAATTATGCAAATTACTAAGGATGTTTTCTCAAGACATGGGAACACATTTGCATTTGAATTATGAACTCAGTATTAGGCATTTCTCTTGTGTCTTCTGTTGCACAGCTGTGTCATTTTATTTTGACAAAAGCCACTGCACGTGACTTGTCCATGGTGAAACCTGGGTTGGGGTCATTTTTTCCCAATAAGAGATTAGATTATTTGAAATTTTTACTTACAGTATGATGGAGATAGGTTTAAAAGCTTAGAAAAGGGGAAGCTGTTAAATAGTTGTGACAGGTTTTTCATATGATTTGCTTTTTACCTTGTCAAATGTCATTTCCATGTGTACCTGTTACACAAATTCAACCCCAATGCACAAATATTAAGTCTGTGCTTTTGCATATGTTGAAGTCCCTAATTTTCTTCAATGTGTGTGCTTTGTGCAGTAAATACTGTTAACAGGACTTATATCCACTGCTATAATAGACAGGCTGCATGTAATATATAAAAGGTTTCTATGATATGTGTAAAGCTGAAGAAACACCCACACAGGGACTTCCTCTGTCTGGTTGGGCAATGCTCTGTTGGAGATGCAGTGAAGCAGTAAACAGTTCTTGGATACATATACAAAGTTTTATACACACAGTATACTGTGTTGTGCCCACCTAGGATATGCTTATATTTCTCTTAAATGTGCACTTGAGTTGTTCAAGTAGAAAAGCTTCGTTTCTGCCTTCAGAAACAAATAAGCTCTGAAAGGATATGAGTTCATGACTTTTGGTTGATAATTTGCTTTCAGAGTGGTGGACTTCTACAGGATCCAGCGGGATGCAATGCTCACTGCTGCTGACAAGTGGTTAAAAGGTCAGAGTGCCACACAGATAATCACTTAAAATTTTTTGCTAGTTATTTATCATCTTTGTACTCAAGAAAAATCACTTAAGTTCATCTCTTGACTGAAGTGACAGATAAGCACTATAAGCAAATCAATTGCATTAAATATTAAGCTTTGGACAAATACTCTATTGCTGCATTTTTGTGCTTTCTGGTAGGACAGGGAGATAGATGGTGATGAAAAAAAGCTCACCACATTACTATTTAAAGCAATTTTACAAAGAGCCTGTATTTCACTTAATTATGTTCTTATACTTTCTATGTTTAAAATCTCTGGCTTTAAAAAATCTCAGAAATAGTGACCTTAATTTAAAAGAAGATACAAAAAATTGCTATAGCAATAGTGATAATAATGTTTGTATCAGCAAATCTAAAACATCACTGAATCTATGATGTATCCATTAGAAGTGGGGCATAAGTTTCTTTCTTGATTCCATTTTCTCTCTCTCTCTCTTTCTCCAGACTTGGCAGAATGGTACCCTCCTGCTGCTGGCATGTTCTTATGGATCAAAATTAAGGGTATTTCTGATACACAGCAGCTGATAATGGAAAAGGCTTTGAAGAAAGAAGTATGGCATATGATTTAATGACTTTTGATCTTAAAACAAAAAAAGGGTGGGATAAAATATCTGTACCTGTCCACATGTGCACACATAAAAAAGCAGGGGGACTTGCTGTGCACCATCATTAAGTCAGCAAGTCAGGCACTGTGGCACAGTTATTGACTAACAAAACATTTTCATGACTGCATTCAGATGTTGATATTTTATCAGTTTACTTAAATTGAAACCAATATAACATATTATATATATGTCATTCTATATGACATATATATAATATTTATAAATATACACCTATATGTATGATGGCTGTTGACTAAATTTTTTTAATGAGAGAAATTAAATTTGGTTTTATTTCTCCATTTTACAAGATACAGCACTGAGTAAGCTACACCCCAGGTGCTTCTAAGCATTGTGATGATATGAACAAGACCTGGTAACCAAAACCAGACCCCTTGGTTTTATTATGAAAAGTCTGGTTACAGGTTGCATATTTTTGTCTCCTCATTTTGAAAAAAAGAATATATCACACCATGCTCACACTTACAAGTGTGTAAGCACTGAGCTTTCTCAAATTTAATTTAACGTAGTGTTTTAAAAATGTAGAAGTGGTAATAACTGTGTGGTTAATCACTTTTTCATAGGTATTACTGGTTCCTGGAGGAGCATTCAATATTGATAGTTCAGAGCCTAGTTCTTATGTCAGAGCCTCCT
This sequence comes from Euphonia xanthogaster, assembly GCA_034509185.1. Taxonomy (NCBI): domain Eukaryota; kingdom Metazoa; phylum Chordata; class Aves; order Passeriformes; family Fringillidae; genus Euphonia; species Euphonia xanthogaster. The sequence continues at coordinate 34,545,962 of JAYDZK010000202.1, read as the reverse complement.
TCTCTCTGTCTTCTCCTGCCCAGATGGATCTGGTGAGATTTTCTTTTTTTTACATTCTTATCAAGTCAGTTTCTCACACAATAATGCTCCTTTATTTTGTACATCCTTCTCCTTATATTTTTTCTTGAACATTAGAGGTTTTAGTCTGTAGAAGATTAAGCAGTACTTTCACAGCAGTATTAGCTGTTCCTTAAGCAAGGTACTCATCCAAATGATCTGCAAATTTTGAGGACCACTTAGAATTTTTCTGTGTATCTCATACATACAATGTCTCACAGTTAAATCTCCCTGATATTACTTATAAATGCTTTACTGAAGCCAGAGTATTTGCTTAAGCATTAGCAGGCATCATGTATCTTTCAGACTTTGGATTCCCAAGATTCTGAGATTGAATTACCTGTGTTCTTTTTTTTGTGTGTGTTGGCAATTCTTTGTAAGAAAGACTATTGTTTTCCTTTCATACAATTTACATACATGTTTTTTAAATTATTTATTTATTTATTTCGTCTTTATTTTGTTTGCTTATTTTTATTTATTTATTATTATTCCTGATATTATTATCAGGAACTAATCTTTTATGTGTTTTAGGAGCATTTCTGATGTTATTCGGCTCTATGTGTAAAATCAGTGGGAGAAAAGATAGGAGACATTTATTTGTGCAGATTTAATACTGATTTGATTAGAGTACTTGAAAGAGTTCAGTATTTGTAGTTGTACTCATGCAGTTGCAAAGGCTTGTAACACATAAGTGCTTCTATTGCAAATTTATTTCTTCTATTTTTTCCTTTTTCTTTGTTAAGGTAATTCATAACCATACTATTGACAGTCAAGCTGTATTTTTATATGCTTCCCCACTCAACTGTTCTTCCTTTTTTTCACTTTTGGAGTCTCTGGACTGTAATATTAAGTTTAAAGAGATACTCTTTCAGGGATCACTAGTTTGTTAGAAGTTACATCTGAACTCCAAATAACCTTTGAACATCAATATATGCATTTTTCTGTTTCAGAAATCTCTGCCTTTTATTTTCTATCAGAGAATTGGAAGCTTTGTGCAGTCAAACCCTATACATGATTTTATAAAAGGAAAAGAAAGAATATCAGCAGAACTTTGCATTATAAAGTATTGATTCTATACAGTTAGGGCAATTTTAGTAGCTTTACAGATTTGAGATGTTCCCTATTCATGTAATGCTGAAATATAAATGTGAACTATATTTTTTATTGCAGGCCTTCAAGAGGCTGGCTGACCTTATAAAAGAATCTTTGTGAAAAAGCTAAAGACAGCTCTTGCATTAATAAAGATCATCTCCAGAAAAATATTTATTAACATTTGCATTTCATCACAAGACTTTATATGCAAGCACAATATAGTGGATATTTCCTTAGATTTTTTCAGCTAAAAAAAAAGATTGAAAGTGAAAAACAATTTGCCTAATGTTTTTTTGACAGGACATTGCATTACTAAATGTATCCAATTCAGAAACATTTAAAATACTCAAAACCAAAATGTTCTATTTCCTGTAAACTCCATGGTTGGTTAGATTTGAATTGATTTTTGTTCTGACTTTTGTTTTCCATTTGAGTTGGGAAAGAGAAATCATTTACTTAGAAAGTTGCACTTGAGATAGTCTTAGCCACTCTTACTTCTCACTATTAATATCAACTGATACATTCCTCCAAAATCTTATATTGGAATGGTCTCATGGGTCACATCCATTCTTGGCCTTCTGTATGGCATCTAGCTTTAATGATTTGAGGATTAGTATGTAATTCTACTGAAGTTTTGTCAGATAAAGCTGATGTAACTATGTTAAAAAAAATAAAAGTGATCCAACAAAATGAGGCTTGATTACAAATAAACTGAGGTCCCTTGCAATTTGCAAGGGTATTCTCTAATTTGTAAAAGGTATTCTGATTGCTGTTTTTTACTTCAGTCTGTGAAGAATTACTCTGTACCTGTGGTAGAAAACCTCTGGTTTGCCAAGGCATGTTGATGAACTCAAGGAACTACTCCTGGGTATTCAGTCAGATGTGTTTGTGAATGGAGAGTGTAAGTAACTGAACAGGGGACATGGTGGAATGGACACTACCCTGACACTGCCAGATGCAAACAAAACAAAAAAGTAAAAGTTTCAGTCTCTTATTCCTCGATTATTGTCATCCCAAACATTTGATAGTCAGCAACAGGTACAAAAGCTTCACAAAGTTCCAACGGTACTGATTCTCCAAGGCTTCCCGTTTGGATTAGTGACTTCAGTTTTACTCACTGTTTGGATGAATGCACTGTGATTTTCCACCAATATCAGATGGCTGTTTGTTTATGTGCAGCTATTCAGAATTTCAAAGTAAAACATTGTTCAAGGATCTAGTTAGCCATTCAGCAGCCCAGGCTACCCAAGCAAATAAGGGCCAGGCACAACCTGAAGTTTCACAACAGAAATTATCACTACAAATTATTATTACAAATTATTGTAATACTTATAATAATTTTCATTCCCTCTTTCCCCCCTAGTTATAAATAGCATGATATTTGCCTTTCCCAGCATCCCTCCCATTGGCAGGATCATTCCAGTGCCTCCAGCCCAGCATCACTTTTTATGTCAGTCTCAAGACTTTTAATTTAGTCATGCATCCACACCATCTTGAGCAGCATATCAAATCTTTGCTCAGTTCCCAGATTATTGCAGCTTTTAGGTAAATTCACTGGAGAGGAACTGACATAGGTGGGCAAGGTGATGCAGTGGGTGCGGCTGGCCCCTCCACAGAGTCCGGCTGGGCTGGGGCAGCCTGGACGCATGGAGTGACCAAGTGTAGGGAGACCCTGCAGTCCCAAATCTGCTCTGAGGGTGGCAACACTCTTTGAAGACAAACTTGTCCCATTTTACATGGTTTGATGGTGCTAATGGGGGATCCAAACTAGCAGTGCCTCCTGTGCAGTGCTGCTCAACAGGAAGTATTCACATCTCAACTCACTTTCATAAGCATGTGTAGAAATGATGAAAACTCTAATGTTGCCATCAGGCAATTTTTATCTTGGGTTCAATTGCAAAAATTATTTTGTATAACAACAAATTGATAAGTCTTTAATTAAAATAATATTTTTATAGAGGGATAAATGTAAACAAAATTTAAGACTGATTTTAGTTCTCAGGTAAATGCGATTGTCAAATATTTTGGTCGTATTGTCAGTCATCTAAACCTGAATTTGATAAACAAAATCAAAATACCGTTATTAAGTAAGCCTTAAACTGGTGATGTGTTGAATAAAACACCTCTTAATTTTCACAGAGCTAAACGTTAATTTGATTGAATGTAAGCAAAATGCAATTCCATTTGTGCCACATTTCCCGGTTTCCCTATCAGCTAATTTAATTAGAGAGAGGGTTTTTTTTTTCTCAACTGTGGTGAAGCATCTGTAATGAAATTAATATCCTGGACAATGCAAATTGAACAATGGCAGTGAAATCCTATATGCACATGCTGTTTCCATGGACTTCTTAATGCACATTTTCTGGTCTCCTGGGAGAGAGCTTCCACTGATATTAAATGTTCATGGAGGAAGCCACTTGAGACAAAAGGAAAAGGGTGGGTGGCATATTTGCATAGGAAGAAATAACATGGCAAATGAAAGTTTTGGGTTTCCCATTTTGTTTCATCCATCCATAGCTGGGTTTAAGCCATCTGATGCAAGTGACACAATCTGCCACTGGGGAAGAGAGGACACAGAGGAAGGGAAGGGCAGGGCTCGGTGTGGGGAGCGCAGCCCCCAGCGCTGCCCTGGTGGGGGAGTTGAGGAGGAGGTTGCTGCAGTGCTGGAGAGAGCTGCCTGGCACGGCAGCCCCCCACAGCCTGGCTCTTACTTCTGAGCGAGCATTTAGCTGCCCATTCTCTTGTACCTGCACTCTGGTTCCACTGCATTTTCATACTTTTGGCATATGAAAACCATCTAGAAATTCTGGGCAAACTCTGGACACCTGCAAATTCTATTTGCATTTTAAAAAACCTACTTGTATTTCAGTTCTAGTTGTATTTTAAAATCTTGTGACCTACAGATCTGCAGTTCTTTTGGTCCTGCCATTGTAATCTGGACTCTGACCCACTGAGGCAAATATATAAAAGAACTCCATTTGAGGCCTCAGGTTTTAGCATTTATATTTTTCAGATTCTGTACTGCTTTAGTGTGTACTTTTGAGCTTCATATTAGGAGATGGTAAGCTCTCTTCACAGAGTAAGTAGACAAAATGATTCTTTCTCTAGCTGGGAACCAAGGACAAAAGATCCAAATCTCAGGCCCAAGAGCATAAACAATGTGGACTGAAGAAAGAAAACAAGAAGGATGGGAATTCATGGGCTAAAACTGTAACTGGACAATCAACACCAATATGCTAATGGACCAGAACTTATAAAAGTGTGAGACCCTGTGAACAGTCATCCATTTTGTGACCATTCTGGGTTCATCTTGGGTGTAGCCCTGGCTGGGCTCTTGTACTGCCCAAGATGTATCCATTGAGGCCTTCTAATAAATACCTACTTTATTCTTTAACTCCATCTAGCTCTGCTCTAGGTCAGCCTTCACAAGGCATCACATTGAGCTGTGCTGTGCATGTCCTAATGTGTCTTGTTTTCTTTATTATTCAATAGCAGGTTTTGAGAAGCCCACTCTAGACAGTATTATATGGGAATAGAACAGTTGCAGTGTTTGAACTGTAATTATTCTGAATAAAAATGCAAAGAAACATGCATTTTCATTCTTCTAATACTGTTCCCAGGAATACCATGCTGTACCTCACTTTTCTCCTAATGATTATGGAAACTATTGTGCAACCCTGCAAAGCACAGAAGTCACAAGGAGAGAAGAATAAGGGTCTTGCTGATTCATTTCAAGAATTAATATCCCAGAAACATTTTAACAAATCTGGCTACTGCTAGAAGATTACCTATAGATGCATAGAATGTGGAGAATACCTTCAGAATTATATTTTCTTTTTATTTTCAAATTATAATATATCAGATCTGGATTGACAAAACAGGTGGATATGCTGTAATATGGTCTGGAAAAAATTAACATCAAAGTGTTTCTGTTCCTTGATGTACACAGAACTTTGACCTTTTTCTACATTTGGCTAATAATAAACTTATGATACTTTCTTGCAGTTTCATCCAATAAATCAAGCATTAACAGAGGTAGATAAAGTTCTTCTGACAATATAAAATTATTTTATTGCCTTATATGGAATGTATAATTTAATAAACTCTCTGAGTGTCTGCCTCTCCACAAAAACTACTAATAAAGTGGAGGAATGGAAAGACCACTTCTGTTTTCTTGATGGATTATATGAAATCTTATTTTCAACACAGTTCCAAGAACTTGGAAGGTGTTACTTAATAAGAAAAAAAGCTAGTTCTTGCATCCAGGAAGACCGGCAAGGGTTACTGTCTTAGTACAAGCCTAGCCAGGTAAATTGTAAACATTTTAGGCAACCCACTAACAAGAAAGCAAACAGCTAAAAGCTTTTTAGTAATGCCTAAGAAAAAAGGTACTTTATCACACAAACAAATAGAAAACAGCCTTGATTTTCACAGAATTAACCAACATTTTTGCATCTCTGCTTTTTTTTCTTTCCCGAATTTCTTTGTTCAGCTCTTTTTAAGGATGTTTCTAATCCACAGGGGCCCCAGGTGACATAATTTTCCAGTAATTAAATCCAATTATTTTCTTACAATTGCCACCATGTCTTTTCTTATCCTTTACAGATATGCTCTTACCTTATTCGCTGCATTTGTTGTAGGTCCCATTGTGGTATTCACATGCCCTCTGAACAGAGAGAGAGACAAGCAGAGAAGAAGGAAAACACAATTCTTATCTCACTTGCTGTGCCTGTGTTGTGCTAAAGTAGAATGCAAT
>JAYDZK010000202.1:34512170-34532282 GCA_034509185.1 Euphonia xanthogaster | reverse complement strand
TTAAAACTCATCTAGTTCCACCACCCCCCCTAACCCTAACCCTAACCCTAACCCCCCCCCCCCCCCGGCCTTGGCAGGGACACCTTCCACTAGACCAAGTTGTTCAGAGCCTCATCCAACCCTATTGTCTTTCAGCTTGAAGCCTTTCCCCTACGTCCTGTCACTCTATACCCTTGTAAAACGTCCCTCTCCAGCTCTCTTGCAGGCCCCCTGCAGGTACTGGAAGGCTGCTTAAAGGTCTCCCTGGCTTCTCTTCTCCAGGCTGAACAACATCAACACTGAACCTTTCTTCACAGGAGAGGTGCTCCAGCCCTCTGACCAGCTCCTCCCCTTAAAACTCAGTTTCTCTGGAGCTCTGTTACCACAAAAATTAGCTCAACATAGTGAAGTTCTTCAAGTGACCATCCACAAAGATACAAAATCAAACATGCCGTCTCTTAACACTATCCCAGAAAAGCTATCCAGGCTATTTTTGTGCCATCTGGGCAATTTTTAAAAGAATATCAAAAGCCTAAGATGCTCTCTTTTCTCTCCATGAACATTAATGGTAAAGAAATTGTGGTTAATATTTTTGTCCAAAATCATCTCTGCTGGACAAGCACCACTTAAAAATGTTTTCTTGTACTATCAACTTCCAGAATATGCTCAAGATTTCTGTACTATTTAAATGAGCAAAGCGCCTCAAGTCTTCAATAATCTTGTTGAAAAATTACTGGAATCTCATGTGCTGTAAAAAGCAAGCCTCTAATTAAACAGTTGAGATCAGTGGAGAAGCGGTACTTCATTACACAGGTCTGAGAACATCTGCCTTCTCTCCCTGGCACGGTGCTCCCGAGCAGTGTACTCTTTGTGGGGCGTCAAAATACAGTGGCTGATTTCCACAGTGCTTCTCCTCGACAAGTCCTTGGGGAATCAAGCATGGCTCTTTCTCAATTTGCCTATGAGTGACCACAGAATGGCCTTTTACTGATCGTACTTTTAAAAAGCAAATCTTAGATTTGTGCTTTCTTTGGGGCTTGTTCTTGTCAAGATGGTTTTATATTATTTAGCAAAGGCAAACACTAAACTGACATCCCCTCTCAGTCTTACATTCCATATGCATGAAAACTCCTTCTTAACTTCTTCCTTAACTTTTACTTGTAATGATTAATGATAAAGCAAATTAAGGCAGAGCTACTTCACATTATGTGCAGAGTGCACATGATGAAAGAGGAGACAATAATTTAATCCACAAAGATCACTCATCACAAGTGCAGTGACTTATCAACTTCCCAAAACTGTGATGAAATCTAGCTAACAGATTCTAACAAGGCAAAATCACTGCCTAATATTAAACTGCTGCAGATTATACATATTGGTTTTGATGCTTTTTCTTCATGGTGTCTAAGCACACCATCAGAGCAAAAGTAGGGAAAAGTATCTATCTTCAGGTAAGAAGTGAACAATCCACAACTTCATCCAACTGAAATGCCACAGCCCAGAAGCCCAGATGGATGCAACATGTTAGTGATCAAGAAAAAAACATTTTATTCTAAGATCCTCTTTAAAAAATTGTATATTATGTCAAAGTGTAAATATTTTTATTCCGTAGTTTGGAACATTGAGACACAAACATAATGAGTTGTCCAAAGCTCCTGCAGAAGCCTTCAATAAAGATGAAAACCTAACCCTTCTGACTTCCCATTCGCTGATTCAGCCATGAGACCCATGTCTACCATGTTACACTTATAGAGCACATGTAATGTGCAACAGAATTTTACATTGCCCTTTATTTTACTTATTTTATTTAGATAACACTGTGAGAAACAGCTATTGCAACCGGGCTGAAAAGTTTCTCCAGTGACCAGGTAATAGTTAACTACACTTTTTTTACTTCCCCTCAAAGCCAGGCATTCAATTAACTCATCAGCTACCACTAGTCAGCCACCAACTTTGTTCTTTTTCTAAAGATTTCATGAAAAAAAAAATCAAAGGACTTGTGAAAAATGGAGTCAGAAGAAGCCCCATCTAGGATAGCACTTAAAATTGATTTCCAATGAAATCGTGGCTGGGCATGACAAGGAGGGTAGTAAGGGATTATGTCTCTGTGACTGACTCATGTGTTTTGCTGTTCTTTGAAATCAAGAGCATTGATTTTTTTTCATAGTTTTACTTGGGTTTGCTTCCAGCATCCTGCGATTCCCCAGGGCCCAGAAAGATACAATGCTTGATACACAGGGAAGCTGCTGAAAGGTCAGTGTGCTCAGTACACATAGGAGCATCTGTGCTGCTGCTATATTTGCCAAGATCCGAGCAAATTCAAGAAAAAAAATTGTATTTGAAGAGCAATTTACTTGAAGTTTTTCATCCTCCCGAAAAATACCCATAGTTTCTAGCTTTTATTTATATATTTGTGCACAGACAGTCCACACAAGTTAAACAGGCTGGCATCTGAGTTTTTCCACACTAGTTTAGCAAACTCACTCTCAAGTACAAGCCTAGATTTTCCCTCTAAATTAGTGAGACCATCCAGATCCACATGTACAAAGATCACAGGAACACAAACTGGCACTGACACTCATCACAGTCTGGCCAGCTCTCTGCCACCAGCTTGTCAGCAGCATTTACTGGCACTGGCAACAGCAAAGCCCAGCTTGTACCCCAACACTGACTGATCTTTTCCCCAGCCTTGCAGTTAAGCCCCAGAGCAAAAGGTGGCTGAGAAACCAAATGTGGAATAATTTATAAAGTCAATCTGAAACAAGTCATGGCCTTAGCATTGACTGAACATATATCCCAATCTAACTTTCCCCCTCTCACAGTGAGATACCCGTGTCTGCCACTGACTTGACAGAAAAGCATCTTTGTCTCCATTGCAGACAGTCTCCTTTGCCCTGCAGCTTTGTGAATTCAAGCCCCAATTTGAGCTCCAGCCTTTTCACCCCATTTTTTTTCCCCAGAGAGGGTTTTGCCCCATTTTTCTTCCAGACCAGACAGAAATTAGAAGTAAGTTTGTGGTGGAATTAGGATTACTTTGTAGGTTTGCATGAATCATGGTTTTATTCAGTGTAGCTTCTCACCTTCATTCCAGCTGAAGCTAAAAACTGCTTTAGGATCAGCTTTCAGCCTGAACTCTGAAAAGTTTCCCCAGTAACCTGCAATGAACCCAAGCTTTGCCTTTTTTCTTTTATGTCTTTGCTTTATGTCTGCTTTATCCACCATGTTGCCCAGTGATACAACCTCCCATTTCAGAGCTTATTTCCCAATGACACTGGCTCACACCAACTCTCAGCTTAGTTTAACAGGCCCTGTTAATTGTTATATGACTTTATAAATTTACACAAACAACCTCTCATTCCATGCATATTTACTTCCAGAAAGCTACACAGCCTTAATTTGGAAGCAAATATACAGCCATGAGCACCAGCCTTTCATATCTGCCTACCTTGCTGAATACTGAGTCTTTTATTAAGGCAGCAGTGCCAAGAGAACTTCAAACACGTTAAGATGCTCAGAGCTTGACAAGAATTAGAGATTTTATTGGAATTTCTGTGAAAATTAACTTATTTTTCTTGCAGTAGGGATACAGTGATGTTTTAGACATGAGACAATGTCTGCTGTGCACATGTACTGTCTCGTATTACTCTGGATGCCACGTTTCCACTTACATTATAGCCTCAGAATACATTATTGACTAACTTAAAAGTAATGATCAGAGAGGTTTTATGTGGCAAGACTATTATGATCTGATGACAAATTGACCTATTTTGTTTATTTTCTTCCTACATCTAACAAGACTAAATTATATCTAAGAGCAATTGCTAATATCTGAAAATGTAATCTGTTAGCTGCAGCAGTGAGCCACATAATCAAATGAGGGAAAGAGGTGAGGCAGCCTCAGCCTGTCTTTGGAAATGAGAGCTTGCATATGAACACTTAGACACACATGGAGCCAAACTGAAAAGGTTTAAATTAGCATGATAATCTCTGGATTTAAACTTATGGGTCACACTTGCAGTAACACCTCACCAGGCTACCAGAAATCAGCCTGGCAGAGAAGCCCCTCTTCACTTGGAGCACAAGGTCACTCCAGAAGAACACTACAGAAGGACTACACACAGATGAACTCCAGGAAAATTTTCACACCTTTCTGAACATGACAGTTAGGGAGATTTCAGCTGGGAGCCCATCCTGAAAGGGACACTCTGCCATGCATCTTCAGTAAATTCCTCACAGGAAAACACGGGCTGGTCAGAGGCAAAGAGCAGAGAGCCTCCGTCACTCAGGTGGTCACAGATTGTGATACCTGTATCACAATCTCTGCTCTTTGCCTCAGAAGCTCTCAGAGAAGTCTGCAGGCAGGAGCCAGGCAGGTAAACCCAGGCATGTAAAATCAGTCTGCAATGCTCACAAGGCTGGCAACTCATCTGCAGCAGGAACGTCACGGGGATCTGAAGGCAAATCACCCTCGAGTCTGCCAAGGATTGTCCTGCTGTCTCTTAGCTTAGTGAGGAAGTACAACACTGCAAACAGCAGGAGCCTCACAGAGAGAGCAGCAACTGAAGGGACCAAACTTCGGGGTCACTCAGGTGATGGAAAGTGACTGTGCTCTACTACATTGACCTCTCTGTAGGTAAGTCATGGCTTTCAGATAAAGCATAAAACATGAGCTAATTAGACCTTTATTTTCTTTTCAAATCCAGATTAAGGCTTTTGGCAGAGAAAATCATCAGTAACTCAGAACTCTAGCAGCTCATGCAGTGAAGAAGTTTTGCTGCATATCCTGCTGCCTCCAGGCCAACAGCTGCTTCACTCAGAGTTGTTCTTTGTGATAAGCAGTATCTCAAATGCACAGCTAGGGCAACAGCCTGCTGGCTTGCAGACTATGAGCTTGCATATAAGTAGAAGTAGTAAAGACTAAACTGCATTTATTTCCTTTAGGGAAATATTTTTTCACCTGATAAACAGTAGAGGTGGTCACTAACTGTGGAGTAAAAAAGTTATGCAAAGTATTTGTTGTTAAAAATGCTGTTCTTTCCTCTTTAAAAACTGCAAGAAATATTAAAGCAATTTAGAAAGATTTCTAACTGCATCAAACAACTCTGCAGTTCAGATTTATGTTCACAGCATAATTTTATTCAGAGGTGATTCTACAAGACATGTATGTTCCCAGAAAGGTTTTTTGTGATTCTGTCTGTTTTATTTAAACAGTAATTACCAGTCAAAATTAACTTGGGAAGCTGGGCTTTCCACTAAACACTTTAGCTTCTTTGACAATAAGCAGAAAATGGACAAGAATGAGGGAATAGTAAGTATCCAAACAGCTGCATATGCTGATAATGAAAAAATTGATCTGTCAATGAGCCTACAGTCTACCACTTCTGTAAAAGCAGACAATAGCAAATGAAGTTAGCAGGCCCTTGCTGAAAAGTGCCAGCTGCAAATAGGCTGTCTGGATGTCTGGAAGGAGGGGGATTCAAGAGGGTTACAGCTTCCACAGTGAAATACAAAGCAAAGTGGTACCATGATTTGCTGCAAATATATTGACTTAGCAGCAGGCACAGATCATGTCATGCAGTGATGGAAAGAACCAATGTACCAAGCTGCTGGACTCTGAGTATTTGTCCAGAGGGTCTACACAGGCTCCAGTGCACACGCACGCACATACTGCAGAGAAAAGGGTCCAATCAGCATGACTAATACCACTTCAAATGAAATAGCATTGCCGCATTTCTCTGCATTTTCTGCCAGTATACATCTGGTAGTAATAGAGGATAAATATGCTTTTTCAGTTATTTTTAAACGTTTACTTTAAAACAAACATTGATTAAGTTATGTTGAACTGTGTACATCACTAGTTTGTAACATCATGGACTGACAAAAGGAAACCTTGCCCAGTGTCCAGAAAAGGAGAATTGCTTGGTCATCTCATAAAACATTAGGGTAAAAAAATTGTGTAGTAATATACCCATGGTATTGCAGATGAGATCTTGCCCATCTTGAAGCTACTTTCAGTATGACAGTGTTGGAGACCTGCAGAATCAATAAAATATTGATTTTATATCTTTTATTTTGCCAGGCTTGACAGAGAAAAACTGCCCTTCCATTGGAATGGTTTCAAGGATTACAAATAAGGAAACATTCAAAACACCCCAGCTGATCATGAAAGAAGCCACAGAGACAGGGGTGAGTAAAACTGTCCACTCTGGGAAAAAAATTATTTTTCATGTAGTTTTACCTATATTGTGAATTTCTGATGTTCTGAATGTTCTGAATGCTATGAGTCAAGTGATGTTTTCTTTCAGAAGACAATAAAATTTCAAGGGCTGTGAAGGGGAAATCACATGGTTACTATGATAGTTTGGATCTGATCCATTATTTGCATGTCATTTCCCTTGGGAATGTAATATAATAAAATTCCAATAAATGTGATGGACATGGAAGATGTCCACAAAGAGAAATGCTTGTCTCCCTAGAATGCATAAAATGCCAGGATGAGCAAATCTTTGTATTAATCTCTTTCACCTTCAAGATTAGCAAGACTAGGGTGGGAACTTTTAGCAGTTTTACAGTTTCTAAACTAAAATATGTGAAACTCTAGAAAAAGCATGAATATATTAACAGGACACCATGAACCAAAAAAATCTGAGTAACAACACTCTTATATTCAAAAATGCTGTCTCCAGCACAGTATTTCCACCAGTTTCTTTCAGCCCCAGTGAAACCTGGCCTGTACCTAAGTATGAGAAATGTATTTACTCAAACCATAGAGAATTTTAAGTGGTGTAATCTTGTTGGTTTTTGTAATCCCCAAAACTGATTTACTTATTACTTTTTCTTTATGAATAAATGTGCACATTGTGCAATTTACAACCATTAAAAAAAAAAACAAACCAAAGGAAACAAAGAAAATCCCTTTAGAGTGGAGGAAAAGTGCATAGGTTCTAAAGCCTAGGAAGTATTCTGATGATAGTCTTAGTTTTCTTTCCATCTTTCATTTTTGTTATAACAGTAACTTAACTTATTTTTCCAGAACAAAACACATTTCCAGTCCTACGGTCACTGTGGACCATTTTTCACTTAACAGAAAGGACTTTAGAGGAGTTTTCTAGGTCTGCAGTAGATCCTCCTTCACTAGAGTATTGGCAAGAGACATCCATACAATAACTAAAGCTACACCAAACTTTTTTTTTCCATTATTGATCAGGAATCGTTTTCAAGACTGTTCAGGCAGCTGTTACAGAACACATGAACACATAGCTTCCTTTCCACTGTCAAAGAAATACTCTGAAAATACTTACCAGCCTTCAGCCTGTTGTCAGAAAGTCCATGGAATGTTAGGGTGTGAGAACCAAAGTGGTCAGTAGTAGCCAAGTCAAGGCACTGGAGATCTCAGCAGTTCCAGCTGTGGTAGCAATGGACCATGGACATTCCCACAGTCAGTCAGCTCAGGCAGACAAGGGATTTGTCAACACTGACCAACACCAGCTTCAGTACCAAAAAGCAAAATAACATCACATGGCTGGGTTTCTCTCTACTTAGTGGGCCCATATAAAAAGCCACACATCTTTAACCCCTGACTAACATACCATTATTTTCATTATCTGGAAGCAGTCAAATTCATTTTTATCATACTGGTAAATTCATAATTGTTAATGCTGGGAGACTTTAACCTATACAGATTATAATTACAAAGTTCTCTGAGCTGTTGTAGTGCAAAGCATACAGTGCAGGTGAGAAGAGTGGGACAGAATGAGCACTGGGTGTCTGAAGTACCAAGCTCCTTTGCTCAGAATGTGCAGAGCACAATCATGCATCTGCCCAAGAGAAGGGGGCAAATACATGACTAATCAGTGAAGTTTTCCTGATATACTTCAGCATTTCCATGTGCTTTTCTCCAGAGCTGAACAATCTATCTCTCACTCATACATGATTTGTGTATCTCACTAGACATCTTCCAGAGACACTGTTGTTGTGTTTCCTGATTCCAGATATGGGAGACTGTCCCAGACAAGTAGAAGTGCTGCCCATTTCTCCCCCATTCCCATTTGGTTCATTTCAGAGCAGAGTTATTTCTGACACTCTCAAGTTACTGCATTAATCATTCTGAACTTAAAACATCAGTCTATATGCCATCCTAAACCAGGGAGTCAAGTCAATTGTGACTTGAGAGAATGAAGGCTCAAAGTCAAGTGAAACAGCATGGAGGGGAGCAAGATGGAATGTTTGCCTGACGCTTTTAAAATGCATAATGACTCTACTGCCTGAAGTTCTTTACCAGCACTGTATTCCAGGTTGAATTCCTCAGCAGCACAGTGTTCCAGTAGGCAGTGTATTAGTTGCTGGTATTCGGATTAAGTTAACTCCAGCTACTCTTTTAGGACACTTGTTTTATCTGGTTTTTTCCATTATTTTCAACAGCAGGATTTTAGGACACTATGAGAAACTGTGGGAGAAATTGTATGAAGTGATCAAACCAAAATTCTCTTGTGAACTGGCACTTTTTGAAACCTGCCTTTATTGATGCATGGAAATTATGTGTCTAATTTTACACCGAAAAAAAAAAGTAACAGTCTTACCTTCAGTAACTATCAAGATTTGCACAATAACTCTTAATAATAATACTTTTCACAGTACATGCAAACAACAGAACAACCAGCAAAGGTCTCCTGAAATATCCTTGTAACCTGTATGAATATACAAACCCCCCTGTTGCAGGTGTGTAAGCTGTATCTCAGAGCAAAGACTTTAAGCAATTTGGAGAGGGATACACCATACCCTCCTGAGAACCCACGAGTTGAGAGCATCCAGCCCCTTGGACATGTAACTTAAGAGTATTATTGGTTCTTTGTGTGACCAAAGTGTACAATGATTTTTTTTCCGTTTTTAATAAGTTTGTTTATGCTCATCAACAAAAGGCCCAAGAAGGTACATTGGCTGCTCAGCAGCGTCACTTCCTTGTCAGCCATAAGGTTTGTCACACTGAAGAACATGGCTGCATAAACCCAATGGCTTCATATCCTTTATATATAACTATGAGATCCTGAAATTTTGTGAGTAGACTCAAAATGATGAATTCTATATTCTCCATGTAAAATCTGAAAGCATCCTGCAACCATCCAGCAGCACCTCTACATAACTCCACACAGGACCTAAGCAAGTGTGAAGCATCAGCCTTACATTCCATAAAGAATTGTTGTCAAAGTTAAATCTCTTTCACAGCACAGAAGATGCCTCAAAAGAAAATGTCATTTTGAAAATGTCTTCATAAACTATTTACAAATCAAACAAATAATAGGAAATCCATTCAGATAACCGAGTTTGCTTTATGAGAATGAATAGCATTTGAGTGATAACCGTTTCATTTCTATATTTTAAAAGTCTCAGTGGACTTTAAAATCAATAGATTTTTACAGCTAATTCATTTTAGCACCAATTTATATTTTCCAAATAAAATAAGAACACTGTTGGTTTCTAATACATCTTCATTTCCTTTCTATATTTAGTCTATCAAATAACTGTCTCACTTTTTATTCTTAAATACTGTTTTATTTTATAAGCCAAGTTGTACACATGTTAAGTTACTCTATAGACTATGATATTTTCATAAATGAGCCTTCTGAAGTGATTAAGCTGTTCTCTGGACTCCAGAAACAAACTCCTCAAATAAAATGATGTATTTTTCATCAGACAATAAACACCCACAGTGGAAGCACTTTATTTCTCCAGAGCTGCAAATATTTTGAACAACTACTTGTCATCAGTACATGAACTATACATATATCATGCAAAGAAAAACCAATTACCCACATATCAAGTGCAGTGAAGAGAAAGCCATGTGCCCCTGTTGCTCTTTCAATTATCTTGAATGACCTAAATACAGTTACATCTCCCACCAAATAACTGATGTGGATATCTTGAATATATTTGCCTGACTGGACTGTGAGGTAGCTGGACAAGCCTCACACCAGCTGGGTTTACCCAAGATGACTCCTGGCTTCTAAGTGCATGAGGAACTGGGGAAAGAGCATCTCAGGGTGAACTGCCCCTGCCATGGCATTTGTCCCCTTCAAGATGTCTCTCTAGTAAGCAAGAACTGACACCATCCCCCTGTTCAGAGTGGAGGGAGAACTCATTGCTACTCAGCACAAGTGCTAAAGGTGATGGGTATTTGGCACCAATGAAAGTGAGAGACAGAATAAAATTCCACAGAACACACAAGAAACCCCAAACACACCCTGTTTGTTCTGCCAGCTGGAGTTACTGTGGTTGCCCTTTCCTGACCATGCTCAATGTATTCACAGCAGCCATTCCACTTCGGAGCAGGAAGGGTCACTGGTGGAAATCTTGGCAGACATTTACTCTGCTTTGTTCTTCCTGATTTTCAAAAATGTTTAGTAAGTCTGTCTGTTCTGAAAAGACCATAGACAGCTTTCTGCAAACAAGAATAATCCTATTTAACTCTGCAAAAATTAATATTTTGGCAGTCTATGAGTCTTAGAACTTCTCACAAGTTTATTTATTCTAGTAGATGATACAATTTTCTCCCTTCTAAGCAATATGTCTCAAGATTTCTCCTGGAGTGTCTCATTAATACAGGCTTGGGAACAATGAAAATAGGCAGTAAAATCAAGCTATGTTATAGACAAAAGGGAAGTTTTATAATGCATAAATATCCGAGCTCTGTGAAAGGGAAGAAGCAGTTTTAATGATCTCTTAAAACCTACCAGAAGAAAAAAGGAGGTATGTATGTGAAAAAATAATGTGTTCTGAATAGAGTAGACAGGAGCTGCTCTTTCAGGATATGAAATGCAGGACAGGTGGAAGAGACTTTTCCTATTACTGCCACATAGTCTATGATAATGTGACAGGAGAAGCTGAACCAGAATATTTTTGGCTCCCTTTAGGATTCAGCCATGACTGAAATTGTCCTTCTTTTGTTCATTAAACACTTCAATGCAATATGCAGAGATATATTGTAGCTGGAGGGAAAAAATAACCCAACCCACACCATTTGGTTAACTGTGAGAAAGCGACATGGTGTTCACAGGAGGGTAGAGCAACATCACAGTAACTTGTCCCATTCCGTCCCACCCATCTCCTAGCCTAAGGACAAGCAGTTCTAGTTCAGTGCTGGAGCAGAAAATTAGAACTTATTTCATTGGCAGTCACCCTAAATATCCTTCTTTCTTGTCTTCTGATTGTGAACAGCTCAAGCATTTCCTGTGCTCTCTACCTCTAAAACTACCCCTGTTTTTGCCTAGTGCAAGGATTCTTCTGCTAAGACCAGAGTCTGACCCCACCAGTCCCATTTGTGGTGCAGCACGTTCTGCGGCTCATCCTATTTCAGCCTAGGCAAGTGATACCCTGTATCTGGGCTCTAAAACCTTGCCATCTATTATAGTGTAGGACACAATCCTCCATAAAATGAAATAACCTAAAATGGTTTTCAGCTTAAATGCAAGTATTACACATAATCACAGTAAGCCTATGAATGTGCCAAATCTCCTTCCTTCTAATGTATGGTGGGAATAAATTATTTTTTAAACAAGGTAAAACTGAAATATTATTAACATCCAGACAATGTGCTGTTACCAATTACTTTTTTTCTCTTGATATCTGGAAGTAATATGAACCCTATTCAAGGTCTTTCTGTGGGGAGGTGAGCTGTAAAATGGCAATTTTAACGGGGAGTAGATAACAATTTTAGTCTTTTCTCCTATCAAAGAGAAAGTTACGCAATTTCCTCCATAATTGAAAGGTCTTCTACCAAGGAATATAATTTCTTTTGAAAACTAGTACATGTAGGAAAGAAAGCATTAATGAGACTTTGATTGCATCTCTGCTATTGCTATTATGTGATAATCTTTAAAATTACTCACCTGTTGTATCTTGCCTTTTAATCTATTCTTAAAATGAAAACTGAATCAGATACTTAATATACTTCATTTGCAAAGCTGTTTCCACTGAAAAGTCATTCTGGAGAAACTTCTGCTTGCTAAGGGGGAGCTGTCACAGTTGCTACACTAGCTGTCACCAGGCGTAGCTGCATTGCTGGCACACCTAACCTAGCTTCTTCTGCAGGGAGCTACATCCACTGACACAACCCGGGATATCTGGGAATCAGTCTGACCAAGCACTGTGTCCTGCTCAGCACAGCTGAAGTTGCTGTTGGATTTATTTGCTGGGACTGAACCTGTGTTAACACGTGTTATGCAACACATATGGCTGTACCTGAGCAGGTGAAGTTGTCTGTACTGTGTTAAGGGGTACAGACTCCTGTATGGACAGCTTTGGCTGTGAATCAATGCAGGGACAAAGCTTCCAGTCCTTGCAAACCAATGCAAGATGACTTACTGAATTCCTTCAACTCTTTTATGAAGCAAATTTTGCTTTCCTGTTTTGCACTGGGTTTTCTTTCCCTGTCTTTCAGAGGAGACAATGTCTTGTTGAACAACTAAAGAAAAACTCATCCACAAAGAGGGTACAGAAGGGTATAGAAAGAAAGAGTAGAGAAGGAGCATGACAAGGAGTGATAATTAGAGATTGTTAGAGATATCAGCTCTGATGCCTTTGAGGCAAGAGGCTCCCAGAACCACATGAACTTCTCAGCACCTCTCAGCTACACAAATGCAAAAGGCAAGAAAAGCAGGAGTTCTGCAAACCAGGAAGACCCTTTGTCTTTTACTAAACCCAGTATTTCCAGGTGCCAGCAGTCTACCAATAACTCACAGAGAAGAAGACAAAATAGGATCAAGCAGCCCCAGAGCCTATTCCACAGCATAACCTGCAAGCAGAGTGGCAACACTGACACATGCATATATCCTCTAGCACGGCTGGTCTGCTACACTTTGTCTCTCCAAATGCTTGCTTCTTTTCTCCCTCCAGGTGAAAACCTGGTGATCTTGAGGGTACAGCTGCCCACTCAACCTGAAATCAGACTCACACACACGAAATCTCTGAGCCATCAGAGAAGGTGTGCACCCCCTGACTGCCCACTCTCAAGCTTTCTGATCATGCAGAGAACAGTGAGGACAGAGGACCACCCAGCCAACTTCCCTAGCCCTGGGACACCACCCAAAAAGTAGTGGGAGGGGAGGATAAGAGATCTGATAACTTCTGACAGCAAAAATGTTAATTGTCTGAGAGTGAATAGCACTTGTTTACTACATATTTGATCCCTTTCCATGTAAACCCATGCATTTCAGGTGCATGTTTCCACTGCACAACAGGGAATCAGCCTGTGTGTTTCAAAGTAGAGGTGGCTTTTTCTGTATGTAAAATTTGTAGACATAGCCGCCCCAATGTTAACGACAAAAAACATTACTAAATACTTTCCAGTAGATGGCAGGGTTACGTTGTGACAATGCTGAAATTCTGAACTTGAAAGTGCTTCTGGATAAAGGTTCAAGTAGTGGTTAAGTAAATTTAATTAGCAGAATGATCTAATAGCTGATCTAATATCAGTTAGCATTGGATTAACTGATAGAATGTGATGCTGGAAATGCAGAAGTTATATTTTAAGGCAGTGAAAGCTTAAAGCTCAACACAGTATTAAAAATGAACTTTGTTAAAAATGAGCTTCATTGAGATAACCTCTTATACCACAGGACTGACATGACACAAACCACAGTGTTTAAAGTGAGAATCCACTGAAGTTACCAGCCATAGAATACAGTCAAGAAAAAAGCCAAAAGCCCTTGAAAATATTACTGAAAATGATCAGCGACAGTGGTTTTTCAGGACAAAAAACTAATTCAGCTGCACAGTATAGTGTTTGACTTTTCTCAGGGACTGTGCAAAAGTGAGCACCCCATTAAGGGAATTCAGTACTACTTTTGTCAGTTTGAGAAATCATGACCTCAGCAGGGTAGAGAACAGCTTCACAGGTTGGGATTCCCCTCAGAAACATCCAGGAGAAAAGCCTCATGCACCCCGAGGATCTCAGAAATGGTTTTTTGTGGCAGACACGGGGCTAGCTTTTTTACTTGTCGGAAACCAAAAAACTCAGCCCAGGATGACTAGCTGCAAACAGTTGAAGTTTCAGTTTCTTAAAACTACAGTTATCTGAATTTAGTTTTCCAGCCAGGGCTGTAAGATGCGCTCCACTGAATTTCGAACACAATGACTCTAGTGAATGATTTCCCTTGTAAGCGTCCCAAGGTTGTATGGTTTTATCCTCCTTGAAGGACAGATGATTTACATGAGATAGATATAAATGTGGTCACTCTGTTTGTGTCAACACTGGTCTGAGAACATTTTTGGCAATTGCTAATGTCAAACCTGTGTACACTGCAGGAAAAAATGAAATGGCTGCAGTGAAAAAATACCGCCCTACATTTTATATATTTTCTTTGGCAGAAAATATTCAGACATCAGACACCCAATACTTTTATTTCTCATTTGGTGTATGCCAGTTTTGACTTGACTCACTGAAATTACTCAGGTATTTAATTTCACTATTCTACTGTGGAGTTATAAGATTAGTTGAAATACTCTATCTATTCATAAAAAGAAGTTACTTTTGTGAATATCTAATAAGAAAATGGAGGGGCTGATGACACGTGGTTTCTGAAAGTAAAAAGGCCCAGTATGGCACACCATCTCTGTCAGGACATATTCTGCATTTATTGCAGTAGTGCCTCTGTGCAGTGCTACTCAACTGCAGACCACACTGAAAAGCAGAATTCTCATTCCTAATGATAAACAGTATCTTCAAAGACACATTTCCTATCATTTCCTGTAATAATATACTCAACTTCCTCTGGTAAGTGTATAGCATTTATAAAGAACATAGCTATATCACTGAAAACAGTTTTGAGTTTTGCTTTTATTTTATAAAGTCCTTTGTTGTCTTCTTTTTCTTTTCTTTTTTTTTGCTTTCACATATTAATGCCAGATTATATTATATTCTTTAAAAGTTTCATCTTATAGCCACCTTATTGATGATTCGTACCTATTGATTCATCTTGTTTCTGAAAGCATTTGCTTCATAAGAAATACAAACAAAAAAAAACAAATAAAAAACAGTATGGACTGATGCTCTAAAATGCTATTGTATTTTTGCAGTTGGATAAAACACACAGAACTTGACACATTCCTGAAACTCTGAGTCTGGTGAGAGTGTAACATAAATGGTAATATTAACATAATCATCTTGATCTTTCCCCTCAAGAATAACATAACTCTAACTGTTCCAAGATCACATGTCCTTTCTCCCCCTTTCAGCTTCATGAATAATTTGGCTCATCTTTCTCACTGACATAAACATAGAATCTTGCTGAAGGTCATGCAACATGCCCAGTATCTTTTCATTCAGTTGCAATTCAGCACTGTACCCTGTGCCTTGTATTATTTTACACTCATGACGTGCAGTTGTAGAGTGTTTTCATGGTGGTGTAATGCCTGATAGTCAGTTCATGCAGTGAATGGTAAACACTGATGTTTCAAAAGCTAATTAGTGGTGAAGATTTGTTTTTTATTGCCCTATCTCTGTTTATTCAGCTGGAAAGCATGGGCCAGGCGAGGTCAGCAAAGGCGATTAGAGAAATGATCTTTGTTTTATACAACAGAAAGTTGAATGAAATAAGATTATTTGGTAAGAAGAGAAAAAATCAAAGAGTCTGATGCATCTGACATTATTAAGGTAACAATTCTTAGGCCTTTAGCTCATCCAGCATCCCCACTAATCCATTTGTCAACTAATATATCTGTCTAAAGACAAAAGCTCTCTCAGGTTTGACAGGGAACTGAAATTCTTCTATGTCTGGCTCAGTGACTTAATTTCCAGCCTTGAGCTTCATCTCATCAGTGTTCTCTGAAGCAATACTCTGTCTCCAGTTTTCAGTAGCTACAGGAAATCATGAGGTAGGGAAGGAAATGTACAGGAAATCATGAGGCAGGGAAGTGGATGCAGAAAAAGAAAGGAACCAAAACTGTCATCTGTATGAAGTGTTCTCAGTTAACCTCAGCTTATACATGGAAAGTTTTGCGTTGGGGGGAGGGATGGGGATAGAGAGGTTCTCACCAGACCTTCTTTTATTTCTTCATGTCCTAAAAATTTGGTAGCTTTTTAACAGTGGTGCCAAACCTTCTGAATCCAGTTTTCTGTAACATCACTGTGGAATTTTCCCTTCAGATCACAAGAGGTGTGGATTTCACCCTTTCCCCAGCTGCCAATAATTTATGCAGACATATCTGCCCTTGCCTTAGCACATCAGCACAGCTAGACTTTCTGCAGCATACATCACTGAAGAGCCTGAACAACAACACTTTGAACACAGCTACAAGCGCATGCAGAAACTACATCCTGACAGTTTCTTCGGTAAGAAGCTGTCTACACACATGTTGTACAACAGGGAGAGACCTTTCCATCAAGTGAATATACTGCAAAGCCTCAAAAGGAGAACCTCAAAAAGGAATTCAACCACAATAAGCTGTTAATTTCAAGAAGAATCATGTATGCATTTACGTAAGATAATATTATAGTGACCACATAATCAGTGGGTTCGTTTCATTTACAGACTGTCTATGACACATTTCAGGAAAGAACTTCCCCCAGAAATGAGTGACAAAAGTGGATCACTGCAGAAAATGTCATCTTCAAACAAGTTGAGAATTTTTCCTCCTCTGGGAGGAGCAAAGAAGGGAGTCACAGTAAAGGTATAAAACAAGTTACTTTTGTAACCCCATGTCCTAAAAAATAAAGCATAAGGAGGAATAAAATGTAATTGGTCATTCCTGTCCACTTGTAGAGGATAAAAAAAGGAACCACCCCAGGAAAAAACAAATCCAGAAATGCAGAAGAGAAATAGTTAGCACGACGTGTTATTATGAGGTACAAATAAAAATCGCCAAAAGTTCATGAGCTTCATGCCTAATATTTTTTAATTTATTTTGAGTTGTTTCAAAAGGTAGGGAGGAGAAACAAGAACAAAACACAAGCCACAGTGCTCTGGGACACATCAGACTAAGATATTTCTGACAGGACCAATACAAAGCTAGGTACCAAAAGAAGGGTGTCCTTGCTGCAAAAATATATGCTGGTTAAAATAAATCAATAAACCAAGTGCTTTGAACTAGCACCCAAGCTGTCTTGCTCAAGGCAGGAATACCTATCCCCTCCTGTGACACCTCCTCCCACACCATTCTGGCATGTTTGGTGCAAGCCAGGAGTTCCCAGGACCATATGATTTCTCCATCTCCATCCCAAGATCACTTGTAAGCCTTTCAGTTGTCCACATCTTTCCCAAAAAATGAGATGGTACTCAACAAAGAAAGCAATGCTGGTGTAGCTTGGAATTTCAGTCTTTCAGATGGGAATAATGTGATTACAGATTATAGTGACTAAAGTAACAATCTTGGGTAACAGATATAACTAAAACTAAAATGCTGTTAGTATTTCAGAAAACAATTTAAATGAGGTAAAGTAGCATGCTGAAGATATGTATCCTAATAAATAAAGTTATTCTTTTCTCATCAGTATTCATGCAAGATCTAATTTTACTGGGGGCTAGAATTTTTTTAAAAGAAACAAAAGAGTAACATCACCATACTGAAACAAGATATTTCTCATAATCACAATTTCCTTTTTTATGAGAAATACAGCAAGCTAATTTCTAAATGGAATATCCCCTCAGGCATTTATGTTGACTGGCATATTAATACAGCTGGTTTGCTGAATACTATTTAAAAACTTCCTTTTTCTTTAGTTCCTCTGCTGTTACCTTTTATTGTGTGGCACACAAGCTTGTCTCAGCCATTCCAGTATGCCACTCCACCTAGGGGATGGAGGGACTATAACCACACAAAATGTACAATTCAGATTTTTAACTGCATGATTACAAGGCTTCCCTGATTACGCTGTTCAGATAAAACTATTAGCAATACCAAAGTTCTGTTTGCTCTAAGGTAAAAGGCTGCCTTTAATCAAATGATGTTATAGTTTTATAGGAATAGAATCTGGTCACTGTAGCACTAAGTATGAAATGTCAGGGTTTACCTACAGCAGGTATTATAAAAAAAACCAAAACATTGCCAATTTTATCATTCATGCATTCTCATGTAATAATATTAGAATAATATTATATAATTATTTAATCCCAGGTAAATTAGGGAGCTTTTTATAGCTTAACCAGAGCTGGGATACACATCCAGAAGACCTTTTATAGTTCCTGCTCAAATCAGTGGGCCAGTCCTCTGCATGCAGCTGGTGCAAGCACTATTGAAAGGTGGGATGGAAAAATGCCTCACTAAGTCCACACGCTCACCTGGCAGCGATAGTGATCTCCCAGGAAAGGGCATGGAGCAAGTAAGGGCTGGCTCCAGAAGCACAGGCTAATGTTCTCTGAAACCTGAGGAGCCTGAAAGGACAGACCCTTTCAGAAGGAAAGATGTGTGACTTTTCCAAATACAAAAATTTAGCCTCGTATCACACATAGATCTGACAGGCATCCAGACAGTGGCAGAGTGTTACCTGACTTAAAGGAGTTAATAAGACTGGGCACACAACTATCTGACTTGCTCCATCATTAACTGATAAATAAATTCTACTCAATTGTGTTCAAAACCAGTACTTCAAGATAAGAAGAAGGAAAATCACGTTCATAATTAGTGTGGTCAAGCTAGCACAAATCGCAAGTCAGTGGCCAACAAGGACCTATGACTTAAAGAGCTCCTCCCACCAAGAAAATGCTTTGCTGGAAGAGTTAGTAAGAACCACACTCCTGGACTGATTGTCTCAGCTGCCAAGTTTGACAACACCAAACGCATTTTCCCCATTGTCTTCAATTTTCTCCATCATGGTGACACTGAACACAAGAAGCCCTGGCTGTCAACAGCCTGATCTCACCTCAGCGCCTGCACCACTCCCAAGCACACCCATGTTCAACCCCCACACTTCCTACATGCAATGTGGTGAGACCAGGAGCCCAGGCCCTTGACATAACTAGCCCAGCTCCCTGGAGTGGGTCTGCCTCCCTCTTTCTGAATTCTTTGCTGCTATTCCTCTTCAGTTTCCCCTGGGCAGACTGGAGACCTGCTTTGATATATACCACAGTGAACTTCACATACACCTTTCCCTGCAATGAAATGCAGTCCAGTTTCAGCAAATGCTCCCTCATCTGATTACTCCTCCATGAGCAGAAGAGCTTCAGCTACTGCTCCCTGGAAGCAATCAGAAGAGGATAGTAAGATCAAGGTCCAAGCCTGGCTACAAAAGTACTACAAACATTTGGAAATACAGACCTCCATGGTTTAACCCACTGGTCTTGCCACTGAGCTGAAGGTCGCTCTGCATGCTCCTCTTCCTATGCCACAAGGTCAGGGAGGAAGCACAGGAGAGTGGCACAGGACAGCATCGGCTCACACCAGATCCCTGCCACGTTCCTGCCTGCAGCTGGCCACCTACATCCTAATCCCTTGTTTGGCAGCTGCACAGCCTGCACAGATAGCACCAACCAAATTCAAGCACTTTTGCTCAAGCTAAAAGACAATTTTACCCTCTGCTGACAGATCATTTAGACATCTACAGTCAGTGTCAGCTTCCCAAAGGCTGGGACCGCCTCAGATTGAGTATAAACTGGAGCTGGGTGCTGCAATCCCGTTAGGAATAAAGCCCTTGGGGGAAAGCACGTGTGCCATTTCCCTGAAGGGCAGCATTTTGGTTCTCACGATTCTCTAGGCGTGCTGGGGTGTTATCCCTTTCCTGCAGCACTTGCTCCCGCAAGCGTCTCTGAGAAGGGATGCGATGACCGGCGGGGGCTGCTCCGGACTGCCGGCTCCGTTCGGGCAGAGGGGGCTCGCACCCCCCGCACCCCCTGCCTTCCCCACAGCGGCCCCGCCGTCGCCGCTCGCTTCAGGCCTCCCCGCCTCGCCCGCGGCCACCGCACGTCCCCGGCCCCGTCTCAACCCCGCGGCCGAGGGTTCTGCCGCCCCCCGCGCCCACCGTGGGCCCCGGGGCCGCCCCCCGGCCCGGCTCCGAGCATGCTCAGTGCCGCCCTGACCTACTTTCCCCGCCGGAGCCGGCAGCGGCGGGAGCGCACGGCACGGGCACGGGTACGGGCACGGCACGGCACGGCACGGCACGGCGCGGCACTGCGGCAGCGCCGCGCTCCGCCCGCCCCGGCCCCGGCC
>JAYDZK010000202.1:34494571-34511827 GCA_034509185.1 Euphonia xanthogaster | reverse complement strand
CCCGCCGGCGGCCCCGGGGGAGCCTGGAGGGCCGGAGCAGGGTCCGGTGGCCGTGCCGGGGGAGCGCTGCAGCACGGCCAGGCGGGCACGGCGCTTCTCCCGGGGCGGCTGTCGCTCGCTCGCGGCCAGCCCGGCGTGGAGCGCGGTATCTCCCCGCGCAACGGGAGCGCAGTAATGCTGTGTTCAGCATGAACGTTCAGGAGATTATTTCAAATCAGCACCGAGTCTTGAAGGAAAGTGGGCTTCGTTAGGCAAAAAAAAAAAAAAAAAACAAACCAAAAAAAAAAAAACCCAAACAGCTAATGAGCCCAGGGCTTTACTGGAGCCTTCCAGCTCCTGCACCACGCAGGATGCTCGCTGCTGTCCCGCCCTGAGAAGGGGAATGGGAGGTGACACCTCAGTGCAGAGACCTCTTCGGTGGAGTTGACTTCAAGGAGAGGTGAAGTTGTGCCACCTTAAATTTAAAATAAAGGATGCCTCCTGATATTTTGCTTTAATTACCCATTTACTTCACAGGCTAGCCTCATAAGATAGTCAATTTCATAAGTGAACTGAGGGAACTAAAATCCAGCTCTTCAGAGTTGTTGTACAGAGTGGTCTTGAAATAATCTTTTGAATCCTGTTTCTTAACAGAGCCAATTCCAGCAGTATTGGACAAGGGAGCTTAAGAGAACACAGAGCACTACTGAGCAGGCACTTTTCTAGTGCATTTGTCTGGAGACTCTTGAAAGAGACTACACTTCCTAACAGCCCTCTTTCATTTGTTAAATTGAAGCATCTCAAATGGAGCTACCCTGATAACCCTGCTTGGAGAAATAAAAGTACCAACTGTGGCAAAATCCTAAATGCAACCTCATTTGGTACGTGTTTGTCTGAAGGACTGTAAAATGATTTCAAAAGGAGGAACACAAAAGATTTAAGGAGAGGAAAAATGAAGCATTTTCATTCTTTAGAGACATTATATTGTAAAGGAGTTCCTCTTTTCACTGCAGTAGGACAGACTACGGCAGATCTTTTTGCAGTGGAGATGATGTTTTGCATGGCAGGAATCCTTTGTCTGGCTTAGCGTGTACAGTAGCAACACAACATTGATATACTTGTGGTTGCTGTACTAGAAATCCTTTTTTATTAGAAATCTGTCTCATTCAGATTGCAGCATATCAACATCAGTTGATGCTGAGTGCAGCTTACACAGCTGGAGTGCGCATTGTGCACCCATTTTTTTTCTGAAGAATTTGGAGTTGTCAGAGGCCTGGGCAAACAGCACAACAAACAAAAAAAAAAAAAAATCTGTTTTGTGTCCACTGCATATTTCCTGTCCTGAAGGTTCATAAAGTTTAGAGATAAAATCAGTTACATTTAACACATGGTGGGAGTGTGGTAGTGAATTCTGAAATTGTCTATATTGTACAGCTCCAGTTTTCTTCCTGCCCCATCCTGTCCCCTTTGCCTCCCTGCAGCTGGACAGGTCCTGCATGAATTTGGAGGAGGAGGATGGAGCTGGCGCAGAACCTGGCTGAAGCGCTTTCATTCCTTTAACCAGGGGAACAAAACCCAAACCCAGCCAACAGAGGGTCACATTTGTGACACAATGACAGGGGATTCTGGGGAATGATTTAAGTGGAAAAAAAAACAATCTCCATTTCAGTTCTTGTCTACAGCGTTTGAAATGTGGAGCTGGCATTTCTTTTATAGTTTAAGCTTCTTGCCCAGTGTAAGGCACCAGTGAGATGTGGATGCAATTTACAACAGGGAAAGTGAGCTTGTTAGCAGCTAAAACAATTTGTACCAAGCTATGCTAGCAAGGTCTTCTTTCTCTCCCAGCAAATTGCACCTTTACTAGAAGTCTTTGCAGGCACAAATGCCTGTGATCCTACTTTGAGATGTCCTCGATTGTAATAATATGTCATGAGAAGACTGGTGTAAGACCAAGGTCTTAGATACTTCCTGAAATTTTTCATTCCTGCCATCCATTCATGCAAACTTGTGGGCTTTGCAAATATCTCTCTGTATCTCTAATTTTGTTTTTAGTTTTCACAGTTGGCATTTGACAGTGTCATTTTCTGCCCATATACAGACCCACCGTAGAAACATAATTTCCAAGAGAATGGAGAGGTTATCACTTTTCACTAGTTACTGTGATTAAAATCATCCATAGCAGCATTTTAGAGCATTTATCAGAAATAACAACCTCTATACAGATGTGTATAAATGACTTTATTTTGGAAAAGGGCCACTGTATGTGTAGGAATTTCTTATTGCATTAAGAATAACCTACCTAGCCCAGACCTAATATTTACTTGACATGTGTCTGCCACACTGAGAGTTTTATTCCAAGAAAAGATTCTTGCTGATATTTTTAAGTCAAGCAGGGGCCAGGGCACTGCAGCTGCATGTGTGTGTGGTACACACACAGTACTGGATGCTGAGAAAGTTATGTGCCTTTACTGTTGCACTTTTCAATGTGGCATAGACATAACCAGCACACAAGTCTGAAATTATACAAGTTCTTTAGCAAGCTCTTGAGGGCCTTCAGCTAAATTATTGCATACACATGGCAATACACAGTCATGCTTGGAGAGAGCTGAATTGATCATGTTTGGGTACAAGACTTAAGCTGCTGCGTGGTGCAGGGCAAACTTGTTTGAATCCATCTTCTGTCCCCTTTGTTACTTGTGGAGGGAAGAGGCATAGACAACTTTAACCTGAAATAATCATTTTCAATTGCAATCAGTCATGAGCACTTAGATTCCTTTAAATTCTCCCTCTGACAAGGTTAATCCTGTCCTAATCATGGACATCATCTATGTGTAACCTCTTTGCCCTGTATCCCAGCAACCAATAAACATGAAAGTCAGTCATTAAAAATTATATCCATCTTACAGTTCTATAGGGATAGGGAAGAATAGCTGTACTCAAATCTGTTTTGCCCTATTCTTTTTTCTTTTATGTTCCAAATAATATGGGAGTCTTTTGTTAAGATAGCATAATATAAGCTATATCAGTGCATTGAAAACATTCAGTTGGTCAAAATTTAGAGTTTAAATAGAATTTTTAGCCTGCAAGGTCCTTCGTATCTTTGTTTAAGCAAAACTTAGTTTTTAGTTTTGTGTTATATTTAAATGTCCTACATCTGGAATTTTCCTTCTTCCTTTGGACAAAGAAAACCACTAGATGTACTTAAGGGATGACTAGCTGTGACAAGCAGAGCCCAAAGGAGGAAGTGAAAGGAAGTGAGCTGGGCCACATTCTGCATTGCTATGTTTGTAGCAGAGTTTCATAAGCCTTGCCAAGAGCATATGAGATCTGTTGCATTTGTTGACTTTGGTTATTTAAACTGTTGGCAGAATAATGCTTACAGAGTGCAGGAATAAATAAAAGACAAGGTGTGTAAAGAAAATGAAACATATGTAGAACTTGGTGAGGCCAGGCAGAGCTCAGATGTACATGGCAGTGTGGGAGGGATTCTCTGTGCATCTTCATTCTTCCTCCTTTCTCAACAGAGGGAACCCTTAAGCATTGATGCATCTGCATTTACTGCAACAGCAAACCAGCAGCAATGCTGAAAGTTTGCCAGGAGTTAAGCAAGGGACTCTTAAAGCCATACAATGTTTCTGGAATAAGAGCTTTGTATACAAAACTATATTAAAATGTAATTGTACAGCCTCCATACAAACACAGAGGAAATCTAGATAATCTATATAAACAAAGTTTTTATTTCTATGAATAAAATTCTTCAAAGCATTTATGTCTAATAACACATAAGCTGAGCCTTGAAAAATCTCCACTATCCAGGGTGTTGAATTTGCTTTATGATCTGGGTAACCTACAACTCAGTAGGACATTTTCATGATAGTATCTGTCTTGATGAAGAACAGCAAGCTTCTCCACTAAATATAGAGCATTGCTTTTGCTGCAGTCATTAAGATACCACATAGAAAGAAAACTCAGATTTCTCAGTGCATATAAGAGTGCACATCTGAATTACAACTTTTTAATGAGAAGTTAACCATCCAAGCTGCCTGAGTGCTTCTGTTGCTTCAGTGTATTTTGTGAAAAGCTAATTTGATACAGCAGAGATGCTAGAATTACAGGAGCTGTGGCACCAAAAGGGGATTTTCCAGAGGTTTGGCATTCTTAAGGTACTTTTAGATAACCTCTCCAATAATTACCCACTGACAGCCTTCATTCTTCCTTAGGTTAATGGATTAGCATCTCTTGAGCGTTCATTGACATCAGGAGAGTGCACATCAGACCATTCAAAGACCTGGTCAAATCAATGGGTCCATTCAAATATTTAAAGCGAAGCTCTAGGATGCCATATGCTTGCTAGTTTTGCAATATTGATACATGAAGTAGGATAATGAGAATAAAGAGAGACATAAGGTAGGTAAAGAGAAATAGGAAAAAATTTACAGTAAAAAAATTCTAAAACATTTACACACAGATAAGGGCAAAATGAAAACTCTTCCATTGTACAGCTGCTGAATAGAAAGGCATATGCATCTTCCTCTAAATGAAAAGTCTGGATATAACATTAATTTTCAATTACACTTTATTGCTTGCTGTTGTCTTGCTGCAGTGTCTTGTTACACTATGGAACCCTGAAACAAAGACAAATGTATCCTTATGATGCTTCTTTCCTTTGTTACCCCCTACAGTGTTGTGTGTGTTCAGACCAAAATAATTTTAGAATACAAAAACTGATAATGACTAAGTTTTGATCAGGTTCTGCCATTAATGGTAGAATAAGCTACAACCCTTTATTTTTCCATTTTCCTTTTCCCTGTAAGAACTTACCAATACCTGCAAAACATACTATTAATTTATAGGCTTCTTTGTTATATTTTTTTAGACAGTAGTGCTAGAAAAGGTCTCCAGGTTGCCATACTGACAGCCCTTCCTATTCACTGCCCAGAGTCATACACTCAGAGGATAACACATATACAGAACTTAAGTCCCCACATTGATCATAGGCTGTCGAAATCTATGAATCTGTGCTTGTAAATTATATACAGTCTCTCTTGAATCTTCATAGATTCCCAGCCCTTAT
The DNA here is from genome assembly GCA_034509185.1 of Euphonia xanthogaster. Lineage (NCBI taxonomy): Eukaryota > Metazoa > Chordata > Aves > Passeriformes > Fringillidae > Euphonia > Euphonia xanthogaster. Next base: position 34,506,774 of record JAYDZK010000202.1, on the reverse strand, counting down.
TTTATCCTGTGTCAAGAAATCAAGACAACCACCTTGAGGGAGATTATTCTCCTGCTCTCCTCTCTCCTTGTGAGACCCCACCTAGAATATTGCATCTAGGTCTGAGGTCCTCAGCACAAGAAAGATGTGGACAGGGTGAAGCAAGTCCAGCAGAGGGTAATGAAGATGCTCAGAGTTCCCTTGGCTGGAAGTAAGTCCTCTATAGGGTAAAGAGGAGATGTACTGTTCTTATCAGGTAAATACAATGCAGAAGGCCAAATTCTATTGCAGGGCTTGACTGACCTCCTGCATAAATGTTTTTTTCATATTGATAATTTCTGTTGTTGCAGCATGTGTCCTGTGTCTCATGTCCTTTCACAGCACAACTCTCAGAGGAGCCTATGTCTGTCTTGTCTATACCCTCCAATCCTCTATACCCTCCAGACTGCATGTGTGACACCAGGTGACTGAGCAGACATGGCCAGGGCTCAGCCCTGTTGAGAGGTTTCCTAAAGTTCCCAGGCAGCTGAAGGCAGCTGAAGAGACTAAATAAGCATATAGCTGGGGGCTGCTGCCTAGCTGGGAATCTAGATGTGCAGAAGGAACTCTTCATCTTACAAACACCACCAGCTGGTCACCTATTCAACATAGCCAGGGAAACAGAAAGCCATGAAACTACAAAGGACTGAAATCCCCCACTCCAGGAGAATGAAGAGCAGCTCTTCTGGAGCCAAGCATTAATATTTTATCAACTGAAAAATGAGTAGAAAAATAAGTCAGAAATTTTCTGCTAGTTGTGAGTGACATTTCTTTTCCTCTGCATGTCTGGATCCTAATAATTAGACCTTATCAGTAGGTGGTTCTCACTCATAAGCCTATGAACTGGCAGTGACCTTCTCACCTGTCTGGCATAAGTTTCTTCATTTGCATTCCTGTTTCACTAACACCTGTTAACTTTTACTTTTGCCCACTCTTAAAAGACATTGCTAATGGAAACCAGGAAAAGTAGTGAGTAGTTTTTGAATAATAAAAAACTAGCCTTAATTTTGTTTTGTAGCATCAGCCTTTATACTTCTTTTAGACAAAGGAAACCTAGAATGAAAATAATTTAATTTTCTTGGTTACTTACAAGCCAAGGAGGATAGCATTGTGATGTTAAAGCTATAGGAGAACAATTTATGCGTTATGCAGTAAGCTGGCTTCTTGTGCTTCACTTGTGAATTGAATAACCTCACAGTTAATAGGATTACACATTGTTCCAAGAATAAGAACAGGTCAGTTTTACAGATGTGAGCAGGCCAGGAAAAGGTATGCATCACTGCCCTCCTTTTCTGTTCTTTTGTGCTCTGTCATCATGTTGTTCTGCACAAATGCAGCACTTAGAACCATGACCCTGCACCCATAGTCATTTTCTTTGGTGGCAGTAGTATGGGAAGCAAACACATCTATGACATGAAAAAATAAATGGTCAGTCAGAACATGTCTCTGATTAATGTTCCTAGGTGTGTCTGTCAGTCCTAGATGTGTCTTCTGTTTAGACTGATGCCTGGTCTTGGACAGAGAAGTTGTAACTGCAGCTTTTGTCTGCCTTTCATGTTAATTAGGAGTATCATGCTGCAGCTCTGCTTTTTCTGGAGCACGTTCCAGGAGACTTCTCTGGATAGAAATGCACAGAGAGCATGCTGCTCCTATGAGAGCATGCTGCTCTCTCTCATAGAGAGCTGGCTGTCATGTGTTCTCATTTGGCTCAAGTTTTTCCTTGGAAGTTAATCTCACAAGCAGTAAATCTGTTACTTTAATATTTTCAATTTACACCATTTGGGTTCAGGAATTGAAAAACAGAACTATTTAATCTGTGGATCACTAGCAAGCATTGTTGAGTCGTCAATGTTGCTCCAGATACAATACAGCAGGAAAGTTTCCTATATACATGTTCTAGGTGCTAGAGGATGGTTTGGGGATTCCTTTCATTCCATCTTCAGAGGCAAGCCTGAATAGCTTAGAATAGCCAGGGGTGTTCTTTTTCCATTTCATGCACCACAAATTTAAAAATAAAAAAAAGAATAAAAGTCTATGTAACCACATTAATTATATTATATAGAGTTTTATTTTTTGTAAGTATTTTTGTGGTAGCTCATATGCTTTGGCGATTGCATTCTTTCCATGACCAGAAATTAGCTCTTTGTTTATAGTGACCTTTTCATGGCAAAAATGCTCTGAGACTCAATCTGTTCCCACAAAGAAGTCTTGGGATTGCAGATGTCCTCCCTCTTTAGAGTACTGGGTTACTCTCAGTCTCAAGGAGTTATTACAGGAATCTTTGTTTTAGTTTAATCAATCCAGCTTTCTCTGGCTTAGGTCAGATTAAAGGGTTACAGTTTTGGCTGCCTTCGTCAGGTTTATCATGGGTCACAGCTAATTGCTGCCTCTCGTGGCCAAGATCCTGGGCAACACTGTACCTACTTCTACAGTACTCTGGATTCTCTTGCTGCTTTGCCAGATATCACTACCAGTCCTATTCTGGTCTCAGTCTTCTCCCCATTTAGTTGTGTGATTAAACCATAACTCGTTACATCACTTACGTTCAGCAAAGCAGCTGTCTTCCAGATCTGTGTTCCCTGATATATTCAGGCTGCTCTTGTGCCTATGGCAAAGCAGGAGGACAGGAACTCTCAGCAAATCTTCCTTTCCATCAGTGTCTGGTGTGAGCACATTTTCTACCCTTTCAGTTCTCTCTCTGCTTCTTCCTGCTTTCCTAATCTGACTCTAGCATTTTTGGTCATGCTCAGCAGGTTTGCAGAGAGCCCTGGACATTCAGGTCCCAGCATGGCCACCCTGTAACTTGCATCAGTTGGGGCTAAGAAAACCTTCTTTGCTTTCTTCCATCTCTTTTTGTTTCCTGATAGCATTGGAGGGGATGCACACCAAAGGAAAGACTGCCTACTTCTTCCTACTTGCCCTGGGAACATTTGTCTAAACTTGTATCTTAAAAGACCTTTCTTTAGAGAGATCTCTCCCTGTCTCCTCAAACATACTCAGGCACTTTCCTGGATGGCATATGAAAGCAGCAACCTTCATTTCCAAACATTCTGCTTTAAACCTACTGCCTGATTATTCCTCATATTAGCCACCAAACTGTAATTATTTCAAATAGAAATTTATCTACAAAGGTATTTAGTATTTTCTTAATATTCTACATTCCAGGAACATACATGAAAGAGTACATTCCCAGGAGTAAGAAGAAGGAGTAGGTAAGAATCTTACACAGTAGACAGAAATTATTCTTCTCTGTTTCCTAAGATTTACTGCAGCTATTTATGGTTCAATTCTGGGCCAGAATGAGGGAGTCACTGATTACCTTCAGACAGGGAGTCAACCCTTTGGCCATACTGTGGACCAGTCACACTTGCCATCACTACACAAAGGTACCGTTTCTGCTTCCGTATTCTCTGCATTCAAAACAAGTAAACATACAGAATAGGCAACGCCTTACTGCCCTCACACCTTCCAAACCTCCGCCCACATCCCTGTGCTGTGCCGAATCAGTGGGCCATCAGCTGCCTTGATCAGCTTCCTAATACACTGCTGGTCCCTTTCTAATAGGTTTTCTGTTCAGCCACTGTGGAGATGCTATTTCATTTCCATCTGGAATGCAAATTGCTCTCCACAATAAACACCTTTTTTTGATTGGTACTGATTTTTCTGCTGTAAAAATATATGATAGACCCAAATACAGTAAAAACAAGCCCCAGACAGCAATTGAAACACACAGCTTATTCAGTTTATATTATCTTTTGCCCTTCCCATTGTCTTAATCCAGCCAGTCTCTGTTCCTACTCCTTTGCCAGGAAGTGTGATATTTGCTTTTTTGTATGGCGCAATGCAGATCTGTGATACTGTACAGAAACATTTTATAGACTGAATATGTGTAATCATGAAGAATGTCAGTCTCCAAGGTTAATGGAGTAGTAGAAATGAGGTGTAAATAGTTACTGAAATGAATAGGCAGAACTGAAGGTTTTTCCCCAAACTGCTGACTCAGACAGAGTCTACATGCTTTGCATAATTGGAAGTAGATTTCTGAAGTCATTGTTTATATAGCTTTTTATGACAAATGAGATTTGCATATTAATTTAAAGTTAAAAATTATTCTGTCTCTTCAAGAGAAATACTTCCACATTCAGTAATTATAAAAGCAGAGAAAAAACAAGGACAGGCTTGAAGCTGGGACAGACCTCTACATCATGCCAGCAGTTTACCAAAAAAACATAGGTTTTCATTTCTAGTAATGCTTCATCCTGTAAAATGGAAGAATTAATTTGCTTTTTCAATAACACTGTATCTAGTTGTATGAAAGCAAGTTCGTTGCTTTCCAGAGAAGAGAGGATGCATAACAAAACTACCTAAATCAAGTATTAGCAGTGCAAGATGGTAATGTTGCTTTCTTTCCTTTTTGAATACAAAAGAAAATAAGGATGGGGATTTTTCATTTGTTTCTTTTTATTTTAGTGTTTTGTTTTTATATAGAACTGATCTAGGGAACTGGTCTTGTCAGCAGTTACTATGTGTGCTAAGGCAAATGAGTTACCATGAGTCAAATGTATATTTAAGAAAATAGAAACTTTTTTGAAATGGAATTGTTCATTTGGGGAAAGTTCATTAGATAGTTTCCTATATTCAGATTGCAGATAGATTCCTCTATCTAATAAATTTCACTAAGTTTCAGTTATTTACCTTAGAAACACGTGAGTAAAACCAGTATAGTTGGATACTCTGTGATTTTAGCATGATTTGTGGCCTTTAGACTCTTAAGTGAAATTTTCCAAGGTGCTCATTTTGAGGCCAACACTGTGCCTTCAGTCAGTGCTGAATGCCAATTGTGTTCACTGGGAGCATAATGAGGCCAATAGAGAGCACTTTTGTACCCCCACCCCCCCACCTCTGAAATCACTGCTTCAGAAAGGCCTCATTGTGGGTGATTAGTTGAAGGAAAATACTGAGGGAGAATGTGCAAAAAGTACACAGGGAAAATGCTTAATGCCACATAAGGAACGGAAAAGTCCTAACTTCATTTGAATTTCAAAGGAGCATTAACCATAATTATGTTACTAGCAAGTACTCTTCTTTACAAATCTGCTCTAAAAATAACAACACTGAAATTACTTTATCAAGCATTAAATACCCTATTTTAAGAATAATCTTCCATGCTATGTTTTAGCTCAGACAGCAGTAGCTTAGGAAAAGTGAATGGTCTGAGATATTTTGCTGCATGTGCTGCTGTGTTTGGGAAAAAAATGTGTATATCAAAGATTCCAGCAATAGATCCAAAAACCCTTCCTGGAACTGCTCTTTCTTACACCATGTTTCACAGTTCATCTAAGACCATGCATGTGATAGAGTTGCAGCACCAAACTGGTAGTGACAGCTTTTAACGTGCCGTACCTCCTTTTTTCCTGTTGATTTTGCAAATGGTTAAAAAAAAAAAAGGAAAAAACTCTGTTGAACTTTTGGCATAAAACTGTAGCTGCTACTGTAGCTAAGCTGCTGCTAAGTGTCTAGGTGATAAAAGCTTTCTCCTACGCCTGTCACTCTAAACAACACCATTGTCAGGAAAATGTATGCATCTTTTTCCAGTAAGGATAAGGACTGTGATAACATTAGCATTTAGACAAGACACTGCACTGATGATTGTGAAATGCATTAATGGATGTGTCACTATTTTAAAAGAGCATATCTAATGGACTGTTTATATATGCCGCCTCACTGTACTTACTTATTTATTTTATAGGATATTTTAAGCATAAAATTGCACAGATCAAAGTAGAACTCTCCTGTGACCTGCTCACCTCAAGGACTCAACAGAATCAGTTCCCAGCCACTCGTGTACACCACTGAAGGAAAATGGACATACTGAACAGCCGCCACTTTTTGTACTTTCTGCCTACCACACGCCTTGTCATCTTATTAGCAGCTTTGACCACTGCTGAGGATGTGAGTAACAGCACTTTCAACCGCACTGACACACACACGGGGGCCGCGCCTGTGGTCATCTCCCGCATCGACCACATCATAGTCAAGGAGGGCAGTAGTGCCTTGATCGACTGCAATGTCCAAGGGAGTCCCAGCCCACGTTACAGATGGTACAATTCCAATGGCCGCCTGCTCCAAGAGGAGGAGAATAAAGGTAGGATCTTAGAAGTAGCACTGATGTAGCCTGTTTAGAGACACTTCTGGACAGCAAGTTGACAAATAACCTGAATTTAATGGCCTGGCTGTGGTATTTTCCTGTGTGAAAATAAATGAAAGCTTGGTGGCAGTTATAAATTTTTTATGCACACCTTGGAAGAAAACAGTAACTTTTTATGTGTTATTTATAACATAGCAAGGAGCTGAAGCAATTAACAGAAGTTGTAGACAGGCCTCTTTTCATTGGAAGACTTCATGTTTGTTCTGTTTCTCATTCTGTCCTCCTTTGTTCTTCTCTGGCACCAAAAAAAGATTAAAAAGCTGTTTCCCAACTCAAAGGAGGATTCTCATGACATATGAGAATAGTTTGTTGGCGTGAACTCATCACAGCTAGCTTCCTGGTATGCCTGCTGTCTTAATGTGCAGTGCCATGGTAGTGTGAGAAACAGGAGATGCCCTGAACAAACAACTGCAAAACCTATATAGGGCAGCAGTCAGGAGAGGCCAAATTTGAGCCTTCCTGGCTTTAGTTAAGACTCTTCAGTGGCATTTGCTAGAGACCGTAATTACACACGAGCTTATTTACCTTAAATGGAAGGTTTGAGTGATAATCCCAGTTATACTTCTAGTTATTCTTCTAGTGTTTGAGGGGAGTGTGGATATATCAAAGGTGTTTTTCTCATGTAATTCTTCCATAGTGACTGCTTTGTTCACAGCATGATGAAATAAACTCTTAGTTGTAAGATAGTGTGCCTAACTAATGGCTGACTTGACAGCGAACTCTGCTGTGACAGGAGTAACAATTGACCCAGCTTGATGTGAAAGAGCAGTGTGTATCTGTAAAAGCTTACTGGATAACAGGTTATGTTTTAAAGTACAGCATGTTATAATTTTCTGAGTTAAGCTAGAGAAAGGAACTACTTGAGCTACTAAGCAGACTTTCAAACGTGATTTGTATGGTTGTGGCAACATACAGTGATTAGTGTGCTGGAGTGTTTTGCTTAGGTTCACTAATAGAAAATTTCCCCTTTAGTAAGGCATCTAAATTTAGGTCTTTGTGTAGTCAGCTGAAGAGAGGTAGCTAAACCAAACATTTAGGTAGATGAGCAAAAACTTTGACCAAATCAGTAAAAAGTGCAGATGTAGTGTTAAGACAACATCACTTTAACTTAGAATTTCAACAGTGCAATACCTCCTTTAAGAGACTGTCTTTCTGTAAGAAATGTTTCCTAGCTTGAGACCTTTCTTTGTGGTATTAAGTATGGCATTGAATTGTTATCAAAACCCAGCAATGATACCTTTTTGAATCATTTTCTTATGTGGGTCAATATGTCTGTCAGGATCAACTGGCATAGACCCAGTCACTGAGTTCAATGCCATTATGTCATTTATAACAGCTGGAGCCAGGATCCATCACAAGGCATCTTGTTATTTCACAATTAATTGAAACCTACTTTGCAAAAAGGAACAGCATTCAAAGTCAAAGAAATACTGAGCAGTGAATACTCTGCATTTTTTGTTATGCTGGAGGTGGAGGAAGAAGTGTCATCTGTTACAGATTCTAATTAATATTTCCTCTGTAAAGGAGTTTTCTTCTGAATTAGCCTACATTTAGCAGGTTGGGGTAATTTTTTTTTTAATGTAATTTTTTTTAAATGCTGATTTAGACCGAGCTTTTATTTATTCTGCATTTTTTAATTTCAGGCAAAATGATTCAGCTATTTTCAAGAAATATGCTAGGGTAAAAAAATATTGTTTCATTTAAGTTAAAACTTCTAAGTAAGAGGATGAAAAGACATAATTAAGAGCTGTCTGTACACATGAATGGAGGCCGGGATCTTGTGGGAATACTGTATACGTAGGCTTCTACTGGAGATAATGTGAAACAATTTGGGCAAGCCATGTTTAACTAGAACAACTTTGAGGAACTAAAAATCTTAGTTCATTACCAATTAATTAAGTGGCAAATACATTAACTGGGTTAGTCTTGAATCACTTTAGTAGTGATAGGAGTGATGGGTTATTTGAAACATGTTGTTTCAGATGCAGTTTCGTACCTAAACTCTTCTACTGTGCCAGGTTCAAAGAATATCAAGTGGGCATGTATATGAAATGTATATGTCCATGGAGCAGACAAAGTTATCAATTATATTACATTGCTAGACATTACTTCTAAAGGTAAAAGAAGTTCTGTCATGGTGTGTAGAGGTTCTTACCGACAAACAAGGCATTCCCTGTCCTGGCTTTTCTCCTTTCCAAGTATTTTACTCCTCCTATCCTACTTCCCTCTCTTTAAAATTATACTTCAAAATCAGTTTCTCAACACCTCAGTGTAGTGTATGATGTCTAACATGTTAGGGGTTTTAAAGTTTACATTAACAGAATTATATGAGATACTGTAGCAAAACGCCAAAAATAACCCAATTGTAAGTAAATGCATTTTCAGGGAACAAAACAAGGAGGGTTTAAGTAGGTTTTTCTGCCTCACAGTCCCGTTGATCCTTCTTGAAGGATCCAACTCCTTCAATTCACTTCTTTGAGGAAGTGTGACCTGTGTTTGGGAGACTCTGGAGTTGTCCTATCTTTGTATCTATCTTTGTAGCTTGACTGACCACAAGATTGAGATAAATGGGATGCATATTAGCATTTTCTATGAGACTCTTTTAGGGCATGCTCTGACTACGAAGAGTTGATGTCAGGGATTTGACAGTAGTAATAACACAGCTAGGATCTCAGGCCTTTATGAAGGTAAATTCTTTGTCTTCTTGTGACCATTATTTCCTTCTTCCAAAACCTGAAGCCTGATAAAGCCGATATTTAAGACTATGCTGATCATGTGACAAAATACTTCTAAGTTACTCTGTTTCCTCTCCAACAGGAAAATGGTGGTTTCTTGACAATGGGCTACTAAACATTACCCGCGTGTCATTTGAAGACAGAGGTAAATACACGTGTGTCGCATCTAATACGTATGGCAGCGTTAACAATACTGTGACACTGAGGGTTGTTTTTACCTCTGGAGATATGGGAATCTATTACATGATTGTCTGCCTTGTCGCTTTCACCATTGTTATGATACTGAACATTACTCGGTTATGTATGATGAGCAGTCATCTGAAGAAAACCGAGAAAGCAATCAATGAATTCTTCAGAACAGAAGGGGCAGAGAAACTTCAGAAGGCCTTTGAGATTGCAAAGCGTATCCCAATTATCACATCAGCCAAAACGCTTGAGCTTGCCAAAGTAACCCAGTTCAAGACCATGGAATTTGCCCGCTATATTGAAGAGCTTGCTCGGAGCGTACCTTTGCCACCTCTCATCATGAACTGCAGGACTATAATGGAAGAAATTATGGAGGTTGTTGGTCTAGAGGAACAAGGACAGAATTTTGTACGGCAGGCAGCAGAAGGCCAGGAGACCACTGAACCAGATGAGCTTTATATGATCCCAAATGCTTTGACGCGCAGTGAATCTCCCACAGGTGACTCGGACGCATCATCACTGCATGAGCCACCTCAACAGATTGCAATAAAAGTGTCGGTTCACCCATTGTCCAAAAAGGACTGCATGGATGGTCAGTCACAGGAAAGCATGCAGTTGGACACCAAGGAAGAAGACACTCCTCAAACACCAGCACTTCCTGCGGATCCCCCTCCTGAGCCTTCTGCTGAACACAGTTCTGATGACACAGCATTGGCAAATGACAAAAATACATGTGTTATATATGAAAGCCATGTATGATAGTTACTCCTGAATCTATGCATAGCAGGAAAATCAGGTGGAGCTCTTTTAAAAATACATATTGTATTGCCGCTAAGCCTTACCTGGAGACTATCATAGCAAAAGCATGTAAGTGGATTATTTGGCACTTTCTTCTCAGTTTGAGTTTAGTTTACCATGATGTATGGCAGAGTAATTGCTATTACATTAATATTAATTGCTCTTTTTGATTAGGAGTATTTCCAAAAAACATTTACCTCAGCATTTTCTAGGATGGAGTCACCTGTAGTGGCTCCTGGAAGTCACTGGTAGTCTTTGGTGTAGGACACTTGAAATTACTAAAACACCATAAAACTGGTTTCCATTTTCCTCCTTCACTCCCACTATTTCCATCTATTGCATTTTTGCAAATATTAACTTGTGAATTTGAAATATAGCCCATGAGGCAGCACTCCAGTAGTCAAATAAAATCCTAATAGATCCCATTTACAAAGCCTGTTTGCTCAGCTGCATTGTGATTTAGAGGGCTATTAAAGAAAGTTAAAATGTTTCCATTTCATTTGAGACCACACTGCTTAGCCACATGGGAAATAGTTTTCCCTTTTTCATGGAATGGAGATGCCAACAATCATTTGTTTTGCATGAAGAAACAACTTTGAGGTGTATATTACAGATGGGAAGGCCATCAGAAAGTTGCAGTTCAACAGCTCTGCAGGGTTTTTTTGAATACATTTGAGCATTTTTTATGTTGCCAGAAGTTTATATGGCAAACAGCTGCAAATATGCAAGATGTCTTGTTTTGAAGTAATGTAGAAGCAGTAACTATATACTACCTTAGCAGAAGATATGCAGGTTCCATAACAGTCCTGGAAATGCCAGTAGTCAGTTGATAACAAGGCTGAAATAGCAAAGTACCCTTTTATTTGGCTTCTTAATTTTGGTATCTGAAAATCAATCCTAAATTCATATATAAGCATCAGTTTGAGAGTTGTATCCAAACTGAAAAAAAAAAATATAATCAAGTGTCCTATAAAATTACAAAGACAGTCATTCAAGCTGTTGAATGTGATATAATTGCATTGAGATTTTGGGAACCTCCTACATGTAGGATGTTCACTGCTCAAGTACATGTGACTCTACCCCAGTAAAGCTTTAATGATCGTAGCAATTGTGGTGTTAAAAAGGATCAACATCTCTGCCAGGAAATGCCAGGAGTGGAAGGGAAGTAATAATTTCTCTTGAAGATAGACAATAAAAAGTACCTTCTCTGCAGTGAGTCTGGAAAGAAATCACTTACAAGGAGTTTGTGTAGGGTTAATAGCATACTACTTAATTACTGGACACATTTAGTTTGACACTAATGAACAAACTATCACCTTATAGTGTTTAAGAAGGATTGTAGTATAAATATAGATACTTAAAATAAATCTGGAATCAGGTATACTGTAGAAAAAGAAGTCTCTTACGTCTATAAGGAGATGATGCATGGATGCCTCTCTGGACATTTTAAGAAAGCAGCCACATCTCCATAAGGTGTCTGTTGGAGGCAATCAGTTATCTTAACTGCACGGGTAATCAAGATCAGACAAAGTCAGTGTTGCAGGTACGTAAAAGAACCCTTGATAATGAACTGAGGTCTTGTGTCAACTTCCTTTTGTTAAAGTGCAGAGCCTCACCAGCAGTGCAGTACAGGAATACCCCATGACTTACATAGGTGATGCAGAGATGGCTCCATATTTATCTTTCTGTGGTTATTAAAAAAAATACATGTTTAATGATTGACTTCAGATTTTACAACAAATTTGTAAGAAAGGTCAGCATTCAGATGTCTCATTTTTTTGTGCTTACCACAGTGGCAGGTTTCTACACAAAATGCATTTGCACAAGCCCAAAAGGAAACATGCAAGGGCAAAGTCCTCTTAGGAATGTGACTGGAAATATTTGAGTTCCAGCAAAGCAATATAAATGTAAGACAGAAGTTAGTTTAAAATAATACCATAAAGAACCTCACTTCTGACCAGTGTGATTGACAGTAGTATAATGCAAACTGTTAACTCGTTGTCTGAATCTAAAGGACATTTCTGTTTAGTGTTCACATCAGTTTTTCAAGTTACTTGATTTGCTTCTGATATGAAAAATGACAAGGGCAGAAACAAAAGCAGGAACTTGCACCAAACTCCTTTAAGTCACCTTAACCTCCTGAGGAGAGGTACACTGATGTTTCTGGCTGTCTAGCATTTACAAACAATGCCCATGCATTCTAAAATTACCTACCTGGTGCCCAACTAAGATTGCACAGATAAGCAAGGATGTTCTCC
>JAYDZK010000202.1:34439995-34494471 GCA_034509185.1 Euphonia xanthogaster | reverse complement strand
TTCTAACATTACCTCCCTGGTGCCCAACTAAGAGTGCACAGATCAGCAAGGATGTTCTCCTGGAAAGCATAAAAAGAACTTTTAAAGTACACTTTTTGTTAAGTTATAAAAATATTTATTACAGTATTTTAATTTTAATCTTTTTAGATTATGAAGTTTTTACAGTAGAGATCAGACCCCTTCATGTCTTTCTATAGTGTTCTGACCCTGACTGGTTCTTTCAGGCTGTCCTCCGGCCTCTTTATTATTTATTTATTGAGAAACATTTGAGAGCAAACAATCCCCATGGATTTCTTCAGTATCACTGTGTAAACTTCCTTGAAGATACAAATGGTGTTTTTCTCTAGAGGCTGCCCACAAAGGGCACGCTTGAAGTACACACAAATGCACATTGCAAACCACATGTAATAAACCGGTACTTGGATTAGATACATGAAATACATGGAGGGCTGGATTCCTGCTGTTGCAAGGTCAGAGGGAACCCTGGATTTTCTAGAGCTGGAGTCACTCAGAGATGAGAGTTCCCAGGTAGGACTGCTCCAACCAGTCTGGACATTTAGCTTTGTGTTATTATCAGAATAAAAACTAAACAGCACTGTAGCTGAAGAAAATACAGATTTTATACAGAACCCATGGTTCTGGTTTATGTGGTTTTTTTGGTGGTTTTGTGTCTGCTGCTCAGTGTCTTATGCACCCATTATATGACACTTCTAAGCCTAAAGCTTTTTATATGCTTTCAGGAACTCCCTTGTGGAAGACAGATGGAAAGCAAGACCCAAAACTGTCTTTCCTGTTCCAAACTTTCCAGCTGTGCTATTATAAAGTATGCAATTGTGTCTTGCAGTATTTCTTAGCAAATGGCTATTTTATGATCCAAAACACAATTAGCAAACATAAAATTAATAATGGCTATAAGAAACTATTAATGTTTGCATTGTTATATATTTTCATGCACCTTTAGCACTTCAGGGGCATTAATCTGTTCCCATCATTGGACTATGCACACTTTTTGTTACATTTTCCTATTTATTGTATCACCAAACACTAATGGTTCTTAAAACACTCAGAATCTGGAAAATCCAGTCCAACTGAAATTGCATTCTAAAAGCAAAGGAACACCAAGCCAAGATTAATAAGGAAAAGAGATTTGCACAATTATATTTACACCATTTTCAAACAATTTTGCCAAACTTCATGAAAGATGACTAGATTTCTGCAGCAGAAAAAATCAGCATTGGATTTGAATTTCACACTTATTCTTTTTTTGGTAAATGTAAGACCATACTAATCAGACCACTTAAACATAGTATTCACTATCTATTTTCTCAGCATTTTCTTTTTGAGCAGCATTTGTTTCCTGCTGATCCTTTCTTTGTTCTCTGATTCAAGCATCTTTGTGATGAAACCTTTCCTTCAGGGGTTTGTCTGTCATATAAAAAATTTAAAAGAACCCATAGACCAGCATTTTGTGCAGGTTTGTTGGTACTTGGTAAGGCACAGAAGTACACTCCTGTGCCTAAAAGTTACTGTATAATCATAAGACTTGCAAAATGGCATATACAGGCAGATGGTGATTTTTTTAAAATCAGTGCCTGTTTTATTCTAATGTAGATACTATGTCAGTTCCCTTATTTGCAGTTACCTTTTGACAAAAGTACTGTAACATATAACCAGGGCTTTCTGACTTTCAGTTTGGTCAGATTAACTAATTCTAGAAAGTGTTAACAGTGTCAGATTTTCAAAGTTCTCATGGGATATCTTGGCAGCATGCTATTTTAAGAGTTGGCCTCTTAAGTATGCCATATTTAGTGGGACAACTGAAAGCTTCTTAGATGCAAAGGAAATGCTTGCACTAAAGTCTTGTAAGTTATATTTCATTTATTATGAAATCCTTTTTGATTTTACAAGAAATATAAGACAAATATGAATGTGTTCTTTTGAGAAGCAGTTGCTGTATTTTGATTTAAATAACGGCCGTAAACCACAAAGAGAAAAGTTCATGCTGAAGTGGCAAAATGAAATGTGATGTAGCTTGTACATTGATCATTGTTTCAATAAAGAATTTGCACAGAGTATGCTGAGTTTGTACACATTCAACAAGATATTTACAGTGCCACAACACCACATTCCTACAGAAATGGATACTTAATAGCATACATCCTGCACTAATTTTTGGAATAATCAGCTCAAACCTCTTCTATGTCCATTTTATGTCCCTGTCTTACCTTCCTATACTTTCTTCTGTCCCCAGCAGCTCTGCTGTGCCACTTCTCAAATAGGAACAGAATGAAGTTAGTTGTCAGGGCAAGTGTTTCTGCACCCCAGGCACCTCTGTTCCAAACTGACCTTTTATAAGTCCCCAAATGGATTTTTTTCCCCCAGCTGTACCAAGCTCTAATGCTGTGTACTATATTTAGCTCTCTGGCTCCCAGGCCCAAACTGAGTCATTTTACTCTTCCAGTAAAGGCTGACTTGTGAGTCTGTGGTATCATATGTAAGTCTGTAAACTGGGCAAAGGCAGTAATGTAAACTGAAGCTAAGTGACCAATTTCTTTCTCAAGATCATAATGTATCGCAGCAAATTATAAATGTGGCAGACTAAGAACTCTCATGAGAAGCTATTTCATACCACAAGACAAGGCAAAAATGAGAAAAGAAAATCCAGCCTTGCATAGCATAAAGAATACATGTAAAACCTTCCTTATGATTGAGTAGAAATTCAGCATCACTATCAAATCATTTTCCCATTCTATAGCCAGTTTCTATTTTGAGAAAAGATTCTTGTTACATCTACTCTAACCAGAGCCTTTCCTATGTGGCTAAGGACCTTAATAGTACCAGAGTTATCTTAAAAAAGAGCCTTCTGTCCCTTATCTGCCATTTAAAAAATAATTTTCCGGACTATTTAGCTATGTATCAAATGCCACTCACAGACTACCACCCTGTCCTCTTGTGGAGCCACAGAGTTTGAGATCTCATGTTGAAGATGCAGAAGCTGGACCTTCTGAAATATACTTGCCTTCTTTTGTACAAGTTTCGATTTTACCACAAAATTAACCATTTGTATTTATTAACAATTCAGGTCCAATCATTCTCAATTGGTAAATACAGAGAAGTGAAATAAATGCCAGAAAGTCTTCCTTCTTTCTGAAGCCTCTTATTGCTTCTGCCTCAAGATTAGCCCTGACAGACAGCTCCTCTGAGTTGTTTAGGTATTGTTTAACTCCTTCCTGCTGGTGAACACTACCTTAGTGAGAAAAGAGAATTCCAAAAAAAAAAATAAAAAAATAGAATATCAGCCAGAAAAAGAAGCTCCCTTCTAAGGAGACACACACATATCTTGCCTATTTAAAATGCTTTGTTATCCTTCTCTCTAATATGTGCAGAGTAAGCAGCCTCAGGAAAAGACAGTAAAAAATAGAGAAAAATTTAGGAAGATTAAGATGGAAATTTTTTTTGCTCTGAAAACATCCAGAAGTGATTTATTTTACTGAAAACATCTAGGGGTGATTTATCTTCAAAGTATATTAAATTCTGACTCCTTTTACCATAAACATACTCAAGTGAAGAAAAAGGAGATTCCTAAAAACAATGACATTTTCACTTCCAATATCAAAATAAATTATCACAAAACTATGAAACATATTTCCCAGTCCTTCTCTTAGAATCCCTTTTATCACGGAAGATATCTTCAGTGCTTTTTATAGTTCTGCCTAGGTGACTGCAGCTTCTTTATGGCTTTAGTGGAAGTGCATTTCTTTTCTGCTGTCTTCTTGGTTAAATATTCTCCACCCTGTTTGATCTCCTTTTGTGAGATCAAAAAAGAAATCAATATTCCATTGAAAATTTATCTTCTTGTTTAATTTTCCCAGTCCAAAACCTTATTTTGTGTTTTGTTCTACTGCTTGGATTTTTTTTTTTTTGTTTGCCCTAAAATTCTTCACATTTTAAAATAAATCAGAGGATTCTAGTGGTTTTTTTTTCAGTTGCCTGTTTTGGGACAGGATCACTCACACCTATCTGTATAATTCAATTTTAATTATGCAGACATACAATTAATTACTCCCAAGTTGGTGCAGGATAAACTAATCAATAGACTGCAGCAGATTTTTTGCTGAACAGCATCAAGAGAACAAGTAAATCCATAATTCCCAAGCCACAAGTGGAATAAATGTCATCACTCATTTATGAGTCTATGGGCACGTTTTGTTCTTTTGTGTGCTCATTTGAAAAAAGTCATATATGATACACCTCTGCCTTAACACATTTCTTTTCCCATCATGGATGGAATAGCACATTTTGATCATCCATACATCAGTTATCCACTACCTTCATTTGTTTGTCTTATTCGTTGGATAGCTGGCCAAGTGCAAGGGCCTCTCTAAATCTGGTATTTCTGAAGAGAGTGCAGACAGCTTCAGGACACTGTGTAAATTATATGAATTTCAAATGAGTTGATAAATGCTTTTCCACTTTTTTTTAAACTGAAATGCTGTATTTCTACATAGGCTAATATTTACAGGCTAATGAAGTCTGGGTTTAGCTAGAAACTCCAGTTTTCAGAAGCATGCGGTAAAATGACAGTAATCTGCTGCTGAATAATACTGCTTTTTGCAACTACAGTTTCTACATTTCATAATCCCTGTGTAATCTCTCTTAAGCGCAGAGCTCATTCTTTAATATATGTGCCCCAAATGAGGTGAAAGGATCCAAATCTCTGTTATTCCTGTAGACTGCATTAGACTACTAATTATTTCATTAGAACATATAATAGACCTAGCCCAGCACTGTAACTCCTATTGCAGTTACAAGAAGTAGCCCCAGAGCATTGGCCAAATGTTATGATACACTGAGAACTACGTTCCTACTCTACACCAATTCTGGAATAAAAACTTCAGATAAAATCCATCTCTTCTCAGCAGGGAAGCAGGGAATGAGAGCCTCTGATGTCACATGTTCTCCAGTGGCAAAAAAAAAAAAAAAACAAACAAACAACCAAAACTAGGAAATTATTGTGGACCTTGTAAAACTGATGCAGGAGCTAAAATATCACCCAAGAGAGGAGGTCCCTGCAGCATGGAAGCTCATCCCAATAGGCAGCTGTCAGTTGCCACAGTAGCTACAGGAACTTCTCAGGGTAATCCATTATATAGCAAAGAGGCAAATGTTGTTACAGATCATGTGAATTAGCAGCATCCAGGAGACTATGGACAGTGTTGACAGATGCAATTCCCTCTGCTCAGGTGATTGTGCTGCATCTGAAACTCAAGCCCTTTTCTCGACTAGAGATGGGCACTGGGAGCATCACCAAAGACTCTGTGCTGTGATGGTGGAGTCAGATGCTTGCATGAGAACCCTATTCTTTCCTTATGGCTTGATGTTGTGACCAAAGTACCTGCACTTTCTTTATTTGCTGTAGAACTACATCATAGTTGTTTTTCAAGGGGGATTAAACATGGGCTCTTCAGTGAGGCAAGTGCTGAAGACCCTGTGAATGCACGAGGAAAGAGCTGTACTGGCAGGTGTGACCTTACCTTTGTACTGCACCAGATAAAGACTCTCCCAGAGCCTGCCAGCATTCAAGTGGAAAAGGGCTGTGGTGCTGTGCATCTTTACAAACCTGGTGCAGACAAGAACAGGCGGGTGGGAGTGAGCTGGAGGCAGCCTAGGACAGTCCAATAGACACAGACTTAAGATGACCATCCCACGCTTATTACTGGAAAACACCTCCAGCAAAATCAACTCCCTGTCCCTATCTCCTCTAGTCTAAAGAAGTATGTCACACTTTGGCAGCTCAGCAACAGCTCCTTGTTCTACCTATTCTAACTCTGACCAACCAGTTTTCACTTCTTATTGAGCAGCTACAAGGTTGTCTAATCCCAATAGATGTTTGCTGTGGCTCTTCTTGCCCTGTCTCTTGCTATCACTAATTTACAAGAAGGCATGAGATTCACTTGCCAGCACACATGTAAAAAGCTGGTCCTCAGAGACCTAACAGACTGACTATTCTGTTCCAAGGGAGGATGTCCAAAAGCTAGGCACGTAAAGATTAATTAATAGATTTAAAGCCTCTGTCTGGCTAAGCCCTGTGTGTTTATTCATCTTCTCATTCTGTAATGGAAGAGTGCTGGCCAGATTAACAAAGTACAACATGACCTATTGCTGTGTTTTAACAGAGCGTTCTATATTTTTTCTTTTAACCTGCAAAAATTGAACACTGAAAGGTTAAGAGAACACAGATTCCAGACTTAATCAAAACATTTTCTTCTCACCATGACATAAACTCTATTCTGTATCTACTCACTATTTGCAGAACAAAGACAGGATATCCTAGAAAAATCAATATTTTCTCAGTGATGCTGGTTGTTCTCAGCTTGCCTTCAGGTAACACAATAAAAGGTTTTAAGAAGCTATCAGTTAGCAGAATTTATAGCAAATGCTTTTGATCAAGTACCTTGTTTGGAAAGTGACTACAGTAAGGACTCCCATTTTGTAAATGAGGTCTGTTGACTTTATATTGAGTTACCATATAATGGATTGTAAAAAGCCAATTTTACTGGAGCAAAATTACACAATCTTTCACAAGCCTGGCCTGCTGATGCACATTTTTTCTTTTCTTGTAACAGTCTGCTATAGGATATAATATGTAGTACAAAACTTTATTGTTCTACCCATGCAATTAGAGAAATTTTATTGAAACACAGAATCATAAAAGAGAAGTCTCCCCTCATATTTTTTCTTTCGAAAGCTATCATCAATAACTCTGTAGTTTGTGTCATGTTGTAGGCACTAAAAAATGAGACTGAAGCTGATAACTTTTCTGTCCACTTCAGCCTAGGCCATGCCACTTTGTAAGTGTTGACAATTTGCTGGCTTTGGAAAGGCCAAAGCATGCATTCTCAAGGGGCTGAAAGGAAAATGTTCCACAAATACCAAGCTGGAACTTGGCACCATGGTCATTTGGCAGATGAACAGCACTGTACATAAACAAGTAGAGAGAGGGAGCTTAAATTCTAAATACCCTCTTGAGAAAAGATAAAAAACAGTTCCTAAGAACAGTGAACAGAAGCTGACAGAAAAACTAAGATAATTGATTTTTGTCATAAATGACTTATGATTATGGCTGTGTGGTTGGGACGGGAATGGAGGATTATGCAGTACAAAGTACCGTGTTCTCCAATCTCATGAAATTCCACTTACACTCATTAGATAAGGCATTGTGTCACATCTGTTAGATCTTAGGGCTTAAATTCTGTATTTTACTCATTAATCCAATTATCTTCCTGTTTCACCACATCTTTAGATGACAATAATGTATCATCATCAATTAATACAAACTTTTTCTGTTTCTGTGCATATCTATGTAGGGGGAAATACAGTGGCTGTAGAACAGCCACTGATTTTCCACTCAAATGATCTGCTTCAAAATGAAGCTGACCAAGCTGCAGTTTTATTTCCATACCTCTCATACTTTTATTATGCAATGCACAAAACCTAAAAATAAGAATATATATGGTTCAGAGTTTAGACTGCCAGCTGGCTGTCTGACAAAAAAGCA
This sequence comes from Euphonia xanthogaster, assembly GCA_034509185.1. Classification (NCBI taxonomy): domain Eukaryota; kingdom Metazoa; phylum Chordata; class Aves; order Passeriformes; family Fringillidae; genus Euphonia; species Euphonia xanthogaster. Next base: position 34,486,913 of record JAYDZK010000202.1, on the reverse strand, counting down.
GATTAAGCAAGGTAGCAGGATCTCTGATCCAGCAGATGAACAGGCTGTATTCTGCCTTCTGCATATTAACATTGTTCAGATCTGAAGGGGATCTGCTGTGACCCACGTGCACTTCAGCTCTGCACTGCACAGACCTCAGGATATTCAGTAATCTGTTACCACACCCCACACCCTTGATCTCTTTCACAGCCACCATCCAATACCAATTCAGGGTTTCATAATGAACTTTTTAAAAAGCTTTCAAAACCTTACTCCACACTGAAACAGTAGGCATCCTTCTCAGAGACCAAAGTAGAGCCTTGCTCTTTACCTCAGAAGGACTTTAGACCACATCCAGCCCCATTCTCTTAAAAAACAACCAAAGATTAACAGAAGGTGGGAAACAAACCTCCAAACTCACCAAATAAGCATATTCAGTTTTAAATACTAACACTAAATTACTACTGTGAAAAGTGGCATTCTGCTGTTTTCTTTTTTCCATGGCTTTTGCAGACTTCCTTTACAGTCCATGACTTTCTCTTTGTGAGCCTGAACTACATTCTCCACCAAAAAAATATATATGCTTGTATTCTGCTTTTTCCTGCACTTACTTGTGGTTTGAAAGAAATCCAGTTGTACAGTTAGGCCCAGATCCAGAAAAACACATGATCACGTGATTTATATATATGAATAGTATCATTGTGCAGGATGCAGGCTCTTTCCCAGTATTTGCCATAAGTCTTTTTCCTGCCACTGCCTCTTTGTTCCCCATTACTGCATGTGGCCTTTCTGTTTTTTACAAGATTTTCCTGTAAATTCAAAACCAGGTACAGTCTATGTATATGATCATGCTCAGAATGGAGGGGAGTGGAGTCTCAGATGAACTGAGACATGAAATACACATGCAACTGTGTTTAAAATGAGGTGTCAGTTCTCAGTACTGCTTTCCATCTCAACCAATTAGCATGTATCAAAAAAAACTGTTGGATATCCTGCTTGTTCAACTTGGAACTTTGGGAAGATCCTTCTGGTAGCTCATTTAGTTAGGGAAATACCATTAGAGAAAAAGTAGTGAAGGTTTATGAGTTACAATATAGTTGTGACATTAAGCACTAAATATTCTAAAACAAAACAACTTAAAACTAAATAGTGTGGATTCTGTGATATTGTGAACCTTTTAATATTCTTTCACCTATGAGCAGTATGTGTATTTTGAGGTGAGATATCAATATGTTTCAAACAGTCCCATAAGTAAAATAAACACTTACAGTTAGGTATTAACTGATACTGATCACTAACATGAATTCTCTTGGAAATAATGTCATATATTCAAGTCATTTCAGTTATCAAGCTTTTGGCTTACGAATACCTCTTGGAGATTCCCACATGTTGAACCAGGCATTTATAAGAGCTGCTGCAATATTTACTCTAGAATGCCCAATGTGAACTCTTTGCAGATGTGCCCAACATGGTGAAAGTTCACCCTGGATGATTTCAGTGTGAAGGTGCGCCATGGCCTTCTATACTTCTTATAGTATAAGTATAGCAGAAATACCAGTGCTGGTCAAGCACTTTCATAAACCCTACTGGGAGTTAACAGCATAACTCAGGGAGGTGTTCACAAACTTGCAGTCAAACTGCTGGTATCACATAGCAGATTTCTCAGCTTTCTGAAATTAAAATCAGGAAAGAAATTTGAAAGTTGAAAGATCAATTTAAAAAAATAACTGTACTGCATTAGTGACTTGTAATGCATGCAACATCATCTGTCTGGTTCTTACAGAAAGGGATAATGGTTTTGGTGAGACATTTTGGTTCAGCAAGACATACAAGGTCAAGAACAAGAAGTTGATATTACTGTAAAAGTACATTCAATGCTGTTATCTTGATAAGATTAATTTCTAGTTGCTCAAAAAGCCCTTTAATTAGGTATTGCTGGGATATTTTTGAAAACACAGATGATAAGCTTTTGTGTTAGAGCTCATTCGAGTTGAATCTTAAGTCAGCTAATGCTTTGGCACTAACAGCTTACTAGATGTTTCCAGGCAACAGAAAAAAAGTAGCAAAAGGTGAACAACTCAAATATGCTAAAGAGGAACAAACTGACACAAAAATAAAAACTTCTTCTGTATGAAACTCCTCACTTTTAAGCAATGTTTACTCCTTCTCTGTTTCATGCATTAAGAGGAAGTACAGAATCAAACAATTTAAGGGTCAGTGTTTTTCAGAGTTTTTTCACTGTGTTATTTCCTCAAAAGTTTCACTGATTATTTTCAACACTTCAGCAGAAAATTGCTTCAACCCATGAAAACCACTACAGAGTCCCCAAAGGCTTGATAAAGTCACTGAGGTTGGATGAATGTCTCCCTGTGCTTTACATACCTCTGTTGTGGGTGTTGGGGGTTAAGTGTTTCCCTACAGCCACTCTTGTGAGGCCTGCATACTGGGGTGTGGAAGTCTGTATTTTGTGCCTTGTGATACTTATATTTTTTACAGCTCTGGCAAACCAGAAGTGCTGAAATTGCAATTTGTGCCAGCTGACAGCAGTTGCTGACTGTAGTGAACTCCCCTTGGGCCAGCCAGGGTCCAAAAGTCCTCTCCAGTATTTTTCTGATTGTCAGTGAGTTCTGCCATCAACTCTAACCCATCACCAGAAAATCCTTCTTCTCCAGACACCAGTAACCCATGCTCTCAACCTGCTGCCCTTTGGATACACTGCAAAACACACAGGCACTTGCTCCAAAATCTCTGATGCCCTGGCCTATAGGTGTGATGGTTTTAGAGGCACCACAGTTCTGGTGGTGGAATGTCTCCTTATTACACAGCTACTGCAAAATCACTCTTAGCACAAAGCAAGCTAAAGATGCACATAACAGCATCTTTCTACCTACACCTCTTTTTTCATTGTACAGTTGAATAGTTTGCAGGTTTTTCTTGCAAATGGTTTCCTCATTTAGAGGCACAGACATCTCGGGTAACAATCATTAAAAAGTATCTTATCATGCTGAAGAATGATAGCCTCTGTAAGCCACCTCCCATGTAAAATCCAGCCAGTGGTCATAAGTCATATTTTTTTCCACCTTATCAGTCGACCATTTCCTCTTTTGTTAAAATAAGCACTGTTTGACTCCCTTGGAGTGGAAAAAGAACTGTTTGCAAGACAAGGTATCATGTTCTATGCTTGACAGCATGTACTGGGTTACATGGCAAGATTTTGATAGCAGGGGGGCTACAGGGATGACTTTCCACAAGAAACTGCTAGAAATGAGACCTGTGTCCCATAGAGCCAAGGCCAGCCAGCTCCAAGATGCGCCTGCTGCTGGCCAGGGTCAGGTCCATTGGTGATGGCAGTAGTGCCTCTGAGACAAGAAATTTAAGGGGAAAAGTTACTGTGCAATTTTAGCCAGAGAGGGGACAGAGAATATGTGAGAGCATATTCAGCCCTGCAGACACTGAGGTCAGAGGTGCCAGAGCAGAGATTCTCTTGCAGCCCTTGGTGCAGCCCATGGTAAGGCAGCTCCCTCCATGGGGGACCCCATGTTGGAGCAGGTGGATGCCCAAAAGAGGCTGTGATGCTGTGGAGAGACTGTTGGCTCCTGGCAGGAATAGCAGAGACAATGTGTGATGAACTGACCACAATCCCCACTCCCCCTCCATCTGCACTGCTGGTAGGGTGTAGGTAGAGAAAATTGGAAGAGAAGCTGAGCCTCGGATGCAAGAATGAGTGGCAGCAAGGTTTTTTGAAGATATGGGTTTATTTCTTATTACTCTACTATGATTTGATTGCCAATAAAGTAAATTAATTTCCCCAGACTGAGTCTGCTTTGACACAGATGGTAATTGCTGAGATCCCTCCCTTTCCTTATCTCAACTCAGAAGACTTTCATTATATTTTCTCTTCCCTGTCCAGCTGAGGAGGGGAGTGACAGAGCCATTTTGATGGGCACCTGGCATCCAGGTAGGGTCAACCCATTATACAACCCCTTCTACCAGCAAGGGGTAGAATTCTTCCTTTTCCCTGTTGATGAGTCATTACATGTTTCACTTTAAAGCATTTCTCAACTGAACTTTATGGTCCATGCTGCATATTTGTAGATTTTATCATAAAAAATAACTATATAGTTAATTACTAGCTCGATAGGGCAACCATGAAAATAATGTCACCACTTTGGACTCACAGTGGGCTTGGTATGATCTTTGCCATCTTCAAGCACCCTGTAAACTTACTACACTAAAACAGGAAGGCATTTTTCAGGAGGCTGATTTTGCATTTCAGTTCCTTTACCAAACGGATATGCTCTTGCTCAACTTAATGCACTTTGAAAAGGAGTTAAGCCAAAAATGAGAGTCATGCTAATTGTGGAACAAGGATGCCCACATATGGAGTTACTCAGAAATAGCCATTCTTGAACAGCATTGTATAACTAAGCATGGGACAGATTTTTAAGTTTTTCTTGATAATCATGGTAAATAGAGCTTTAGGAGTTTAGGGTTTTTTTTTTACTTTATGTTCCTTTCCAAATTTTTGTTTTAATTGGGTTAGCATGGCCTAGTTTTTGGTAATGGCGGGTTGAGGAGGGGCACAGAGGTGGCTTCTATGCGAAGCTGCTGGAAGCTTCCACTGTGTCTGGAAGAGCCAATCCCTAGTGGTTCCAAAGACAGACATGCCACTGGCCAAAACTGGGCCAATTGGAAATGGTAGTAATGTCTCTGTGATAACATATTGAAGAAGAAATCAAAACAAAGGTTGTGTTGCAGTTCTAAACTTCCAGACAGAGAAGAACAGAGTGAGAATATGTGAGAAGAACAACTCTGCAAACACCAAGGTTAGTGAAGAAGGAGGGGGAGGAGGTGCTCCAGGTGCCTGAGTCGAGATTCCTCTGCAGCCCACAGTGAAGACCATGGTGAAGCAAACAAAATCAAAAAGAAACTCTGCAACCTGTGGCAAAAAATTTGCTTCAGTTAAATTGTTGAAAAAGCACAGGAGTATTTGTATCTCCAAGTTCTATCCAAAATTTTAGTAAAAGACACCTATTACCATGCAACTAGGAACCCAAAGTCTTACAAAAACATTAGGCCTACAAAAATTTTCCTCATTCCTAATAACAGAAAAAGTGATAAAAATTTAACTATATCAGGACATATTAATTCAGTATGCAATGGGAAAAAGATTCTGGTCTCATATTAGCTCGGTGACTCAGGCACCATGGCAGGATTTCCTTGCCTATAAAAATTCTTTAATTGGAGTGGATGATGAGGCATCTGTTGCCACTCCTTTGGACACAGTAAGCTGTCTACGGAAAGACACAACTGTTTTCGTAAACGGACAATGGAAAAAATCTTTTTGACAGAATACAAAAGGCCAACAAGCAGTGGAGCCAAATCCATTCCTGAGATCCCTGAAGAATATCAGTGCCATCATGGCAGAGATTATTATAGCCTACAGGCTGGATGCTCTGCAGCAAATGGAAAGCACTGGAATAAGCTCACAAACCAGATGCACAGAAACAGCTAGCTGTTGGGACATCCGGCTGTGGGTTAATGTTCCTCTTCTTGTTGCTAATGTTTCTAACTTTTTTCTTAGGAAGACAATTGACTATTTTGCCTTGCTCCTTCTTTCCCTGGCCCTTCAGAAAATCTGGGCACGTGTCTAAGGAACAGGATTATATTGTTGCAGCACTATTGCAATATAGTTATTTTTTCTGGCAAAAATAGGAAGTATTTTTAAAGAAAGATAACTTCAATTGCATAACTTTTGTCCCTCTGTATGTGCACAGAGTAGCACAGGAGAGAGAGCAGGACAGGCATCTTTGAAAACACTAGGAGCACAGAAACAATTTGACCATATGTTTAATGGCTGCTTATTAGGAATTTTTATTAAAGGTACAAAGCCTTTTAACTTCCACACATTCATAGTCCAATGATGAGCTAACTGAAACTAAGGAGGAAAAGCTCCCCATGCAAGTGCATGCACACACCCCCACCCCCATGTACAAGCACAGAAGAGAGGAATAGTTCTAATGGTGGAGGAGACACACTCACTATAAGAGCTGCCTTCCATTACCTACAACACACTGCAGTACTGACCTTGCCAGGAACTGCTGCAGCAGCCAATTTACCAGCTCAGGAATCACTGAAGTGTTATTTTGCCAAGGACTCTGAAGCATTTTAAGGACAAGTAAAATTCTCTTCTCTTTTGTTCGGAAGAATCAAGAATTCACACACACATTATGAGGCCACCCAACAGTGACTATGAAATCATCTCCCTGAGATGATCAAAGGTGTCTGTGTTAAGGACACCTTGTATTTTTGTGTACTAAAATATGGAAGTGTATGCATTCTAGTGAAATCTTGCATTGAAATTGGCAATAAAAAAGGAAGGTGGGAGTGTTGTAAGATAGACACATTTACAGACTGATTTGCTCTACATTAGCTTTTTTCTAAACATAACAGTGCTGTTTGGAAACTGTATTAAAATTATTTTGGTAAGAATTTATTCTCAAACATTTACTGGAAAATTTTATAATCACAAAGTGCAGGAAAAATATACATAATATTCAGGATCCTGAAATCATAATCCTAAGGATAAATAATTTTGAAAATTCCTGCGAAAGCCTAACTTTAGCCAACGTTTCAATAAAAAGAGATGGAGCAAATAGAAGACAAAAAACCAGATCTATGCATGGCTCTCCATCATTACTGTTGTAAGTACACTGAGGGATTAGACTGCATGGGATTTCAAGCAGGAGAGGATCTCTACAACATTATTCTCCATAACCCCATTAGGAATTAATGATGCTTCAAGTAGGATTAACTTTTACAAATTTTGTCCTTCTGCTGCTGCTACACAACTACGGCAACATCATGGCTTCTGCTCAGGTGGTGCTCTTAGGGGAAGAGATCTGCAGCAGAAACAGAGAGGCACCAATTCCTTGGGGACATCTTACTGCTCTGCACATCACTCAACTCCATTAACCACATAACTGGGATTCCCATACTTTAATGTTCCCACAGAGCTCTCCATCATCCCCAAAGCTCTAAGAGGACAGCAAATGTCATCTGAAACTCATGAAAACTCCTGCTTTGTTTCCCTTCCTGTGGGATGTTGCTTTTGGGATACAATGATAAACATGTATTTGCATACACCTTTAACTGAGCCTATATTAATCCTGTCAGCAAAATATTTGGCTTATCAGAATAAATGAGTAGGAAAACACTGCAGAATTAATGGAAGCATTCACCCTCTTCTAATTATACACTGCATTTTATGAGAGAAACCATATAAAGATGCTTTGCTATGAGTGTATTCTCAGACTAGCTGATTTAGTTTGGTCAGTTTGAACCGATCAGGCAAATAAAAGTTTAACCCAACAAAGTGAAAATATGCATGCAAGGGTGGAATCCCTCATTAACCTCTGAACAGTACAGAAACCAAGCTGAAAACTCATTGCCCACTTCAAAAGGTAATAAAGAAATCATTCTCTATCACAAAAAAAATCCCAAGTCTACAGCAAAAGGTTGATCTAAGGCACTGTTTCCAAGCATACATGTTTGTCTTTTGTTCATTTTATTTATCTGCCTTTGATGCATCAGCTGTTGCTGGATTTTATTTATATTACGCTATTTATTTCTTCAGCTCCAACTCAGATGCATGTCCCTGCTGTGCAGTACAAATATTCACATAATAAAACATCATCTTTGTTTCAGAAAGCAATGAACTTAAGGGCTAAACAGACAAGACAAGAAAATTGGCAGGGAAAAGGAAACCTCAGAACACCCATTTCACATTGTGAAATTGAGGCACAAGATTATGATGTTACGCTGGTAAATGGCAGCTACATTTCATTACAGGCACACATAGGAATAGGGTTACATTTGACATGTACCCAAGGAGACATGGAACATACATGGCAGAAGGGAGGACTGAGGCCCAGTCTGCTGCATGCCATTCAGAGGTGCTGACATTCTTTCTTTGACTGTTTACCAACGCAAAATACTTCTCATAGAATCGTGGACTCACAGAATGGTTTCAGTTGAAAGGGTCCTTAAAATCCTCTAGTTCCAATCTCCCTGCCATGAGTAGGGATACCTTTCACTAGACCAGGTTGCATAAAGCCCTGTCTAACCTGGCCTTCAACATTGCCAAGGATGGGACTGACACAAATTCTCTGGGCAACCTGTTCAGAGAGAAGTGCCTCACCGCTCTTACAGTAAAGAATTTCTTCCTAATATCTAGTCTAAACCTACCCTCTGTCAGTTTAAAGACAATTTCCCTTGGCCTATCACTATATACCCACTATATACAGTTCTGCTGTAGGTTCCCTCTAGATACTGGAAGCCAGCCTCTCTTCACCAGGCTGAACAACCCTGGCTCTCACCTCTCCTCCAGTCTTCATAGGAGAGGTGCTCCAGCCCTCTGATCATCTTCATGGACTTTTTCTGGACTCATTCCAAGAGGTCCACATTCTTCTTATGTTGGCGACCTCTGGACTCAACACTGCAGGTGGGGTCTCACGAGAGCAGAGCAGCGGGGCAGAATCCCCTCCCTCGCCCTGCTGGCAGTACTGCTTTGGATGTAAATTTCTACTTCATTCAGACTTTTCCAATTCTACCTGAAAGCACAAGCTTGAATGCCACAGCTCTAGCAGCGTGGAATACAAAGCACTGAAATGGAATTTAGAAAAACTGAGCCTTGGAACTGGTCTGGTGAGTAGACTAAAATCCTCCACTTCTGGAGCCATCATCCATAAAAAAGGAAAAAGATTATCCATGAAAAGTGTCATGGAAAGCCAGTTACAACATACTCCTAACATGATAATGCAATTCTTTTATGCAGTTAGATCCAAGCAATGAAGTCTGGATCCTAATGCTCCATTTGCAAGTCAGACTTTGCCTGCCTAATGTCAAGTCTGAAAATATCCTCAGCACAGGCTTTATGTGTGAAAGGTAACAAACATACCATTCCTTTTCTTCCAAGGCTTGTAACATTTTCTCTTAGGATTAAAACAATAGCTATTGCTTTAGTTTTTTGGGGTTTTTTGTTGTTGAATTTGCTCATTAGAAAGCACTCATGAGTGTAAAGTAAGTGTAGGGTACACCACCCCAAAGGAAAAATTTCTGAGCAGTTATGAGTTCCTAAAGTAAAAGCACAGAAAAAGAAGAGCCTGGTTTATTTCATTCCCTTGCTAGTCAAACAGCCATAGAAAAACACAGAAGGTACATAGTGATCTATGTGACCTGACATTATGTATATAATTCAGTGCCTTTATCTGCTAGATTTTCTTCTATAGCTGAGGCACTCATTTTCCATGGACAAACAAGTCATTTTGTCACACAGAAAGCACCTCAGATATTAAAATATGTTCTGCCTGCATCAAGACAGCAAAAGTTTATCCCAATTTTACAAGATGATATAATTAGAATGGGAAAAGTTTGAAAAAAGATCAATCCATCAAATTAAAGAGTTTTCATTAAATCCTGATGGTGCAATACCAGTAACAGTGCACAGCTCTTGCTTAATAGGTTAAAATGTGATTTTCCTCTATATCCAAGTTCATAGTTTTAACTGAGTCAGTAAAATCTATTTTTATACACATAAAAGAATTCTATAGGTAAGTGTTATTTAAGTTAAAGTGTTATTTAAGTTATTTAAACTTGTACACTTTTAACATTTCTGTGACTTCAGTCCAGCCTTTAAGAACTTGCCAATGCCAGGAATCAGAGTTTACAAGAGAACAAAATGTACTTTATAGAGAAATTAGTAGTAAAAGCAGATGAACTTGTTCTGAAGAAGGTTTCAGTATGTGCCCTTTGAAAAAATACATGCCCCACCATTTACAGCTACAGTGAGTCAGAGAGAAGAACTGGGCAAGGCCACCTCCTCAGAGAAAAGAATGACTCACCAAAATGTGTTTAGACTGAGCACCCCAGCCCTGACTTCCTTATAATAAGAAACAACACTATGGAAGACATGGAGGTGGTCAGATGAAAAAACATTTGTTCCAGTGGGACTACTTTTTCCTAGCCCTTTATCATCTGCCTTAATTGATAACTTCATCTTCATATATAGATCTGTAAGATGAGGAATTCTGACCTTACTGAAAAAGCAGGCACTTTTAGGGGATGATAGGAAGGATTCAAATGCAAGTAAATAAAATACAGATAAAATAAAATAAAATACAGATAAAGTCCCTTGAAAAAAATTAAATATTACTTGATGATCTTAGAGGATGTCTAACTTAGAAAGAACAGAATTTCATATGTGGCCACTTTTGTAATGATCAACCTTTTACTCTGTATGTGATCCTTTTTTCTCAGAAAGGCTAAAAGCTCTCACTGTGCTGCAATCAGAGATGGCCAAGGCTGGTCCTACGTTTCTGTCCTCAGCTCAGCAGAGACACACTCATGGCAAAGAGCCCTTCAAAAGCCTGAATTATCAAAGCACTCAAACCTAATAAAGGAGTTCTTGGGGACTTAGCAGGATCACAGAGTAGGACTGTGAAGAGGTAATTCTAATACCCTATTCTGTGGAGCAATGTACACCAATCTCTGTAAAAAGAATACCCAAAAACCTTTGGCCTAGAAAGAGCTCTGGCACTGTTGGGAGGGGAGCTTGATGGAGGGACTGATGCCCAGGTGGGCCTTTGGCTAAATATGGTATTGCACAGAGCAATACAGAGCTGTCTGTGACATGGCACAGCTTTCTGAGTCAGCACAGGGACTACCTATGAGAGCAGAAAGAAACGGTTCACTCCTTCCCAGGACATCCCACCAGGGCAAACACGACCATCCTCAACATAAGTGGATTTAAACAGTCACTAGGAACAAAAAATGATCCAAGAATTTTTGTTCACACTTTTTATAAGCTTTCTGTCTCATTCTCTGTCTATAATGAACCAGCTGTTGGATTTAATTAGTTTTATTTTAAACGGTACATGGTAAGAGAGTATCCCACAATTGCATATGAATCTTTCTTCATACTAATTTTTTAATACTTTAGTCTTGGTGAAATCCCATTCATTCCAAATACTTTCCCCAAATATTTCTTTCTAGAGACTTTACCTATGGGACTATGCTTCTTCTTGACAGAAACGATTTGACAGTAACCAGAGTGAAGTTAATTCTTTCATTGTATAAAAGGGAATAAAAGCAAAGTTGCCATTCAATTCAGTGGCAGAATATTACTGAGAGGCTTCCATAAGCTCCTGAAACCATGTTCTGCAATGAAATTCATTTTAATTTGATATGATCCTGGTCATCTTGAGAAATGCTGTATATTTCAAGCTGTCAGTCAGCCCCAGTTAAAACCCAAAACTGGCCTTTCAATGCACCTGGGTTTTATATTTACAAAATATATTTATTTTGGGTGGTGTGAGGTTTCTGTGGGGCTTTTTTTTTCCTGAAGCAGTCAAAATTATTTATATGTTGTTTCAGAGTTGACAGGCAATTCATTTCATTATTAGCATTAACCATACTTCTTGAATTTCCTGTCATTTAACAGTAGGCTAATTGATTACAAGAGAAGAAAAGAGAACACTGAGTGTCTCTACAGGAGACTGTGAAACTAACGACAGATATCTGCTGAATTTCAATACTTCTTTTAAGAGGTTCACACAGACAGTGCCTGAAGAAAGCAGAGGTCTGAAATGAAAAGTGTTTCTCAGCTTTCTGCCTAGTTAATCCCCTTGTTCAGAGATCACTTTGTTCAGAGGTCACCTGTGATACTTTTTAAAGTCACAATTAAAAATTTTGTTAAATTTCAGTAAATATTTGAGTAGAAACTGAGACAACTACAAAACTATAAATCCAATAAAAATATTATTTTGAAAAAATTATCCTCCAGAAATATATGTGACTTTACAATCCATGTGTATGTATCACAATTAAAATGTACTTTGGTGTGCTCTGGTGCAGGATATGAATATTGATTGTACCTCTAGAAATCCATGTGATTCTTGATTCACTTTTTCTCTGCCCTCTATATGATAGATAGTGGGCATAAATCTGTGAAACTAACTGCACCAAATCATCTACTGTCTTGGAAGCTAAGAAGGACAAGCAAACACATCGGCCTGTTTATTCAAGTTTTCTCTAGAGAAACCAACAAGGAAGTTCTGCCACCTTGGAAAGAGTAAGTTCTTCCTTACTGCTACATGTAAATATGGTTCGATAAAAAATGTTCTGAAATGGAAATCTCAAAAATTAAAAAAAGAAAATCAACTGTTTATCTCTGATAGATATACCAGTTCTGACTTGAGAGGTGGAGGTGAGAAATCTAGGAGAACAAAGTATGTTGTTCTGTTAGAGAACAAAAGGAAATGGTCTCAAGCTGTGCCATGGGAGGTTTAGATTGGATATTAGAAAAAAATTCTTCACTGAAAGGACTGTAAAGCACTGGAACAGGCTGGCCAGGGAAGTCGTAGAATCACTGTCCGTGGGAGGAATGAAAAACCATCTAGTTGTGGCACTTAGGGATATGCTTCAGTGGTGAAGGTGACAGTGCTAAGTTAATAGTTGGACTGGAGGATTTTAGAGGTCTCATCCATCCTTAACAATTTTTTGATTCTATATATTCTATTGAAGCTGGGTATTGTTTATTTTTAAAACAAAACATGTAAAAGATTCATATGGGGAAAGGCAAAAAGGGAAAAATGCTTTGTTCCCTTCATGAAAAAAAAAGTTCATAGAATAAACTTGAACTTTTTAATTATAAAACTGTTTTATTTAAAAGACAATAATTTTTTGACATTCAGGTGCAGTCTGCTTTTAAAAAGGTGTGTGTTTCAATTTGTGAGCTCAGCATCTTTACCATCCTCAGAAGAGGATGAAGAGTTGATTCTAGACCTGTTTTTGAAGCTGAGTGCTGTGAGGCACATAACGTGATGCATAAGGTGTCTTTATCACTGTTAGATTTAATGCCAGTGACACACCATGAAGCTGAGCAGGGAACTTGGCTCTTCAAACAGCCAAAGGCTTAAAGGCCAAGCTCCAGTCATCATTTCCATGTATGCAGAACAAGAAGAGCTTCAACCAGAGAAAGCATTTTTGTACCATTTGAGATTGTCCTGAAATAGCACTGGGAAAAGATCCAGGGGAGCCAATGAAATTACAGAAGAGGTTCATCTGTTTGACAAGCATCATCTCTGCAATCTTTACCATAGCAAACAGGAAGGCACCCTTAATAAAAGTAAAAATATATGTCCAAACAGAACTGTAGAAAAGGAAAATATTACCAGTCCATCAAAATTTTTTGATAGTTTTTTAAATGCCCATCTGCTATCAGGGCATTCACAATCACAAGCTTTCAAGCTTTTCTTCACAAAGGAAGCTTCTTTCTTCACAGTTCCTATGGCCAGGAGCTTGCTTTAATTAAAAACAAACATTCTCAGGCTGTATATAAACCAAGTGGATTTTACAGCCTGAAACCTCAGCAGTCATCCTGGGGGTGCTTGCCTAATCCACACAGCTGGGTTCACTTCCACTGAAAACTGACACAGAGAGGAGAAAGTGTGCAGTAAAGTCTCATCCCAGCATGGAGCTAGGGTTCCTGCACTGGTCTCAGAATTAGGAAGTGCTTCCTAATGGAAGAACTATTGCATCTGGTAAAAAAATCAGTTCAAATCTCAGTCTCCAAGGTGACAATTTGAGGAAAATGTGGCAAATTAGATAAAATGGTGATTTAAGATACAAACTGACAATACTCAAAATTACTATTTCTTTGCAACATGCTTATGGACTGTGCTATATATCTGCAATATGGAGTCACTGTCTGAGAAAGTGACAGCCTTCCATCAAATTTGGGCAAGTAATTCCAAGTCAATTCCCACTCTAAACATCAGGATTAGAGTAATTGACTAGACACCACTAACAAAATTGAAAACCAAGGGTGAACAAATAAGGAACTAACAAATCATTAGGCTGTACCAATTAAGTTCCATGCTCTTGTCTGTACTTAGACAAAACTCCAGTCATCTCCAGTGAAGAAGGTAAGACTGTACTGTAAACCTTAGGAGATGCACTAAAGCTGTGTGAAGAACTCACAGTTCTTCATTGCTGAAACTTTCACTGAAAGGATTTTTCCAAGCATCAGTTACTGTACTATTGCAGTGAAAAACAAGCTGTTTAAAAACAAAACAAAGCACCTCTGTTTTTCCTTTGGGCCCATTGTATGCTGTTCTTCTTCATTCAGTAACCCATATCTGTTATTGCGAAGCTTTGTGCATCATTAAGGAAGTTGTTTATGAAAATGGTGTATGAAAATGGTGTTGTTCTGTTTTGCTAGAGAATGACAGTTATTTGAAAGACAAGGAAACTTTATTCAATCACAATTTCAGCTGCTGGTAACTGAAGCATTGCTTCTATGTGTCCATCTTCTGCAACATCTCAATAAAATGTCCAATTAAAATGTTACAGCTTATGCTCTCTCCATCTATCAAGTAGCCTTCACAATTATATTTGCCAATACTAACTGGCCTCCTGAATCATCAACCCTGTAAAATTCCACTTTCTCATACAGGCTGTTGGTCAGCCCTGATAATTCTCTTTGCTTTCAGAGATACATCAAAATGTAATGAAAATGTGGAAACTTTTTTGATAAAAAGTAAAACTGCCTATATTGTACTGCTCATCTTGTTACATTCTAAAACAGCAGCTTCGTGTCCTCAGGGCATGGATGAGGTATCCGGTATTACTAAAATTTAGCAAAGGGCTGTCACAATTCACTGTTACTGTTCAGAATAATTTGCAAATGTCCAAGAAGAACTGCATCAAAAAAATCCTTATCTGAATTCAACAGAACTGCAAAGATAAAAGTACAAGATAAATAAAAAACCCCATAATTAAAGGAAACCAAAGAGAAAGAAATTATTTTCTTCATTTTTTTGTAAACACTTTTCCTAACACTATCACTCATTTCCCACACGTCTTTTATGTGCAACTACATCTGTGCAGCTCTGTGTGTGGCAGCTCTGGTCTAGTTTAGATCAGCAGCAGCACCATGTGTCATATGGCTGTGGCTGAACACCACAATACTTGCTTTTATCATACTGAGTAAAAGGAACTTGACCACCTCTACCCTTTACCTTAGATTTGTGTCTCATCTTACTTTCCAGAAAAAAAAAATGTATTGACTGAGTATTTTTCCTATAGGTCTTTAAAACCATATATGCTACCAAGTATTAGAGGTAGAAAAGGTAAGTGTAGGAATTGCATATATAGATGCAGGACAGGGAGGTTTGTGTCAGCCTAATTTCTGTGGCCATTTAGTGCCACATCTGACAGGCCTAAAACACATCTGAAATCTGAACATTTGAGTTTTACCTATAGAGAGCTGCATTGTGTCAAGCAAAGAAAGTTAGTGATGATGACCTTTATTTAAGGGTTTGTTTGTTTTTCAGTTGGCTGTTTAGGTATAACGTAGAAAATATTGACTACTGGGGTCAAAGGAGTGATAGAATTCAAAATCCAGTGAGAATTTTACCCAAGAAAAATGAAGCTTAATTGTGGCATTGATGATCTGTGAGGCAGAATACGTTTCTAATGAACATTTTGTACATGGTGGTGCTTAAGTGTGGTAGACATCCCAGATAGACAGCACCGTTGCAACACTACTGAGAAAGTATAAAGGTGAAAATAATTGATGCCACATTAAGATAATGTCTTTTAGCTACCCACTGACAATATGGGCTTGCAGATGGGGATAAACTCCTGGTTTCTTGAAGGATCACAAAAACTGCTGTACAAAAAATATAATCCAATTATCTTCCTACACTGAGTCTCTTAAGCTGTGCAGTTAGTCTAACACCTTTGCCTCTATGTCAAATAGAGGAATTTATGTAAGCCAAATTACTTAAGTTATTCATAGCTCTCAATAATGCAAATAAGAATAAAATTCCACTTTATATGTAAACACTGGTGAACACACATCTGAATACAGTGCTATACTATGCATAACAGTCTCTCTGATTACTACAGTTCAGACTTAAAGTGTAGTAATTCTTTTCCCACCGCCCACCAAATGCAAAAAGACACATAAAGGGAACACATTTTGACCCTCCTGCCAACAAAACAGCAATAGACGCATACTGAAGTAGGAACAATGCGCTTCACTTTTCTGGTGGTGTGCCAGTAACACATCAGCTGTGCTATGGAACAAATTCTACAAAGCCTGAACATTAGCACTGGGAAAAAAAAAAAAAAAAAAAAAAAAAAAAAAGAGAAACTTGATATTTAGGAAGACAACAATGTGACTGAAATGTTCCATACCAAGCATTAAGTGGCCAGCCCAAGTTCTTCTGAAGTCAATAGCAAAATTCTCATAACTAAATGTTATTAAATGGAGTACAATGAGGTACAGCCATTTCTAAGGCACAGTCCTCTTTGTGACTTGGGTCCCCAGTGAAAGAGAATAAAATACTATATGAAAATGAAAAAATCCTGCATGAAATCAGTTTTGACATTAAATTGTATCTGTACACATCAAATAGCTGATATAGCTTTCATCATATTTTGTCAATCTCTAAGCTAGTTAGGACTGATTTGTAAATACTTCCTTAAACATCTTTACTTCAGCACAATGCTTCTATAAAAATGCTTTGCTAGCCAAAAAATAACTATTCTAAGCAGGTTATCTTTACTGCTTGTTTTCATTTCTACTTTAATGCAAAACTGGCAGTTCTTCAGGACTCCATGCTGCTGCCTCTCACATTCTCATCATTTATTGAAAATCTGCCTGAAGGATGAATTCATAAGCAAGGCAGTAGCACTATTTATTTTCTAGCCCCTTTACTCTGCTAATAGACTTTCAGCAGTAGCAAATCTAAACAATTTATAGTAAACGGAGAATCCTAGCTCTTCCAAATAAAACTGTGGCTGAAAGCACATAGTATAAATGGTTTACAACCCACTTGGGAGGGTGTGACTAATGAGAGGCTGTACTACTGCCTGTTGCTGGATAGAATTAAAACAGTTTGCTTTATATCTCTGGTCCAGAAACTGCTGGTTTGACTCATCACTTAATCTGATTTCTCTATGTAGATATTTCAGGGAATCTGTCTATCTATCTATCTATCTATCTATCTATCTATCTATCTATCTATCTATCTATCTATCTATATATCTATCTATGTATCTGGTTTAGGAAGACTTTTTTTCCCCAGGTTATTCCATTTCTGCATCCAATGATACAAAACACTAGACTTGTGTTTTGCCTGGAAAGGAGTCCCAAAGTTTCTAAAGTCAGGGAATAACTCATCAGGAGTGTTGATATTACTGTATAAAGACACAGGCCCTGAGCACTATCCTCCTACAGAAAACTTCACTTATCTGGGACTATAGTGAATTATTTACATCCTGCTTTCTATTTTACAATTCAGCTAATCCTGGGAAGAAATAAAACTCCACCCACTCAAGCAAAACCCTCTGAACCCTCTTTTTTTTCCTTTTTTCTATTATTTGGACTGCTCATAAGTTATCACAGAATAACAGAATACTCGGAGTTCAAAGGATCATCAAATCCAACTCTTAAGTGAAGAACCCATAGAGGGATCAAAGCCACAACCTCGGCATTTATCTGCACAATGCTCTGACCAGCTCAGCGAATCTCAGTTGCAAATGAAAGTTCCCATACAACATTTATAAATTCCCCTCTATCCATAGTCCTTTTGTTGTCTTCTAAAGCAATACCGAATTTGAAATTTCCAGGCAACTTGGATGGTTTTCTCTTTTTTATTCTATTGACCTTCCATGCCTTTTTTTGTATTCAGCTGAGTACAAGGTGTCATTTCACAGATTCAAGGTTTCAACTGGGCCCAACAATCTTCCCACTTCCTCGTTACTGGGGTTTTTTTCCTTTCCATGAAATAAATTTGACACTGTCTGTATATACTTATATATATATATATATATATATACTGTATTCTTATACTGCCCTTTTCTTTTTCAGTGCTTTACATCAATCAATCCAACTTACAATTTCTGATGGAACTCACATAAGCTTTTGTAGCTATGACACACTCTTGTGAGGCATGTGAAACATTAGGCCTTTGCCTGTTTTTGAAATCACAGGTAGGAATGGGCTGCCTGGATAGCAAATGTCACTAATCTAAACTGCATAAACATATCCACATTTAAACATCATTTCACATTCTGTCAGAAACACGAGAAACATAAAGAATGTCTTCACTTAGGAGCCAGGTTGTGTTCAAAATTTACTCAGTTCACCTCTTTTGAATACCTGATACCAGCAAGGCATGTAAACCAAAAGCAAGCTTGGAATCTACCGTCTTTAGTAAACCTAAATAAATATTCCAGTTTTGCCTTAAAGAATGCCTTTCAGGTGCTGTCTCCAAGGCTTTAAAATGCTGATTCAAGTGGAGCACATTGTGGGGTTTTAGTTCATATTAACCCTTTCTCTGAAGAGCATCTGCATACAGCATTGTCTAGCAGATTGCTGCAAGCAGATTATTATATATCTTAAATTGCAAAGCATTTAATACAACAAGTCTCTCCAAACAGCCTTTAGACTTTTTAGGTAATAAGAGACAATGGAAGACATTTGTAGAATAGCGAGAATTTCAGCAGCAATGATCAAATGCTAAAAATCAAATGAGTTATTAAGCAACAATTGTTCTGTTTCCTGATATCTCATTATCATCTCCCCATCCCCTTTTCTTTTTGTACTTCTGGTTCTTTCATGGCCAACGAGTACTTGCTATTTCAAACACATGAATGCAGGCAGGAAAAGTGGAGGTGTCCCACTATGAGTAAGGGAAAGTCTTGACTGTACAGCCCTTATAGCTACTGAGGATGTGTCTGCTACTGATTTTTTAACCATGATGTAAGCATTGATGAGTGATTCTATCGGCAATTAGAAGAAATTTCTGGATTGGTAGCTCTTGTCCTAATGAGAGATTTCAGACTTCCCAGACATCAGCTGGGAATATCACACTGCTGTGAAGAGCAGGTCTTAGAAATTCTTGAAGTTTGTAGGAGATAACTCCTTGCCACAAGCACTCAGTGGCAACTAGGAAAGATCCCTCCTAGACTTGCCTTCAGGAATACAAAAGGAGGATGTGATTGTAGGTGGCTCTTTTGGCCACAGGGAACAGGAAATGGTTGAATGCATGCACAGCAATGGCTATACAGTGGAAAGAGAAGGAATCATTATTTCTGGAACAGAATAAAATTTTTCTCCATAAATACATTCTGCCTTACAGAACTCCTCAATTTTTCTTGCGAATAGCATTCTAGGTTAACAAAATTGGAAATGAAATGCAAAAAAATAAATCACTCATACCCAACCATATATATTTCTATAGGATATACAGAGCATGGATAGGTATTACAGGGCTTAATGGCAGAGTTTGAAAAAGAAAATTCATTACAGGCTACAGTTCTTTATATAGTATAAAAAGTTACTCTGATGCTTGGGGTTTTTTACAAATAAAAGCTCTGGTTATCTTTGGAAGAAAAAAGATGAATATATAATATTTCACATCTTTAATCTGTATTTGGTAAAAAGTATTCCATCAATAGATGAAAAAACATGTAATAAAATATTCTAGTAGGACAGCTGAAGCAGCAAGCTAATAATCTGTTCCTTTGTTCAGTTTAGATATATCTTAGATTACATATTAAAAACTTATTGTTCCAAAACTGCACTTAGAACAATCCATTAATAAAAAGAGCATTTATAGCAAATGCTGTCTATGTGCTGTTTAAATCATTATTCTTTTTTATAAGTGTACAGGCAATTTTTTTTTCTATTTTATGAAGTGTGCAAGACACAGTTGTTTCTCTTATATTAACTCATAACTATGAGTTAAGAAAATCAGAAAGGGACAGCTAATAGTAATGTATTCCATGTTCAGATCCTTGAGAATGCAAGTTTTACAGAAAGAGTCCAGTTTTTCACTTAACAGCTAAAGACAAACCCAAATCCAATACAAAATACAATCAGGTTACAACTTGTTCCACATAATTACATAAAGCCATCACTATTGCTGAACATCTTTTCGTTGTTAATATACTGTCCAAGCTAGAAATTTGAGCTATTTTTTAATTCTTTTTGACTCACTAGTCTACTGAAAAATACTAGACACAAAGAAAGATAGTGTCTCTAGCCCTCCTGAAGACACTTGTGATTATGGCAAAATTTTTGTTCCTAGTCTGTTGACCAAATTGAATTATTCCCAAAGTCAAATAATATTTTTCCTTCAGTTTATAGTGTCAATACTTTAAAGTAATCCTGTAGACAGTTCTAATATTCCTTTAGACTATTGGATGAGTATTTTAGGTACCAAAGCTTATTCTGAGTGGGTACATTTTAAGTCAGTATAGTAGATAATTGTCTTTGTTTTTTGTGATGACTGGCTGCAGAAATACTGGACACACTAACAGATAATATTTATTGGCATTTTTAAACTGTTACCTATTATTTTTTCAGATGATTAAATTCTATCCAGATCATCCAAGTTAAATTTTAAGAGAATTTCTCATATAAAATCTACAATGAAATCTGGTCTGACAGTTTTTATGAGCTTCCTTTCAGAAATTCCAAGCCACGGAAATACACCTCTGCAAACCCAGACGAGGTCATTGCTAGAAGCTAACAGTTTGCATTTTGTCTCCTCATGCTCGAACATGAACCTTGCACTCATTAAATTATTCAAATATATGATAAAAAATATCCACATGCCAGGCACTAGAAAACCACTGACCTGAAACAGACTGAAGAAAAAAGAGGCTCAGAAAAAGGGTTATGAAAAAAAACAAAAACTAATTAGTAGTTCAAAACCAGTGAGTCATCAAGCCTAAACAGTGTATGTGAGAGTGCAGAAGCAGTTTATATATAATATTACTGAATTACCAGAGGGATTGTGCTCTGAGGTATTAAAAATTAAAAAATTGTAAGGTGGCAAAATGTCATATCATACCAAGTTACTTAAGTTTGCACTGTCAGAGAATATTGCTGTAAAGTGCCAAAAGACCTCAGAGCATCATAATAGTATAATTAAGTTCTTATTATGTACATTGAAGAGCATACACATTACAGAGAAATATATAAGCCACCTGTGAAGTTTAATTGCATCCAAAGTTACCTGCATATTACTACAGAAAGCAAGATAAACTGCATTTAAAAAAATGGAGACAATGCCTTTATGTTTATAAACAGTAAAGTCTTATCTGGTATATTCTGTGCAGTACTGAACACTAGTCTGTAAAAATACATATCAGACCGAGAAATGTCTGGCTATTGACAAAGAAAGATGATGGGATGCTTTAAGGATTTGTTCCTTACATCAGGAAGAGGAATACTAAGTGACATCAAATATATAACACATATAATGAATGGAACACTGAGCAGCTATTGTCTCTGACCTGTGACAGAATAAGGACATATACAATCAAACAAAAAGAAAGTAAATACCCAGCTGATTAATTGTATTTTTACCCAAACAGAAATAAAATCAAGGATTTTACTGCCAAAGGCTGACAGATACCTACCAATGTGCCACTGTTAGACTGAAAAATTGCATTTTACCAAAGATGGTAGCGTAAGACTGATAAGGATCCTAGAAAGGTCATTACACTAGCAACTTTACAGCTTGGCCAACCTCTAAATAGAGATCAGAAGCCTCAGTACTGGAGTCTGCCAAGCTCTTACAACTTTCCTTGAAGGACCCATTTGATGAAGACCTAACTGACATTTTGCCTAAATCCAAATTACAACTCTTGTATTCATTAGAGAAAAATCAAACTTGATTAACTCTCTGAAATTCTTAGTTTTGTCTGTAAGGTACACCCATGGTCTTTCAGTTTGACTCAAGCACAGAAGGATAAAAGAAATGGAAGAGAAAGAAATGGTCACCAAGAAAACTATATGGGAGTTTAAAAGTTTTGGTCTGAAGAAAGGTCTGGTTTAGGTATACCACCAAGCCTAATGACTATAGGATGCTAACTTAGTCAGCATTAAATATTCTTCACTACAAACACAGACAATGGTCTGGTGATAAGGTTGATAATTTCTATTGTCTCATTATTGCACTGAAACCAATACAGTTTTATTCCTGCAAAGACTGAAGGATCAAATTCTCAATAATTAAGTACAAATATGATTATGAAAGCACCTACATCAACAGGAGAGGCTGTGAAGTGTAGAAGACACTTTTACATTGCAGCTGGCATTGGGGGATTATAAAGGAGAAGCAAGGTCAAACTGAGAACCTGTGCGTCCTTTTATCATGGACCAGTACAATCCTCCAGCAACATCGCTTAAAGAATTATCACTCTCTGTTCTTCAGATCATTTGTGTTTTGGTTTGGAATGACCTAAAGAAGCCCAATGGAAAATACTTCAGAAGCACTGAAACTTTGAACATTATTTTAATTCCCCAATGAAACTGATTGTAGTCATCAGTTTATAGTCACATCTATCTTGATGTGCTTGTGCACCTCCTTCCAGCTGGCTGCTTGTTTAGTTTGTTTTCCCAGTGGTTTTAATGCTAATTAACAGAATACCGAATTTCTATGGCCTGTGAATTATTTGATCTCTTCCCAGGTCTTCAATCAATCAGAGCCACCTCTCTTTTAAATGAGGAAGAGACAGTAAACCAAAGACCTTCAGTGCTCAAGTGAAAAAAAAAAAAAAACATAAACCAAAACCAAAACCAAAATAAAACCACCAAAATAATTCAACACCAACACCATCTTCCTAGCAGCAGGCTGTAACTGGCAGCTTTAAGCTGGTAGAGTAAGTAGCACATACCTGAGCCTATGCTCACACTGAAGAAGGGCAAGCTCTTTCAGTGAGGAAATGTATTTCAGCTTCAAACTCTCCAAGGATTGCTCTAAGCAAACTCTTATTTTAAATATTAAAAAACTAACTTCTTGATACTATCTTCTGAAACTGCACTTTTACTCAGAGCAGCCTGAAAAGACTGTGAGAGAAAGTCTCTACAACAGCTTTAGACAGGGAAGGAAGAAACACCCCTAAGGAAAAAAAAACCCTCAGAATGGAAAACTCCCTCATAGTAGAGCCATCAAAGAGGTGGTGGCAGAAAAAGCTGTCAGGGAGAAAAGGAATTGACCCACCTACAGATGCAGAGCACTCATACTACTGTTAAACCAAGAAAATTAAGTACCAGCCACTGATTCATCAAGTCCTGTGGATTTTTAATTAAAAGGACTCATCAAGTCCTTTTAATTTTTTAGCACCTGTGGTGCTACTGGTCTTTGTTGGAGTCAGCCTTGAATTCCAGTGATGCAGGCAAGAGGGACACCCACTATGGGTAGATCTTCGAGTATCTCTGTCACACTGGACACACTTCTTCACTTAATCACATGATGGTATTTAATTCTTGAATTTCATTTTACCCTTCGCATTTTACCCTTTTCTTTTAATCACCTTTACTAAGGGCTAAGATGAAGGTTCTCATATTCTCCACATAAATGATCACAACTCAAGTAGGCTGCAATCACTAACCAGTAAGGGAAAAGATGGGATGAAAGAGAGAAGAAGAGGGCACATTGCTTGGTGTTGGATCTATTCCAAAGGAGTCCTCCTGACTCAGGTTGTTCTCAGTTAGTTTGAGAACTTCTCAGTGCTGCATAGAGAGGTCACAACAAAAGGCCAGGCATAGATTTACAGGAAACAGTAAGTTCCCCTCTTTAAAGGTATTTTCCATCCTTTTCACATTACATCTAGAAAATCAAGTTTTCTTGTTGTTATCTGGGACAGAAAGTACACTTTTTCATGAAGAGCATTTAACAAGTGAAAGTTAGGAATTGTGCATTCCTGTGTCAAACACGGTCAGAATATTTAGTGACAATTAGCAAAGCACACATGAAATCATACTGACAAAGATATTTTGTCTGTAATCAAAAACTAAAGTTTAACAGCAGAGTCTATTTTTTCCTTTGCCATCAGAAGTCGAAGTGTGTTTTTTTCCTATGTTGGTATGAAGACCAGTTTTCAAACTTAATTTCTTTAAAAATGTATTCTGAATTTGTGAAAATGCAATTAATTTGTGAAATGTGTTCTCAGTGTATCAGCCACTAAATAAATAGATGTTATTATCTGCTATTTCATTAGGCACATCTTTCAAGACTGAAAGGAAAAGTGAAGCTGACTGCAGGGCAGTAAGATGCATTCATGTAGAAATTGCTTTGTTCATGTGTCTCATCTTCTCACCTCAGGGAGTGACATCTTTGCAAAGACGGCTGCCATCACCCCTCCCATTGCATCCTCTTTGATGGTGCCCTGGAGACATGCCTGCCAGTTACACACAGCCTTTCCAGGAGAGGAAATACACACTGCAATATGATACCATGGTTTCACATGAGAAATTTTATTGTTATCACCTTAGTATCAGACTAAGCAACAGATATCTGGATGAGTTGATCTCATTGAGAGTACTGTGAAGATCAAACTAAGGCTCCAGGAGAAGTAATGAAGAACAGATGCACACCATGAAACTATTTTTAATACTTTTTTAAAAATAGCTATAAAGTCATGACAATCAGAACCCATTACAATTGAGAAATACACAAGATCTCCTTCCAAAAACTAAAATATTTTTTTTAATTATTGATTTTCACATGTACTATAGATTTTCAGGTTTGAACTTGAATATTTTTCTTATTTTGGACAACAAATTATTCAACTTATTTGGGACTGCTGATGTTGAAAAACTAGCTAATGGAATTCAAATAGCAGCTTTCTAAAAATTTGAAACAGAATGAGATCAGTTATGAATATTCTGCTATCAGATCTCAGATTTATTTTTTATTATTCTTAACACCTACATTCTGTCATTGCTGGTTTTTCTACTTTTCTCTGCATCTACCCATGACTCATTTGTCACTTGCAAATCTGAAGCATTTAATTTTAGACATTTGTCTTCTGAGAATCAGTCATAAATACTCTAAGAGCTGACAGTCTTTTAAGACAAAAATGTTACCTCCCTCCAGAGATGTTGAGCCTTTTTCTCCATCCTCTTATCTTCCTATTCTTCCACTTATTTCTGCAGAGAACGTCTTAATTCACATCAGACCCAATGAAGAATTAATTCAATAATTTCAAGGCTTAGCAAAGAATACCAGTTAACTAGGAGTAATGGATTCAAAAATACTCATTTGGGCTGTAGTAATGTATTTTCAGCAAGTACTATTTTAAGAGAATTTGCCAGTCCTGCAGTAGAAATGAATAAATGTCAGACCAAAGAAAAAATATAAAATCAATACTAGCCAGTTTTACTTTTTTAGAAGTAGAAGATGACTTTTAAGCAGGAATTAAATGCATATGATGACTGCTCCAACCATTTGCATCATTTGCCTTGTATTTTAATTTTAATTTTTCTATGTTGTTTTCTTTCCCCTGCTTTAAAATTGAGCTAGTGAATTCTTGTTTTGCTGTTATATCCAGGAAAAAACCTGCTGGGATATCACAGCTATTGTGGAGCTCTGCCAAACAAATGAGCCCACACAAACTGGCATGGGTCAAATGTTACCATATCAAACATTCTTGACACCTTTTAAAAAGGTACATTTTAATCATATTGCTCGCGAAAAATTGCACATGGAATTTCTTTTAATGTGTATAAATGTGATCAGGCTGGGCCTGTCTAGAAGAAACAGAACTCCATGAAAACCAAGCCCAAATCCTATTCACTCTCACAGAATCACAGAATCATCTAGGCTGGGGAAGACCTTTGAGGTCATTGAGTCCAACCTATGATCTAACACTACCTTTTCAACTAGACCACTAGAAAAGACTGCCAGTCTTTTCTTCAACACTTCCAGGGATCGTGACTCCACCATCTCCCTGTGCAGCCCATTCCAATGCCCAATCACTCTTTCTTGAAGAACTTCTTAATGCTAAGCCAAAACCTCCTTTGGTGCGGGTTAAGACTGTGTACTCTTGTCCTGTCACTGGGTGCCTGGGAGAAGAGGCTGACCCCCTCTCCCCCTCCAGCTACAACCTCTGTTTAGGTAGTTGTAGAGTGTGATAAGATCTCTCCTGAGCCTCCTCCAGGCTAAACAACCCCAGCTTCCTCAGCTGATCCTCACAGGACTTGTGCTACAGACCCTTCACCAGCTCCATTGCCCTTCTCTGGAAAAACTCCAGCACCTCAATGTCCTTCTGAAGTTTTGGGGCACAGAACTGGACACCGTACTCAAGGTACCAGTGCTGGGTACAGGGGAAGAATCCCTGCCCTGGTCCTGCTGGCTGCACTATTACTGATAGAGGCCAGCATACCATTGGCCTTCTTGGCCATGTGGACACCCTGCAGGCTCATGTCCAGTCGCTGTCAACCAGCACCCACAGCTCCCTTTCTGCCTGACTGCTGTCCAGGCACTCCATCCCCAACCTGTAGTGCTTCTTGGGGTTGTTGTGACCAAAGTACAGGACTCAACACTTGATCTGTTAAACCTCATATTGTTGGATTCAGCTCATCTATCCAGCCTGTCCAGGTCCCTCTGTAGAGCCCTCCTCCAACAGATCAACACTTGCACCCAGCTTGGTGTCACCTGCAAATTTGCTACTGGTAAACTCAATCCCTTCATCCAGATCATCAATCAACTAGCACATCACAGATTATCCTGTCTGATATTATAAACACAGGTTTTTCTTAAGAAAGCGTCGGTGCCTCCACAAGGCATTAAGTAATTATTATTACTTAATAATTAAGTAATAACAGTGCTTTGAGATCATAAGAAAACAGGTTTTGTTTCAAGTAGATTACCTTAGAAAAAGGTAAGTCTTGAGGGCCATGGAAGACAATAGAGGAAAAAGTACAACATCTGAGGAACTGAGAGAATGGCATCAAAGTGCATCAGTTGAGGTGTTTTCCACTATTCCCAGATAGGTATAGATGTGAAGATACTGAATTCAAAGTGTTGACAAAGGAAAACAGAGAGACACAAAAGAGTGGGAACAAGGGAATGTGGGAAAAGCCAGTTGTGGGCCTAGGCAAGAGTATGTAAACAAGTAAAAGAACTCAAGACAACAGGAATGAAATGCCATTAATGAGGGTTAAAGCAAAATCCAGAAAGAAAGGCGAGGAAGGACAGGCTGGGAAGATCAGCAATTTGCCCTTCATGTTGAGAGTAGTGAGAATGCACAGGGCTCTAGGGATGGACACAAGCCAGCAGGCAGTTTTCACATTAGAACTGGTGGCCAGACTATCATGGGTGACAATGCAGTGAGCCACTGCTACAGCCCTCTTGTTCAAGAAGTAGATGAGGTGTTCTTAATGTAACCGGATGTTAGCCCGTGTGAAAATCTATGAGCTCTTCAGAGGTCCTGGGTGTGTAAAATCTTTCAACCAGAGGACACTGACACTTCCATTTAAGTCACCAATAGTGACTACATTAAAGTTATAAAAGTGATGACTACCAAGTATAAAAATAGACCTTTTGTTCTTGCACAGTAGTCAGGCACACTAAAGGCAGACTCAGACCTGCTCCAAATGTCTGTGCAGCCTCACGGGTATCTTTCCACTCACTCCAGCAAGAGGTGAATAATAAATATTGCACCAAAGATGTGCAAGGCAGGCACATCTTGCAATATATTCATAACAGTGACATTTGACTGAGTTGCAATGGGCCATGAGTCACATACTGCTAGAGGTAACAGTCTGACAACAAAAAATGCTACGCACGTAATAAGGAGAGGGGGTGGGATAGGAACACTGTGCAGGATAAGTAGAAGTTATGTGCCCCCAAAAGCCACAGAAATGAAAAGATTATCTGGCCATAAATGCACTCAAAATTTTTAAAGTGACTTTTAAAGACTCAGTAAATCAAGAATGCAGGAATTGCATACCCAGCCACATGAGGTAGTTATGTGATGCCTAACTATTCTAAAGTTAAGAAATGACAGCCTGATAAAAGCTTCTTGTTTTGCAATTGATTTGAGTATTATCTGTAAGTTTGCCAACTACAGTCCCAAACAGATTCAATTCTCTGCTGCCCATGGCCAAGCTCAGCTCTGTAACAGCTCCATAACCACTGACTCAGGAATGCAAAGACTAAACAAAATCTTTTTAGTTATCACAGTTAAACTACTCTGCCTCAGATTTCTTTTTAATATTTCAGAGGATGATTCAACCCATGAACCCAACATCCACGAGCAACATCCCTTTGTCCACTGGAACAGAAGCTGAATACAAGTTTTTCTATCTCTTTCTGTAGTCAGCTACAGCAGTGTGCAGTAAGGTCTGGTTGCTCCCTAAGGGATGGGAAGGTGGAAGCCAAGCATGATGTCCAGCCAGCAGATCAAGTGTCTTGCCAGCAAAGGCCCAGCTCCACAGCACCCAAGCAAGGTGAACAGGGCAGGGCAGACCCAGAGATGGCAGCCAAACTCAACCAAGAGTGCAGATCATCAGGAAAATTCCTGTTGATGAGGCAGGTCTGAGTCAAGCCATGAAAGCAGCCTTTGGTTAGGGTCTTGATCAACAGAGGCCATGGCCAGGAAGGGCTGTGGCTGAGCTAGAAACCAGCAGTCTCTGATACAGCTCAGACAGGGACTGAAGGCCTGGGCTAAGCTGAGATCAGGCTCCCTGGCCCATGGACAGAGGTGTAGACAGAGGCCCAACAGGAGGTTGGTCAGGACAATTAAGGTCTAGCAGTGCCCTGATCATAGAATCAGAGAATGTCTTGAGCTGGAAGGGACCCATAAAGATCACTCAAGTCCAAGTACTATTAAGATCCTTCACCAACAGCAATCAATTGAATGATTCACTATGCAGTTAAGAACTGTATGTAATGAACATAGATTAATATCTGCTGGAAACTTTTTGGTCAAAGGGCTAAAAATTATCAGTATCATTTCAGCTTTCATTTAGCAATGACAGATGTGGGACCAGATTTGTGACTATTATGAATTAGGAAGGCAGCTGAGACACAATTTGTTTTATTCTGGGTGTTTTTTTTGGGGGGTATGTATTATAAAACACTATAAAACATTATGAGCCACTACACATGAGAA
The DNA here is from genome assembly GCA_034509185.1 of Euphonia xanthogaster. Lineage (NCBI taxonomy): Eukaryota > Metazoa > Chordata > Aves > Passeriformes > Fringillidae > Euphonia > Euphonia xanthogaster. Next base: position 34,457,945 of record JAYDZK010000202.1, on the reverse strand, counting down.
AATTGCAGGTTTTACAATGAATGTCCCTTACATGCTTAAGGGTAATCTTGAATATGTATCAATTTTTATTTTGCTACTTCAGTTCAAATATAAATGCTCCATAAAATGCTGACCCTGTTAAAATCAATGATGACCATTGTAATTCCTCTTTCTTAGAGTTAGGTTTTCAATTTTTCATTCCTCAATACTTTACTGAAAATCAATGGTTAAAATCGGCAACTTTTTCTACATTGACATCTGGCTCAAAGTTTCATTAAAATATTGTTAAAATGTTGGACAGATGGATTAACTGAGACCAAACATTGCCCCGTATAAATTAACCCTACAAGTATAATGAAAGCTCTCTTTCACACATGCTACTATAAAGCTTTTGTTAATAAGATTTCTCCTTCTTGGATACTCAAAATGAAGTATTGTTCATTGCCATGTGGCTCACATTAAATACAAGGAAACAAACAAAACCACAGTAAGTCTTTGACATTTTTATGACTGTGGATCAGCTACTCCTACCAGAAGCTGCTCTATTAGCTAATTACACTCACTGGTAAAAACATTAATTTCAGCTCCTGCCTTTTTCTGCTGACTTTGAGTTCAGATCTTGGTGCTGGAAAAGGCTATATGCATTATCAATAGCCCTTAAAGGCCTCATCTGAGATAAGAGTTCTTTTGGCATTTCATAATTGGAATATGAAAGAAAGCTTTTGAATAAGATTGTTTACACAAGACAGAAACAGAGATATGTTAAAAGTGAATGGACATGAGACCATCTCCATTTTTGGGTAGGGAGTTTTCTTCCATGGGGGAAAAGGCTTTTACAGTATCCATGCTGGTGGTCTAGCTGGCTCCAAGGGCCAGTCAATAAAATTTTGCACAAGCACAAGCTTCCCATTAATCTTAACTTTTGGAATTCAGGTGGGTTATTGAATGATGCCAGTTCCTACTGCTACCAGAAGCATTTGCAGGTTTGCAGTAGTTCATAGGATCTTCTCTCCATCTCCATTTGAAAAGCACAGATTTGCTATTGAATATAGATGAGACAGAAAACATCTTTTCAGTACAGTATTGTGTTAAATGTAAATCAGTTCTCTTTAGAAGGAGAGACATAGGGATCAGACTTAAGAATCACCATCTGACTGAAGATGATACTGGCTGACAGAATGAGATAATAATCAATAATAATTAATTTAAGTATATGAAAGTTAAGTGAAAGACTGATGCATATGGTAAGAACCAAGACACCATTGGACTACTGCCTACCACGATATCAGGGTACTACTTTGTACCAGAAGAGATGTCCAGTGAAAAGAGGACAAACCCACAAAGCAAAGTTACTATCTAATTTGAACATTCTCCAGAGATCAGGCCAACCATGGCTGGCACCCTTGTTTGTAGTTAGTCTCATATTATCTGGAGGGAAAATAATAAACCTTTGTGAATGGACAAACTGAGCTTGAGCATCATGGATTTACAGCAACATATCACAGATAAAAGAAATGGAGTACCATTAAAATATTTCTTACACTAAAAGACTATTAAAAACAATATTTTAAGGCCCTAGGTGATCCCACATAAATATTTGGAAAGATTACAGATTCCAAGAGAAAAAATACAAAGCCATGCAAGCACAATGATTTTCCTAAATGCCAGTGTTGAGAAAACAAGGACTAGACGTCATGTGAATCTGACAGTGATGAAGACAGCTGCACAGACACATGGCTGGGCCTCCTAAAGGTTCAGACTCTGGGTAATACACCAACAATTCCAACGTACAAGTCTGCCCCCATCATTCTCTGTAGCCACATATTCACCCTGATAGATACACACAGAGAGAAAAGGATCTATTAGGTGTCTCCTTGGTCTCTACCGAAAGATAATTTTGCTTGTTTTTTTTTCCCTAAATAACTTTCAGTATTTTAAATAAAACCAATGGAACTGGAAAAGATTACATCTGTACTTTGGGAAGGTATTGAAAAAATAAGCATACATGTCCAAGGAACACAATTACTTTCAGCACTGACCTGCTCTGCACAGAATATTACTTGGACATGATGAAGGAAACGAGCACAAGAAATGCAAGGTAGCTAAGAAACAGCCTCAACAGAACATAGTGATATGCAAAGTAGAACTATTCATTTGAGGGGCAAGTCTTAAAGAAGGTCTTCAAGGATCCATTTAAGGATAAGTCTTTTCTTAATATTTTCACTGATGACCTGGACACAAAAAATTACATGCATTAATTACTCTTTGCTGATGTAAAACTATAAAGTAGCAACAGTCTTGGCTGAGGACCAGAATATCATACACAAAGAGCTCTATGACCCTGAGGACTGAAGCAATAGAAACTGGATTAAATTTTAATACCACAAAATACAGTGTTATGCACTTGAGGGCTGCTATGAAATACAGACAGCTGGAAGCAGTAGAGAAAAAGGACAGCAATCATAGGATACCCATGACACCCATTTGATACAGCTTTAAAAAAGACAACTGAAATAATACGATGCATAAGAAAAACTATTTCCAGCAAAGAAAAGAAAATATAAATGCTATTGTATAAAGCACTTTTAGTGTTGCAGCACAAATGCAGTCTATACTTCTGAACATCTATGTTAAAAAACATACAAACTGGATCAGGTGCAGAGAATTCTTTAAAGATAATCAAAGGAATAGACAGCTTCTTTGTCTACCGAAGGAAGACACTGACATACACTGGGAAAAATAAAATTAAGCCAATTATAATACCACATATGCATTGAGCTTGCAGGGCAAGATTTCAATAGTGGTAGGGCTACAAGGGTGGCTCCTGTGAGAGTCTGCCAGAAGCTTTCTCCATGTCCAACAGAGCCAACACCAGCCAACTCCAAGACAGACAGGCCACTGGCCAAGGCCGAGCCTGTCAGGAATGGTGGTAGCACGTATGGGATAACAGATTTAAGAAGGGAAGAAAACAATTTTCCAGAAAAAACAGCAGCCAGAGTGAGCAACAGCTCTGCAAACACCAAGGTCAGTGGAGAAGGAGAGGAAGGAGGTGCTGTAGGTGCCAGAGCTGAGGTTCCTCTGCAACCAGTGATGAAGAGCATGGTGAGGCAGCTGGGACCCCAAAACCCATGGAGGTCCATGCTAGAGCAACGATCCACTTGCAAGACCATGCAAAACTCTACATAGAGCAAGGGGATGCCCATAGGAGGCTGTAGTCCCTTGGCAAGCAGGCTTCTGTCAGGACCTGTGGGCTCATGGAGAGAGGAGGCCACACTGAAGCAGTTTTCTAGCTGCTGGGAGGACTTGTAACCCTGTGGGGGACCCACACTGAAGCAGTCTCCTCCTGAAGGACTGCACACTGGTATCTGCCTGCCCTTATCTTCACCCACGAGCTTTTCATGACATTTTCTCTCCCTGTCCAGCTGATGAGAGGAGTGGTAGAGCCCTTTGGTGGGCACCTGGCATCCAGTCAGAGTCAAGCCACCACAACATCAGATAGGAAAGCACCAGCAAGGAGAGGTTAATCTAGGCTAAAGAATACTGGCAAAAGGACAAATGGATTCATAATGGCCACAAATACTTAGGCCAGAATTAGGAAGAGGCTCCTCATTTAATCAGTAAAATGCATTTTTGCAACAGCCTTCCAACAAAAGTAGTGAGCATTAGAAATATCACTCACTTCAAAATGTATCCTAAACTCCATGAAAGGGACTCTAATATGTTCTATGATACGATTTCTGAAAACAGCTGGAGGCTAAACCTAGTGACACAGAGATTATTTCACTCCTCTTCCTATTTCCTATGACTATTCGACAATTAATCCATACATATGCACATGCTCCACCTTACAGGAGAGGTTATGGACTATGCTTGTCATCATAGTTGGTGTAGCCATGAAAGAAATACCTGTGTTGTTCTTACAACTTCACTTGACTAGTCAACTAAGCGAGGCAAAGGGGTACCTCTCACCAGGTGACATTTAACACGTTTCTTCCCCCACCCAGAAGTCTCAGCCTATTTCAAGTCACCTTATTGAACAAACACATATATATTCCATCAATTACCATTATCTATAGCTTGGTGACAAAATTACAGGAAATTTTGAAATAAATAGGTAAGTTTTGTGTGAAGGCAAACTCTTTCTAGCCCTGCACTTAACTCACTGCACAGAAAGCTAGATGACATAAAAAATGCTATCCCAACAGTAACAATTCATAATGACAACAAAATTAAATGACTGTCTTTGTAAATTCAAAGGTCATTTGCAAGGTTTCACTAGCACCTTTTACGATCTTTACTGATGAAAATAATCCAGCCTTTTCAACAGCAGGAAAGAGGGAATGAAAAGGCAAATGAAATTAGTCTAATTTCCATGCATTGCCAGAATATTCTTTAGAAATAAAATTATTTCAGTTTAACTTTTTTTATGAAAAAAGAGAAATCAGCTTCTTGAGGAACATGCTTTCTTACAGATAATCTGTTAGAGATCCATAATACATTTTTTATTAATCTAAATCTGTTCTGGTGGTTCTGTTTGTGGTTCTGCCTCTATCATGGGATCTGAGAGCATCTCTTATCCCCTGGGTACAAGTGCATGTGCCTGGGTCCACACCAGCATAAGCATTACTCATTTTGCGTGTATTGTTTCCAAGGAGGAAGACATTAAAAGGAATGGTCTGGAGGACAACCACAGAATACTCCTCTCTCTCTTGGCACCAGAAACATAAATGTGCTTAACCTGGCCTTCCAATTCAGGGACTATTTAGTAATCATGGGAAACTTAGTAGAAAAAATCAATGTTTGCAAATTGTGCATTACAATTCTGCCATTTCTAACTCAGAAATGTAAAATTTCTGTCATTTATATTTATATATATAAATATATATATATATTTATATATATGCATTATTGCATATATATATAAATATAAAATACATCTATGTATAAATATATATACATATATATGCATATATATATATATATATATAAAATACAAGGTATGCTAAAATAATTTTATTGATGTATTGGGGAAGTGAATTCCGAGAACTTTTTAATGACTGCCTTGGTATTGCTATATAAAAGGATAAAAAGAACACAAATACTTTTAGTCACAATAAAAAGATGATAAGCACACAGGACTGAAAAGTATCACTTCTCAAGACATACCAATAACCCAAATATCTTGAACTGGTGGGTTCTAAGAGCTACTAACACTATGAGAGTCTAAAAAATGCAATTCATAACTATAGACAGAGTTGCTGACACTTATAGGATTCAAGGTGAGAAATCAAGTACCTATGAAATGCCAGTTACACTGTGAGCCATCATGTAGCAGAAATGAATGATGAGAGTGACAACAGTAGGTTACCAACAGATTCTGAAAGACACAATTTCATAGGCTGCTTTCAGATGACCAAATATAAATGGGAAAAGGTTATTCATATCAGAGATCCAAAGGCACTTGGACTGATCAAATAATTTATTTCATATGCTGGTAGCTACAGAATCTGGTTCACAGACAGAAAGGGACATTATCGTATGGATCTTGACACTGTAAATGTAATTAAGGATTGAAAGGAAAATGGGAAGAAGCTCTAGAACAAATGAAGTAAAAATAAAAAGTGCAATTTTACCTACTGTTATTGTAACAACATATTTTCATCAGACTTTTAACCCTGCATAAGATTTATTTCCCAGCTGGTATGCACCATGTGTGTTGCAACAGCACAGTCCATGGGAAAAGGACCTGACTGCTGGCATACAAGACAAGCAAGCAAGATGATTTTTACTATGACTGGAGTCAACATTTCTACAATTCAGAAGAGGTAAGGACTAGCACAAAATAGATAAGCAGCAATATAAGTATCTCTTCCCCCCCGCCCCCCCACCCCCCCGCCACTACTCTACTTTTGGGGAAGTATTTAGCTTAATAATTGATGAATATTCATAAATTCCTTAGATATTGACTAAAGCTTAGAATATCCATGTCTCAGATAACCAAAATGTCAAAGCCTAAGGCTACATTGCTAGCAATTTCCATTGCCAATATGGAATTCAGGGACTACCATAAAGTTACTGCTGCAGAAAGAATAAAATTTTAGCACAGCTTTTTTTGAATATTGACAGTGACAAAATCTTTCAACTGTACATCATAATTCAGAGCTGCTCTAGTAGTATGAATTTAATTTAGCAAAAGCTAGCCTCTGTGAGATGAATATCATATTTCAAATATGACAACATATCATATTTTAAAACTGAACAAAGTCACAGCTTTCCTACTGATAGGGAGCTCAACATGTAAGAAGTAAGCTGAATCACTCCCTGAGACATGTTTCTTTAGCATCAACTCCCACAGAATACTCCTGCTTCCTCATTCCTGTATCTAGCTCTTTAAGCCAAAAGGACACCTCTTCCTAGAATAGGGGTCACCAGAAACTAAGACGGGAATTCGAAAGCATTGGAGAGCCTGAATAAAATTTGAATTTATGCAAATTCTATTCAGTTACCAAGCCAGAAGAGGGCCGTGTGGATTTTTACAAACACAATCTAGTTTTGCAAGACACAAGTAAACAAAAGAGATCTCCTCTATACAAATACTGATGGGAGACACAAATATTCAAATCTTTTGGACAAACAGACAATCAATTATGAGCATTTTTTTACATTCCCAGCCCATCATAAGTTTTTCTTGAACACATGGTAAAGATAACATAGGTAATATAAAATCCTGCTGTCTATAAGACAGCAACTGACTTCCTGCAATAAACTGACAGGCTACAGTCTAGGACTTACCATTGTGAAAAACATTTAACCAGTTCTTTCTTATCACGTAAATAATTTTGACCCAGTTTATGCAGAAGGGTCACAACTGCAATGCTTAAAATGTAAACTCAAACTACATGTTTTCTTCATTCTCTCCCAACACTCAGAAAAATGAAAATTCCTTCCCAGTTTGTAAATAGATATGAAATTGTCTCAGACCAACATTGTACATGGTACTTTTTTGGAAAACAAATCATAAGGATATCCCTTATATATTTTTTTAATTGTTGAAGGTTAAAAATACAATAGTGAATACAGGCTGAAGATTAAAAATACAATAGTGAATACATATAGAACAACATTCCAAAAGGACAGAGTCTCCTTAAGACATGCAAACCAGTGCAGGATTTGTGGTAGAAATAGCAGTATAGGTTTCCACAGTAATGATTCAGTCATTATATGACAGTGAACTGCTACTCTGTTCACATTAGTGAATTATGCTGCAGTTAGAATCATTCAGTGGCTGGATCTATCTTGGGGGACATTTATTTCATGGCTGGGCTATTACCACAATTTATATAGAAGACATACCTGCTTTTAGCTCATTCAGATAACAAAGCAGTCCTTAAACAGGTTTGTAACCTGAAACAATCATCCATTCTAACACCTAAACCTTTCATGTTCAGGACTAAATACTGTATTGAACTGCTATTTTTAGTGCTCTGATGAGAGTAATAAGATACCACCTCACAAACTCTAACTGTTTTGTCCTCTGAGGGGCATGTATTTGAGTAAGGATAGCAAAAAACAGACTCTACGTTGATCCTGAGTTAAGGCTAAACAGCAGGAATCCAATCAATTTGTAGGTGAAGTCAAGACTTAGGTTTTCACTTGATTATGTAAGTATCTAGGGGTCTTACAGATGCTTTAGACACCCTGTTAGACTAGTTGCTCTCTTCAGAGATACAATGCGTGTATGCACTCCAGTGTTCTCAAAGGAGGAACAACTTGGCTATGTTTGTGGTTGCAGAGTTACCTTACACTCAACCATCACAGAGATTGTTTCACAAAACTTTTACTCCCTGCAGAAAAATTACTTAGAGAAGTAAATGCAGACTCTCTTCTCACTCTTCTTCAGCACCTGTGCAAAAATGATCCTCCACTCCATTATTTTCTGTTCATACATGATTTTTTTCTATTTAGTAAATATCTGTTTAAAGGAATATTATTTAGGGAGCCTTACAGAGTACCAACCACTTGACTGGATCCACTGATTTGCCTCATGCATGCAGATATTTGATCAAAATTGCATAAACATTAGCATTGAAAGCCTAAGCAAAGTCCCTTCTTTTGGAAGCCCTATATATTTTTAGTATTTTTGCTTCCAGAGGAAGGACACATTTACCAGGGGGCACAAAAAAGAGCTACAGTTCCTGCTCGACCCCATTTGCCCTGCACAGATCGATGTGCTCTCCATGTCATATTACAGAGGATGTGTTATGCTGTTCAACAGCACCCTTATTCACATCCTGACTGCAGCCAGTCCTGCTGTATAGCAGTACTGTGTGAACAGATTGCTTTCATGACAGTTTTGAGACTCAGAGGGAGCCGGTTTGAATTGCAATTTTATTTTTAATCATCCTACAAGGGATGTCTACAATCTAAGTCACAACTGTCTCCAACACGATGGCACTGTAAATAAGTGGATGCTTCTGAATGGTTACCTTACATAGCTTTAAAAGGCAAGCCATGATCTGGGAGAGATTCAGAGTCCTAGTACCCAGTTTGGAAAAAAAAAAAAAAAAAAAGAAGCATTTTTTTTTAGTTCCCATCTTCTCTTTCTTGTAGTAACTACATAAAAATGTGGTGAATTTGGGAAACTGCTCCAAAAACTATATGGTAGTATCCACGTTCAGCTTGAATTCTGGATTCCTGGATAACCAGAGTAGTATGACTCAAGAGGACTGGATAAACTTCCCAATCATCTGTTTCACAAAAGTACTTCAAGTACTTTTTAAACATTTTCAACTACAATTGTGTGATTATTTTAGCCCTTTGCACTTGCACTGTGAAATGCTCAAATTAAACAAGACCAATTAAGCACATTCTTTTTGTACAGGATAACACTTATCTCAAGTGGTGTAATTGGCACTTTGGTTATGTGTACACTATGTAATGCAGTGCAATACAGAGATATCCAGCCTAACAGGAAAGAACACAATCATGGTAATTACAACAAGAGTGCAACAATGTGGAAGGGAGGAGAACTTTGGAAAAAGGAAAATTAACTTCCGGAACAAAAGCTTCTTTAGCATCCACACTTGGGTTCCTCTAAACAGCTTTAGAATATTTTTACCAGTGGATAAATGAAAGTGCCATGCAGTAATTGTCTTTGATAGACAAGAAAAAAAATATCTGCATCTCATTACTGGGTCCTACTACAGCAGATCCATTTTAATCAACTGATTCAAGTCTCCTTTCCTAGACAGAAACTCATATCTTCCAGAATAAATGGCCACCTGATTACACAGTCTCTATGGCCTTATAGCTCTGTCCAGGTAGTTATTATCCTATCAAGGTTTCCATGACAACTTTCTTTGGTCACAATGGCCACTAAGTAAAGCATTCGTTTAAATGAACACATTTTGGTTCAAAGCAAGATGTAATGAACTATCACTTTCCATCTTATTCTATGTATTCTAAGGATACTTACAAGCAAATCCCTACATCTTTGGCCACATGTTGTATTCTCCACTGGATTAAGGCTCCCACAAAGTGAAATCCACTTTTCACTTGTGGAAGAGAGTTCAGTGAAATCCAAAGGTGTTGTCAGGACTGAATGGGAGAGAGGAAATAAATTGATTGCACAGGAATGAGATCACATGCATCAACTACATTAAAAGTGCCAGATACAAAGAAAACAAAAAAAAATACATCCTTTTTTGAAAAAGCACATGGACTCATTCACCAGCTGTGTGCCACATCCCTCTTGAGGCAATATCATACAGGCAGAAAGAAAACACCATCCTGGAGAAGGATTTCTGAGAAATGCAAGGAGTTAGCAATTCGCTACAAATTGCTTAATTAATAAAGAACCAAATTATTACCCTAACTAATCTTGTGATTATAGACTGATTTAAGCATTGGTGATAAGTATTATTATTAGTCAGCAATGCAGCCATATCATACAGTATTTCATTTGCATTAGAAAAGATGAAATTGTAAGAGGTTAATGCTTTTTCTGATTTATGGAAATTTAACTGCTTGCCTCCCGTTACTGTAAGTAGCCATGTGGTTAAATCACCTTTCCTTTTTTTAAAGAAACAAATATAGAGATTTTTTTTAAATTATTTAAATTCTTAATATCTCTCACAACAAAACTCTCCATTTTGTTGACATCTTGGGTTTTGTCTCATACTACAAAAACCACTTGGTTACCAATATCAGGTTATACTAAGATGATTAGAGTGCCATCAGCTTTTGGATGATGACAATGGTCTTTCGTGCTTTATATCTGTTTCCAGGTGTATGTACACACCATAATAGGTGCCTTCTTCAAATTATATTTCTGCTGGCTCACTTGATTAATTCTAGATTTTTACATTCCCCGAAAAATGAAGCAAAATCAAAAATTATTTTACATAGAATGTTAAATGTTGCAAAGATATACTTTCGGGGAGGAGTTGTAAAGGAGGAAAAACATTAGTCATATCACAAAGCAAAGCTTATATATTAATGGTGTGAATATGAGAGGAGACAATGGCAAAATTAAGTGACAGCTTGTTACAAAGTATAAATCAAATTTTATATAATTTTCTTATGACTAGCAGATGGTCACCTTTTACGAGCATGGAGCCTGATTTGCACTGGCATCCCTTCCTGCTCTATGGGATGTTCCACTGAGCACACTCTCAGCAAATTTGCTTGTGACACCAAGCTGTGTGCTGCAGTTAACAGGCTGGAGGGAAGGGATGGTGTCCAGAAGGACCTTGGACGGGATTTAAAGGTGGGCCCGTGAAAGCCCCACAAAGTTCAACTGGGCCAGCTGCAAGGTCCTGCCCCTGGGTTGGGGCAATTCAAAGCACAAGTACAGGCTGGGCAAGAATGAACTGAGAGCAGCCCTGAGGAAAAGGACTTGGGAGTGTTGAATGTGTGAATGAGGAGCTTGACATGACCTTGTAACATGTGCTAGCAGCCCAGAAATCCAATCACATCGTGGGCTTCATCAAAAGCAGAGTGGCCAGCAGGTCAAGGGATTTGATTCTGCCCATTTTGTTCTTCTGAAATGCCATGTGGAGTGCTGCAACCAGCTTGGGGGTCCTCAACGCAAGAAGGACATAGACCTATTGGAGCAAGTCCATGAAGATGATAAGACGGCTGGAGCACCTTTCCAGTGAAGACAGGCTGAGAGAGCTGAGGTTGTTCAGGTTAGAAAACAGAAGGTTCCAAGGAGGCCTTAGAACAATCTCCAAGTACCTAAAAGGGGCCTAGAAGAGCGACAGAGAGGGACCTTTTGCACAGGCATGTTGTGACAGGACAAGGGGGAATGGCTTCAAACAGACAGAAAGTAGGTTTACATTTGGTATTAGGAAGAAATTGTTAACTGTGAGGGTGATGATCATTGGCACAGGCTGCCTAGAAATGCTGCGGATGCCCCATGCCTGGAAGTATTCAAGGCCAGGTTGAATGGGTTCTGAGTCACCTGGCCTTGTGGAAGGCATCCCTGCCCATGACAGGGGGACTGGAACTAGGTGATTTTGAAGGTCCTTCCAATGCAAACCATTCTGTGATTGTATGAAAAAAATACTGTTGACCTTTTCTTTAAGAACACTTAGATAGCAAATGCTTTTCTACAGGGTTTCTGAGATGTTATTCCACAATTACATATAACCAAGGTGTTTGACAATGATTATAGCCTATTTCATTCAATGGCTTAATGCCAGGTGGTTGGCTGAAAGTCACAGCACTTTGCACAAATGAACAAAGGGTCTTGCTAGAACCTTCCAGAAGTACACATTCTTTCTTAGACAAAGTAATTACTGATCACAACACTCACATACAGTAACATATATACAATGTCTTAAAATATGTTAGAATTAACTAGTTTAATTCAATGCATTTTTCTGAGAAGTCTTATGACATTTTGTAAACTTGAACATGCACAACTGACAACAGAAACTGGGTACCTAATAGATACCAATTTGAAAAAAATCAGTAGTGCTTAAGTATAGTCAGGTGTTTAAGTGGGTAGATGGCACTCTGAAGACACCGAGACTTTAAAAAGTTTGCATTAAAAAGAAGTTAGAACATTTTAGTAACATCCAAGATTTTTTTATTTACTATTAATGCACTATGGTCCAATTATAGTGAAAGCACAATTAGCAGTAATTCAACAAGAGTTTCCACAAATCCTTCTTGCGACATCTATCCCATTTGCTGGTCTTCATTTCTCCCCTTTTCCTTAATTAGCTCCCTCTAGTTACACAGAATGATTTGACTGATAGAATCAATGTAAGAAGTTTTGCTATTCTTTTAAGCCAGCTTTGTCACTGTAACAAAACAAAACCAGAGTTGTAACTCCCATATAAATAAATGCATTTTCTGTGATGAGGTCCCTGCCTAGCTTCCCCCTTTTCTTTTTCATATGAACTTTTACACCTCTTATCTCTTCTGACAGGCAACAAATGGGAGAGCAGATAAGTAAAAAAGAAAATTGAACAATTAAGGGAAAAAATAAGAAATTATGCAGGAGAAAAGCAGTTATGTTATGTTGTATTTTGTGGGGTACTAAAAATGCTTTAATCTATGTCCTGCTGAACAATCCAAAACCTTAAGCATTTTTTTTTGCTTTTAGATCTGTTGAAAACTGGGACCAGAAAGACAGGGGTTAAATGGCCAGGAAGCAGGTATAGCTGAGACCCTGCAACCCAACAGCCAGTGCTGATACCTTGGAATGAGCACACTATAAAAGAGAACAAGGCTGCTAGTAAGAAAGCATACAGCTTTTTTCATAGATTAACAGCCTTCTGGCCTACTTCAGCTTTGTTTGCGTGACCTGCAATGGTAAGAACTTTCTTTGGGAGTTGTTTGTTTTCTTAATCTGTTGGCACGTGTAATTTAATAAGAGGGTTTTATTCCCTTTTGCTCTGAGAAAAGTAGAATAAGGAGCTTGTCTTACAATAGCTGGTGTATTTATCTTTTTTCAGAGAAAGCAACAACGGCTGATTAGCAAAGGTGCTAGTGAAGTTGTCTTGAGAGTGAGTACTACAAAGTATATTAAAAAAAAAAAAACAAGTATAAGGGAGCTGACTGGCGAGATTTGGGTTACTTGGTAGAACTGAAACAATTTGGCTCTGAACAAAAGACAAAATTGTTTGTGCCCTGAGGCATCTTGTGTGTGGTGCTGCAAAGTTTAAAACATATTTTTAAATAGAGCAGGTAATTATCAAATTGTTTTCTTGTGTAAACACAGAATAACATGCGAAGGGGATGAAGAGACACACTGTTCTATAATTTTTCACCAATGCAACATGAATGTTCTTCTCGTGTTTGTTGAAAAAGGTGGCACTGATAACCTTAAGACAGTTGTTGGTGTCTAAACTGGGAAACATCTCTCTGGATGTGGAGATTTGCATTTGTGTAGTCCTGCATCAGACTCTTAATAACTTTGGCTTTTTGTGTGGTGGGGTTTCTTTTGTGGGGTTTTTTGGTTTGGGGGGGGGGGGGGTTGTTGTTGTTTTTGGGTTTTTTGGGTATTTTTTTGTTGTTCTTAGCTGGGGCTGTTTTTTAAGGCTTTTTGTTGTTTTGGAGTGTTAAGGATTTTTCTTTGAGGGAGGTATGTGGTATTTCTTTAAAATCCATCTTAGCTAGCCAGTACTACTGAATGTTACTGAGGAGTCCCTAGGAGGGGTGCCATATGAGCTTGCAAGGCAGAGGCAATGCCTGTGTATTTCTGTCAGTATACTATGAAAAAAAGAGTACTTAAAGCTTGGATTGTGCTGGTAACTAAGCTAGTGGCATACAAAGCTGTCAGACTACTATAAGTAGGTGATCAAATGCAGTTTCATTATATTCAAGAATATCCCTAAGAGCTGTGGGCATTTGTGGCTTGTAAAAAGTAGCATATCTCAACAGAGACAAAGCTTAAACTTACAAAATCTCAACAAGAAACAGTGATGATGCTAAAGACAAAATCCTACTGTGAAAGAAGTACTCATTACCTTCTGGGGCGATTAAGTAGGTTCTTTGAGGTAGAGGAAGCATGTCAGGACCATCCTATGGTGTGAAATGTCTTTTAGACATACCGTATTTGCAGCTTCCCAGTGGGATCTATTCTAGTTGGGTTACTGCACTAAGAGCAGATTCAGCTCTGTGGAAGGAGCACAAAGCCCAAGGCTACAGCATCAAGGGGAAATGCCAGGCTCTACTATCTCCCAGCACCATCCCAGTGAGAGAAGTGTTGCTTCCCAATACTGGGCATAAGCCTGCCTTAGCCAGAATCATTGTCCTTGTATATGCTGTAACCATGGGTGAGGGTCTTAGACAGATTTTCCTGCTGCACTGCTTGTTTATGGCAGCTTATGGTAACAAGGCAGATGAAAGGTGAATGGGCTCACAGAAAACCGAGTAGGATGTTTTCTCAGTGCTCCCTATGTTGTGCAATGCCATGGCATAGCAATTCCAGGTGAGCATCACAGCTGACTGGTTCCAGACTGGAAAGAGTAGAGCTGTGGCAGCTTCAGTGCTGCACCTGAATTAATTAGTCATGCTTATAGACGGAAAGGGTAACTTATTTGGGAACAGACTGTGCTAATGCTACACAGCCCTAGGCACTGAAGCTGTTAGCTGGGAATGGCACGGTGAGAATATGTGGTGTTTTGTGTTACTAGCTGGCAGAAGTTTACTGTATTGCTACACTACAAGCCATATGGAGTGGAAACATCTGAGCAGGTCTGAGGGAAGAATTTTAAATATGAACACAAGTCTGAAGTCGATGTTATACTTTAGTACTGCCTTAAAGACTTACATAAACCCCAGTTTTTGTTGCTTTTAATGTTTTGTGGTTGCCAGGGTGCCCAGAAAAATGCAAGCAGAAAGGTTTCTTACAGAAGTTGCTAAATATAATTGGATTGTTCACCCTAAATCATATACTCAATCCTCAAGTTTAGGAGATAACAGCAGTAACAGCTACAAAAGTTATGATTTGCAAATGGTTTATTGAAAAATCTAGACTACTCTCCCTCAGGATGTTAAAACGCAAAACTGGATTTACCCTGCCCCTGAAGAATTTTGCCTGTTATAGCCAGCAATTCCATGTCTCTCAGATAATAGGAATATGATCAATTCTCCCAGCTGAGCTGAGTTCCTGACTCACTCTATCCTAAGCCAAAGTGACTCAGAGACACAATTTTCTACCTCCTCACCACTTTATTTGTCGGGAGGAAGCCAAAGCATACGTACTAGATAAAATGTTAATACCATCAGCCAGAACTTAGGGGATGCATATCATTTCATTATTCATATTGACTGCCACCCTAATATCCAGTTACAGAAGAATGTGACTGCTCTTGATGTGAGGAAACTGTCCCATGAAAACAGGGTCCTGAGGTTCTGAAACTGAAGACTGGGAGGTGCTGTGTACTAATACAATATGAAACACATGCCAGTCTTAGGAGTTACTAATGGTAAAACAATGTATGAAGGGTTTGTCTCGTTGGTAAACATGTTTATCAAGTGTTTCTTCTTGCATATCAGAAATATGAAACCTCACAAAGGGTATCTACAAAGTAGTCATTGATTTTTTAATTACTTGCTACTAGATTACTTTCATTTTTATGTATCAGACTAAAAACTTTCCTTTTTCATTTATTACCTCCAGGGGCACCAACTTGACTTGATACTTTTTTTTTCCTCCTTACCTGTATGCAGTATTTTGTACATATGCAGGCAAGAGTTTAAAGTGAGAATTATAGATTAAGAGAACCAGAATACCTATATGTGAGAAAAAACCATAACCCCCCAAAAATATAGTACCTAGATTGCCTGGTTCAATCTATCCCAGCCCCAATAGGTAACCTGAAATAAAACTGAATTAGATTTACTAACTCTATGGTTTACTTTCACAAGGGAAACCATTGTTTTCGATAGGAATTCACATTAGCAGCCCTTTTACAGGAGTAGATTCTCACAGGAAAACTCTTAACTTCCTGGGATAATGCATTCAGACGAACTGTGGCCTCACTGTGCTTCAAACATGCATGGCTGTACTTCCAAGTGAACCAGGCAACTTAGTACCTCTATGGCCATCTGTAAAATTTAACTGGTGCTTATGGCAAATTGTCCTACATAAACTGCCGTTCTGTATAACGACAGGACTAACAAGTCATTTCAATGCAGAATAGCATAGATGTTCTGTGTTCCAAGCCCTCATAATTTATGCAATCAGAATGGTTTCCCTGTATTCAAATTAGAGCAGAAAGAACTCGTTTGGCTTGCAGTAAAATACTACTGCCACCATAAAATCATAGTATACTGGTAGCTGCCAGATCTAAATAATAGTGGTTCAAATGCTGGATTACAGCAGTATCAAGCTGTCAGTTTACACTCTTGTCAAGAGCAGTTATTGCAAGGCTCACTGAATTGATGCCTAAATAATATTAATTTATATTCTAAAATATTTATCTAACTTCAAGTCCTTCACAGAAAGACTATTGTGTTATCTTCACCTATAGACTTTTTTAAACATTCACAACACAAAGTATCCTGAAACCTCTAGGCTGTTTCAGGAAATACATGTCCTGCAGTATCCTGATCAATTTTCTCCCAGTTCTGACTTCCTCTCTGCACTGTATTCTTTCATTTACCCTGGTGTATGTAGCCTTCCTTGCAGAACTGCAGGGGGAGCTGGCAGGGATCCAGGACAACCTGTCAGCACAAGCAGCAGTGAGGTGATGAGTCAGCAGAGGCACTGTGTGTCTTTGCGCTCTGCTGCAGCACCGCTCACTCCCAACCCTCCTGGAGACAAGTCTTGGCTTTGACCTTGAAAAGTGTCCACAGCTCCTGCTCATCCTTATTTTGATGAAAGGGAGAATGTGTCCTTCAGTGAACCTGAAAATGTGGAGCTGCCCTACAGAAGCTAATAACCCAAGGAACAAGAGGCTCTGTGTGATCTGAGGATTACGTGAGGCTTAACCTGAGGACAAGGCTGGCAGTTTTGTAAAGCAATTCAGTAAGAACCATCACATAAACTGCATTGTTAAAACGATTTTAAAATAGAGTAATTTCCCTGCATTTGTGCCACACTGCATTCAGCACATCCCCAATGTGATTGCTGTACACAGAAAAATCCAGCAGCTGCTACATACACTGTGATTACATAGAATAAGACAAAATTATCTAGGGTTCAGAAATAAGATGTCCACATTGAAAGGACATCAATGTGGCCACTTGTGTATTCAGGTATTTTTGTCTTAATTCTTTAGACTGCTTTTTAATAAAAAGAATTTAAATGGCTCCCTCTTGTGTCAAGATAAAGGCAGTTATCGTTTTGGCAAAGATCTAGTCCTTGAGCAGAAATGAGATTTTATCTATATTTATTCTGCAGAGTCTGATTATCAGTATGTTGTCGTGACTGATGAGACTGAACACATGTATCCCTTTCTGCTTAGGTACTATTTGAAGCTACCTAAAATAAGTACCATAAACAGTTACCTTTCAGCTGCACATGATGAAGGGTAGGGAAAAATAGCTTGTGAAGCATATGCATTGCACCCCATCTAAATTGCTAATGCAGTCTAGACTAGATAGGTATCTTCTCTCGGAGATCCCTGTCCTTCACGATCTTTAACATCTCAGCACAGAATATCTGGATCAGTGTAGCTTAGTTTACTTGCGTTTTTCACAGGTGAGCAAATATTCACCTTGTAAGGGGTGGGAGGAAAGCAATGAACTCTGACAGAAAACTCTGAGCATGAACGAGTCAGCGAATGGCAGTGAGGAAGGAAAAACCTGTTTTCAACAACCCTGCAAATCTTCTTTCCTTCTTTCTAGTACCTGCTAGCTGATAAAGTTTATTGTTCTGGCTTTTGAATAATGAAAGCTTTTTCCACAATAATTAATACCCATAAAACTCTGACATTGAAAATTGAGAGGGTTGATTTTTTTGGGGTTTTTTTTTTGGTTTTTTTTTTTTTTTGCATAGCATGGAGCA
>JAYDZK010000202.1:34389598-34436545 GCA_034509185.1 Euphonia xanthogaster | reverse complement strand
CGCGCGGCGCGGCGGGACCGGCCGGAGAGCAGGTGGGGCGGCCGCGGGCCTGCACCGCGCGGGTGCCTTGTGGTGTCTGTCGGCCCTCTGTCTCCTTGGCCCTCGTTCTGTTTTGCTCCGTGGCTCTGGGGGCAGTCACAGGGCCCCGCGTTCTCCTGCGCGGCAGCCGCTCCTCCGCCCGCGCGTTCCGCGGGGACCGCCGCGCTCGGGGTGCGCTGGGCCCACCGGCCGCCGCATCATCCCGGCGGGACCGCGCTGCGAACGGCGACACGCGCCGCGACCCGGCTTACCTGGCAGCGGCCCTGCTTCAGAGAAGCTCTCTTAAGAACAAGAAAGAAACCTTGTTGTTTGTTTATTTATTTTATTTTTATATTCTTTCAAATTGGGGAAGTAGCGATTCCTACCAGTTCATGGAGACTTATGTGGGAATGGTGGTTGAGGCTACTGCCCCAGCAGAGTGTGCCCGTATGGATAATTTCCTAGCCTGCTTCAGCTCGTGTAACATCGTTTCTAAAAGCAACTTCACCTCTAAGCTGCTTCTAAAATGCTGCACTGCAAACTGCAGTAGTCGTGATGTTCAATAGCACAGTAGTTAAAATAGTAGAGACCAGCGGATTTTTGCTGCATTATTTAATTTGACAGAATAGTATTCCTACTTTCAACTGTCTGTAAAACACATAGGCATGTTGTATGCTGTCTGCAGTGTGATTGGAAATGGTCATTTTGGAGCAATGTAGAATTAGATTCAACTTTAGGATTGCTTGCTCCTTTGCTTAATTAACTAAGAGAGGTGATTCTGTTGATTATATTGACCCATTAATATCAGAGTAGCAGTTTGCTACTGCAGACATGTTTAGTACGTTTGTCAGCCTGCACTTTTAATGGGTTCTGTCCGAAACAGATGGTTTAGGCTGTATATATACTGCTTTAACTAACAAACATATCCTAATGGATTTAATCCTTGTTCCTTCATTAATATAACAGCTTTGTAGACTCCTTTGGTAGAGCTGAGACAAAGCAACTAAATTAATTCCATTTTGGGTTGTTTTTTTGGTTCTTTTAATCTACAGAGTGAAAAAAATGGAGCTGTCAAGAAGAGAAGATCAAACCAGGCAGATATTCCTGATAGTCTTTACCAAGAAGCAGAAACATGCTATCGGCTTAAACTGCCTGAGGACTTCTACCAGTTTTGGAAGTTTTGTGAGGAGCTAGATCCTGAGAAACCAAGTGGTGAGGTTTTAAATTTTGCCTCTTCTAACTTTCACTCCCAAAAGCAGCCTGAAAGCAGGCTGGAGTTGGTCAGATGCATTTTAGTGAAGCTTCAGCTTTTCACTTGAGATGGAGGATATTTACATGAGTGTAAACTAGAACACTGGCTATAGTCACCAAGATGTACATTTCAAACTTTCTAAAATGTAACTACTGAAGTTGTGCAGTGTAAAGGGACTAAATGTGGTCTAAGTCTGCCTTTCTCACGTAAACTAAAATGTTTAGTATGGAACTCAAGTTTCCTCCTGTATCATGGTTTAATCCCAGTCAACAACTAAGCACCACACAGGCACTTGCTCACTTCCCCTTGGTGAGAGAGATTTGAAAGGGTGAAAGTGAGAAAACATGTGGGTCGAGCTGAAGACAGTTTAATAGGGAAAGCAAAACAAGGAATTAATTCACCAAGTCCCCTGTTCAGGCAGGCAGGTGTTCAGCCATCTCCAAGAAAGCAGGTCTTTGTCATGCTGAGCATGATGCCAAATGCTGTGGAATATCCCTTAGGTCAGTTGGGATCAGCTGTCCCAGCTGCATCCCCTCTCAGCTTCTTGTGCACCCACAGCCTCCTTGCTGGTGGGATGAGAGGTTGACGAGACTTTAACTCCTAGTGTAAGCACTACTAAATCTGGATTTCAGCCTCTTCAAGTTTATTATATAACAGAATGTTGCATCCCTGTGTGCTCTAGAGATGACCGTGTTTTTCAGAGTCAGAATGGTTTGGGTTGGAAGGGACCTTTAAAGGTGATCTAGTCGAACCCCCTGCACTGAGCAGGGACATCTTCAGCAGAGCCAGATTGCTCAGAGCTGGGTCCAGCCCAGCTTTAAATGTTTCTAGGTCATCCACTGTGTCTCTGGGCACCCTGTTTCAGTGTTTCACCACCTGCATCATAACACTTTTTTTTCCCCTTGTATTTAGTCTGGATCTGCCCTGTTTTAGTTAAGAACCATTACCCCTTGTCCTCTTGCTACGGGCCCTGCTAACATGTTTGTCCTTACCTTCAATGCCTAAAGTACTGAAAGGCCGCAGTAAAGTCCCTGGAGCCTTTTGTTCTTGAGACTGAACAACCAAAGCCCTCTCAGCCTGTCTTTATAGGAGAGGTGCTCTAGGCCTCTGATCATCTTCATGACCCTGTTCTGGACCCACTCCAGCTGGTCCATGACCTTGCTGTGCTGACAACTGTAGAGCTGGGTACAGCACTGCAGGTAGGGTCTGAGCAGAGGGGCAGAATCCCCTCCCTTGCCCTGCTGGCCACCCTGCTTTGGGTGCAGCCCGGGACACATTTGGCTTTCTGGGCTGGGAGTGCCTGTGGCTGGGTCGTGTCCAGCCTCTCACCCCCCAGCACCCCCAAGCCCTTCTGGGCAGGGCTGCTCTCCATCTGTTCATCCCCAGCCTGTGTTGATACCAGAGGTTACCCCAACCCAGGTGCAGACCTTTCCAAGACCACTTGGTCTTGTTAAACCTGAAGAGATTCCAATGGGCCCAATTCTTGAGCTTGTCCAGGTCCCTCGGGATGCCATCCTGACAAAGACATCCTTCAGGAGTGTCATCTGCACCCCTCAGCTTGGTGTCATCTGCAAATTTGCTGAGTTTTGCTGATCAAGTCTTGTGTAATTGATAAATATTAAACAATACTGGTCCCAGTACATAGCCCTGAGGGACGCTGTCATCTCTAGCCTGATCTCTGTCTAGCAGATCTCTAGCCTGACACTGGACTGTGGCTGGATGGCTACTTTTTGTTACAATATAATAACTCTTCAATGAAAACTATCTGGACAAAACAGTTCTTAGCTTTCCTTGTCTAGTAAATAGTGTTTGACTGAATTTATGGAAACTTTTGATACCTGAGCAACACCAGAACTTCCTGGTCTAGATGTGCACCTGATTCATGGTTTGCTTTTCAGATGCACTTGTGTCAAGTCTTGGACTTAAGCTGGTTGGACCATATGATATTCTTGCTGGAAAACACAAAAAAGCAAAATCAACAGATGTGAACTTCAATCTTCATTGGAGATTCTTCTATGATCCCCCAGAATTTCAGACTATACTTGTTGGGGATAGCAGAACACAGTATCACATGGGATATTTCAGGTATTTTTATTTCCTGTGTGCTCTTGTTCCAATACAACTACGCATAGCTTTTGTCCTCTTTTTCCATGAAACATAACTTGTGCGCTATCACCAAGCAAGAATCTTTCTTTTTTGTAGTAGGACATTAACACGTGGCTTTATCTTTTTATTAAAGAAGTTTGCAGTAACAGGAGTTGAACACTAGATTTAAATATTTATTAATCTACCTCCTCCACCTATCCAGAGCACCTTCATTCATTAATCTTTAACTTTTGCCATGATGCTGAGAAGAAAATCAAGTTGCCAAAAGGAAATGTGTATTCTCTCTGCATGTATGGATGCAAGCTCTTTTCAAGGCTTGCTCTAAGATTTTAGAGCTTTAGATCTAAGGGCATTTCTTGGTGGGGTTCTGAAGGAGACAGCAGCATAGTGAGGAGGCAAATTTAGTTTTACTTTGAAATAGGAGAAATGGACACAGCTTGACTATTTTGTATGTACTTTTTCATCAATAGGGATGTGCCAGATGAGCTGCCAGTGTGGGTTGGTGCAAATGAAGCAAAGAAGGGTTGTGTGATTTCACAAGTTGGTGATAATGTCTTTGCTGCAGTCAAGTAAGGTTCATATTAATTTTATTTACAAAGAACAGAATAGAAAGAAATTGTTAATTAGGAGGTGGGATGTGGAATAATGAAGCTAACTTATTATATGTCTTTCTTAAGAAACCCTCACTTATTTTCTGCCCCTGTTGGCAAGTTTTAAGATTCTCTCTAAAGCCTTTGTAGGCTTTTTAACAGTGTTTTCCTTTCAGAACTAAAATAAGTGTTAATTACATCATTCCTTAAATATATTGGCTGTGACAGCCTCTAAATTGGAAAAAATATTCACTGGATATGGTACAATAATTTCTTAAGTAGAGAAAGGGCATCTCAAACAGTGGTGAAGGAAATCTGAGTGTCATAGTAGATTAATAGCATCTGGCTCTTGTTCTTGTCTACATAAAAATAATACATTATTTTTGTGTATAATTAATATCTACAAGAAGCACCATTTCTGCCCTGTGGTAGGGTAACACTGTTGTGGATATGTAGTTCAGTCTGATTCATGGAACTTTACATGTTCCTGTGTCAGGAAGGTAAACAACTGAACTCATCCCTTCTGGTTAAAAATGGAAAGCTTTCTAAGGACAGACACGTGTCAGTCAGTGAAAGCTGACTGAAGAATGGCTTCTGCAAGAGAGCTCTTGTGCACTGCAGAGTTAAACGAGGACATTTGTTTTGAAAGTACCATGGGGAAGCTCATAAATATGTATCTGTGTGCATGACTTGGATCACAAATGGTGTATATGGCACAGAAACAGCAAACTGAATTCTTAAGATAGAAAGATGAACAGTTACTGAGGCTGGGAGAATATTCAGCACCTGCAGATTGCATAAGCTAGCTTGTAATGCAGGTACAGATAAGGAAAGCCCAAGTACTAGATGTGCCAAACTATTTTCTTGCCTCTTCTTAAGAGGCTTGCATTTTCAAGTCTGTATAAATAAGCACAGGACTGCTGATCTTTGTTGTTAAGATCTAGAGGTTTAGCGTTTAAAAGGCTATTAATTTTTTTTTTGTTTTCTTGACATGTTTCATCTGTTTGCAGATTATTTTTGTCAAAAAAACTTAAGGAAGTGGCTGATAAAAAGAAAAATGCTGTTTTGAAAGACGTAGATGAAAAGCTAACAAGAACAGCAAAAGACCTGGGTTATTCTCTGGAACAAAAAACCGTGAAGATGAAACAGAGAGATAAGAAAGTATGACTTTCCTCATCTACTGGAGAGAACTAAGTTCTGTTAAATTTTTTAAATTTACTTCCTGTTTGTGTTTTTCCATCCTTCTAGTCAGTAAGGATGCTAAATTAGGAATTTCCAAAGGTAATCAACTCTCTATAAAACTTCGAAAGAGGGAAGATTACTGCAAGTGTGTTCCAAATAATAGGATTTAATAAAAACACTTTACTCTTGTAAATCATAGCTTGGCATTCAAGTGAAAACAAAACAAGAAGAACAAACCACCACCAAAAAACTCAGTAGACACAGTAGTCTAAAAGCTGGAACAAATAGAGGCCATGAAGAAAACTGCTTTAAATTGAAGATTGTTCTAAATAGTTGGGTTGGATCTATTAGAAACAGGACCATTAAGGATGATATGGATGATAATAACAGATTTTTGCATATGTACTAAAAATAATTATGGTAGGGGACTAAATAAATGCAGTACAGTGCAACACAAGTGACTACAAGGGTTCCTACAATTCAGAATTTCACTGAAATGGCATTTCCAGTTATTTCAAACTTCAATACTTAAAATTAACTGTAATATAATTTGAAACTAAGTTGATGTCCTGGAGCCAGGACATCATGTTAGGTTTGACCACCAGCAGTCAGATGTTAGTGTTTAATGAGGTGAGTTATTTTTAGGTCACAGTACTGTCTTACGGTGCTATGTTCCATTTTCTGTCTCTTTATTCAGGTGGTAACCAAAGCATTTCATGGAGCAGGGCTAGTCGTTCCTGTAGACAAAAATGATGTTGGATACAGAGAACTTCCTGAAACAAATGGTAAACATCTCATTTACTGTATTCCTCTGCTTTTTTGAAGTAAACAACCCTCATTAAAACCAAACTTCATTCATGTTTTCTACTTTAAAAATTTGATGGGAATAAAACGTAGAAGTCCTAACCATCACACTTGATCTCAAAGTATTGTCTTCAAAGGAGCCAGGTGAGACTCAATGAAACATGCTAAATCTGAGAAAAGAATGCCTGAAGTAGTAGTTTAGATGATCTTTTCTTTTGTGTTGTCAAAGCCATGCAGGAAGTAGATCAAAAAGCTGATCTACATTCAGGGATGTGTGGGCTTATTTCTTATCCACCACCTTCTTCCAGTGTCATTTTAACCAGAATCAGTTCCTTGATGAAATTTCATCACGCAAGTGCTTGTCTCCCTTTGTGAGGAACTGAGAGGGATGGGCACGGGGCAAGAATGAGCTTCCAAGGAGAGGGGGAAGCTTCACCAGCAGTTCAGGGTGTGCCCACTTACCTTACGTGTAAGTGTGACACAGGGGTATAGTTTTGCCACAGAATACTTCTGTGCAATATTAAATTTCTTTATTTAAACATCTAAATATCTGCTTTTGGTTTTTTGCAGCTAATCTTAAAAAAATTTGCAAGGCCATTGTTGATGCTCCGACTGATGAGGAGAGAGTGAAGGCCTTTGCACCCATTCAAGAAATGCTGACCTTTGTTCAGTTTGCTAATGATGAATGTGATTATGGGATGGGGTATGAGCTGGGCATGGACCTATTTTGCTATGGATCACATGTGAGTACTACTACAATCAAATTTCACAAAATTAATGCATAGTTTTATACATGGACTAGAAGTTGTTCTGCTGTAGATTAATTATCCCTAGAAATCATAGAGGTCTATGAGAATATTCTTAGTTCATGAAGACTGTTAAAAAGTCCATGTTGAATTTAAAATTGTGTGTATGAAAGCCCAGTCCTGGAATCCAGAAGCGGACTGTGAAGTGCCTGATCCCAATACACTGAACAGCTGGAGTCCCCTGTCCCCAGCTACTTGTATGGGCACCCATATTCAACCTGATCAAGGAACAGCCTTGTAGTAACCCCAGCTTGGAAGAATGTGAACCCAGGTGAGCTGCCTGGCTGTACTGCATAGGCCACCTCCCACCTGGAGTCTCCTCCCTAGTTCTTTTCTAACAGTGAACATTGTCAGTAAGGGGATTGAATTAATAGCACTTATTGCACATAAAAATTATACTTAATGCTTCTTGTTCTGTATTAGCTACTGGCCTGTTGATGAAAAGGGTCCTAGCTGTAATTAGTCAATGGCTAGAAAATAGCACATGAAGTTTCAACATCAACCTAGTATGAATGGATCATCATAGAAGCACCCCTGCAAAACAGCTGCTTCTAGCAAAACTAGTATTGGCTAAGTGGTGCTCCTGAGTATCGTGGGAAAGATAAGTTTTTCAGTACTAAATGTAGGCCCAAAAGAGCTGTGCTAATTACTGGTTAAAACACTTAGACATGGAAATGTATGAAAACTGCTGCTCTTGCCATACACTGTTAAATTACTAATGTGTTTCTTAGACTTCATGCCCTGCTCTCTTAAGTTCTGTACAGCATCTGAAAATGTGTAGTATTTTTCTTCAATATCCTGCTCATTTAGAAACCTCCTTTCACAGACTAGGCTGCTTCAGCTGCTTAAATCCTTTCTACAACTGGAAGGGCAGTGAAGGAACCAGTACAATTTTTCTGAGTAGGTGGAGGCCAATACTCATCTTCCAAGCTCTGTGCTTCTCAGCACATGAGCTTAACCACTGACAAGGTCCTGCAGTGAAAAATTGTGTTTACAGTACTGTCACGTGTCTTGTCTGTTTTACACCGCAGCTTGGACCGCCTGTAACTTTGCAGCTGCCTTCTAGAGTTAGAAACCTTCATCTACTAGTTTAGCAAACAGGAGAAACAGTGGCTTCACACTTAAGTTTTGCTCAGTTAGGTCCCTGCCTTTCTTGGAGCTCCTGCTTGGAGCTGTTTTCCAGTTCTGATGAGAGCCTTCCTGGCCATTTGCTTACAGAGGTAGAGAAACACTGACATTGATCTGTAGCCCAAGACATAGAAAAGAACTTGAATCGTCCCCTCTGTTTGAGAGGTACAATGGACTTACATGTACAATAATGATTGCGAATGCTAAATATGCATTAATAATATGCGTTAATGCGTAATAAATGGTGTTAATACATTTGAAGTTCTTAAATGGTTACTGTAAGTACCACTGTAATCTGCTCAAACTGTGGGGTGGGATGAGACATGGGACTGTGACAGGATAGGGGACTTCACCTGCAGGCTCCAGTTTGGGATGCTGTAGTGAGTGGGATCATCATCTCTTGCACTGCTAGCACTCGATTTCTCTCTCACTGCGGCAGCTCGGGCACCCTGCCTTCCCTTGCTGTGACTGTCACAGGTGTAGCCTGAGGATGTGCTCGGGCGTTTTGGGAGGGGTTGAAGGGCGCAGTGTGAATGGGGCAGAGCCAGGAGGTGGGGCTGCTCCTGGAATTAACAAAGCCGCTGGGGCCGAGGACGGCTCTTGTTTTCCCTTTCTCCCTGCAGTACTTCCACAAGACGGTGGGCCAGCTGCTGCCCCTGGCTTACAGCCTGCTGAAGAGGAACCTCTTTGCCGAAATCATCGAGCAGCACCTGGGCAACCGGCGGGAGGAGGACCTGGATCAGCTGGCGCCCTGAGCCGGGCACGGGGGCTGCAGCTGGGGGGCGGCCCTGCGCGCCCGGGACCGGGCTTGTCTGTGTGTCTGTGGGTCTTTTTGTACGCGGTGGCGGTGTTCCCTCGGTCAGTAAAGGTTTTCTAAGGAACGTGCTGCTTCCCGCTGCTGGCTGCGCACGGCGGGCCCGGGAAGGGGAGCGGGGCTGTGGGACTGACGCCCGCCTGGCGCTGCCCTGCAGGCCCCGGGAGCCGAGCCCGGGCGGGGGTGCTGCTCCAGGGCAGCTCGGGGAGGGCGGGCCGCCGCCCAGCGCTGCTCGGAGCGCCGGCGGGCACCGCGCCAGTGACTCGGCACGGCGGGGCCGCTGGGGCTCGGTCACCACCCGCCGTGCTCTATGCCAACCGATCCCCACGTCCCTGCTCCGGGTGATGGTTCTGCCCCTCAGGTAAAGCATCCCCTTACTGCAGCATTCCCTTCTGCAAAGCACTATCCCTGCTCCTGGCGTTGCTGGAGCTGGTTCAAGTGGGAGGAAACTGATGGGATGAAGGAAATGCTAACTGACATTACAAGAGAAATTAGGAATTCTACTCAGTTGCTACCTTGCTAACAAGAAGCTATCTCAGTTTTAAATATTTAAAAATTAAAGACAAATGATTTTGTACAAGGTGCAAATTAATTGCTTTTAAGGTCCTTAGTCCCAGGTTCTGTGTTCTTGTTACTGCACTTGGAGGTTTATTCTCTGATAATTGATTAAAGTAACAGTCCAGAAACAATGGAAAATAACATCTGGTCTTACTCAACAGCCCTGCCACCATCCAGTGACTTGACTTCCATTATAGCAATTCACATCAGTACTAACCACAGCAATACTAATTACTACTGGTAAAGATTATAGGGCAGTAGCACCATGCTAAAATGTAAGTCATTCCTACTCTTTTAAGCAAAGGATTGTCAGTTATATGTTACCTTATGGTAGAAGGGAGCAGTGGAGGTACAATGTAGGTTAGAGTGCTGCAAAAGTATTGTGAGTTTCAAATGCACAAGGTACTCACATGCCACAGCTACTACTGTAAATTTGACAACTTTACCCCTTTCATTCAGCTTATTAATGTCCCAGTTATTTAAGCACAGACTTACAGGCACTCATTCATAGGCCTAGAGGGTTTTTTTAATACATAAAAAACAGGTACTTTCCATCTCATTCTCCTTTTTGTTTCAAGTACAGGAGACCTTAATATCAAGGCCCTGTAAATCACACAAGTACTAAAACAGTAGAATCATGGAAAGGTTTGAGTTGGAGGGGTCCTTAAAAATTCAACTTTTTACCTGTTCCTTAAATATGAACTTAGGACCTGAGACTGGACATCCATATTTATGTATTAACTAAGCCCTGATGGAGAAGGAAATCTGTTATAGCAGCTGCAACATGACTGATGTGTGCTGTGTATCAATAAACTGGGACAGACTTTTTAGCAGGGCCTGCTACACTAGGACAAGGAGTAATGGTTTTAACTGAAAAGGAGTAGATTCAGACAAGAGAGGGAGAATGCATTTTTTTTTTTTTTATGGTGAGAGTGGTGAAATATTGAAATGGGTAGCCCAGAGGGACGTTACCTGCCCATCCCTCCAAGAGTTCAATGGGTGGGGCTCTGACCAACCTGTCTCATGGAAGTTGTGTCTGCCCATGACAGGAGGGTTGGAATGAAGTAATTTTTAAGTTCCTGTCCAACTCGGGGCATTCTATGACATGTGCATCATCAACAGATGGTTTTCAGACAATAGAAGGATCATCCACTTTTAACTATTTTAAATCAAGAAGATTTTGGTTTTATTCTGTAATTAAAACAAAATCTTAAATGCTTATTTTGGAAAAATACCCCACCTAAGGCCAATCCCTTTGATGGGCTTAATTTGGCTACTGCCTTTTAGCCAAATGCTAGGGAATGCAAATACTGCATCTCTTAAACTCCATTCTTTTTGTCAAATCTTCTTACTCGTTTTGTATGTAAAATTCCTAGATGTTAATTTTCTCTCAGGAAAAATAAATGCAAAAATCAACACAAATCTTTTGTGTGAAAACAATGAGAAAATATGACAACAATAAATGGTCATACAGAAGTTTTTAATGCTTGATTAAATCATCACAGTAATGAGAATTTTTACTGTAATGATATGCAGTTCTACTACACTATTATAAATAAAAACATTAAGATCAATATTAAATACAGCTCTAGGCAACATCACAGATTAACAAAGAATGCATTCTTCGTGAATCAGTATCTGAATGTTTTAAAAAATAAAAAAATGCTGACACTTTCCCCCTCCCATCCACCACCTTTATTTTTTTTTTAATTAGTAATTTGAGTAAGGCGCTGCAAGTTTCACGTTAGAAATTTTTTTGTCGCACAGCACAGGCACACATACTTCATTAACAGAACCTCTACTGCATGTTTACCAGAAGACATTTTAAATGTCAACAGGGAAAGCTTAGCAGGGTAAGAATAAACAGAGATGCACAATTTATGTGCAGCTCTCAGGATCCACAGAGAAATGAAACACAGCAGGAGTGTGAACTGTGTTTTAATTCAAACAGCGGTCTCTAGAATTAGGTGCAAGTTAATACAGTACACACAGCAGTGTTTCACAATAACACCAGACAGGGCAGAGATTTCAAACTGACTTAAAGTGATTTTTCTATGTGTAGTGAGTTTGTATTCTTCCACTGTAGAACAAAAAATCAGACAACAGAAATCAGTGTCACAGACAACTTTCAGAGCTGCCTTCTGTAATTGGGCCTAATCCTGCTCTTTGTGAAGCTTCCTCTTCTTCAGGCTTATGTAATGTAACAGCAAATTTTTAACAACTAGCACTGATGTCACATGGAAGAGTACAGGTGGTTGTTGCCATGCTCCCACTTTTACATAGCCCAATTCCCTGTTTCATTTCCAAACCTGTTTTTAATACAGGGCCTGATCACTGTGCTCCCTCTGGCACATTTCACTTTCTACTGGTTCCAGTTGCTGCTGGAACTGAGATGATAAAATGTAAATGGCAGTTTTTTGCTAAGAAAAATAAGTTCAAATTCAACAGTGCACTCACTCAAGCACAGCCATTTCTGTGCGGCACAGCAAAAGTGCCAGAATTTTGGTTCATTGTGCTATTGTACTTAAGATAAAATCATACTGAGTACATCATGAATAAAGATGTTTGAGGTAACTGTGATGAATGCCTTAGAGATATTTAAGATTATGTTAGACTTTTACTGTTTATATTCTTACCATTTTTGCAGTCTTGTGAGCATAATCGTTAAAAGAAAGAAATTTTATCCAGCCTCATATTGCAAAACATGATTTTTTGTCAGCCAGATTAATTTTTTTCCTTCCTAATTTAGGTTTATAGCATATTGTCATTTTTCCTCTGCATGCAGTTCTGGTGATGGTCTGATAAAATGAATAGGAAACACAACAATGTACTGTGAAGAAGTTAGGGGTCTGTCAGTTCACCTCCGACTGCGTGTGTGTTGCTGCTGAATTTTAAAGTCCTGCCAAAGTTTCAAGTACTGGATTCAATTCTGCCCTGCTGCTCACGTGTGACTATATATAATTTACACTTTTATATACTTGGGAGAAAAGAAGAGTCAAAAGCAATCTAATAGTTGCTTTCTCCTACTACTTTTAAAACCCTGCAAGTTGGTTTTTTTTTTAATAAAACCCTACTATTACTGTTCCAGTTATCTGCTAGTAAAGAAAAAAGGAAATCCAAGGTAACGGCAGTGAAAGTTGCATTTGAAAATGATCTTAAATGTATGTTGGATCATAAAGAAGCCATTTTCTTGAAACCCTTCATCTAGTTGTAAACATTTGCTAATCCTCCATCACTTGCAGAGGATTATGAATTATTCTATAAAATCACATTAAAAAGGTAATTAGTTATGTGAGATATTAACTGATTCATATTTAATAGATTTTTTAAATCCATACAAATATAAATAAAGAATGGTAAAACTTCAAGAAAAATAATATACATTTAGTGCAAATTATGAGTTACATTTCTTCCTACCATGTCAGCAGTGGAACATCTTTTTTGGAGAAGAAAAAATAAAAATGACCATTCTCAAATTTTACAGGGGGGGAAAAGATCTCCAGTGTTGAAGCATGCATTTTTTTACCAGATACACGTATACAGAATTGTTCCAGCTCTTAAACTAGTAGAATAGCAGTATTTTTCCTTATACTGCACAACATTGGTATATATGATAGTGTGTTCAATAATACAAAAATTGCATAAGACCAGGTCACATTATTGGTATTTTCTGCAGCAAAACCAATATTTTTCCTTAAAATACTGGTTTCACCTGGTTTTAGTTTTTTCATATCATGACAGCACACGGGTTGAAAGAAGTCTTGTGTGGTTCTTGGAAAGTATTACCTGTTCAACCTGGTTTTGTTGCAGTGCATCTGCACTGCCCCAAGCCCAAGCATTTCGTGATGTACGAACTTACACATTTAATGGCACAAGAAAAACCTCCCTTCTTGTGATCACACCTCAGTAACTCACAGTACATCTCAATATGAGAAACAACTGCTTCAAAAGGGCACACCAATTTTAAAGAGGCTTTGTTACGGCTCAGGAGAGAGAGAAATAAAGCTCTTCTGGAATGTAGAAAGGTGACGAGTAATAGTGAATACGTTTCATGAGTTAACACAACAGTTCTCAATGGTAAAAAGGGCAAGACCTTTCAGTCTCCACAAGATGGCTCAATTCAGAATGATCCCTCCAGAAACAGGGATTAATAACACATCTCTTCAATGCTGAAGTACCAGGCTGGGCTGGAGAATGGCACCGCTTTGCACGGCTCACCCACTGCACTATCATGGCAGACCTGATGTCTCGGGACGCATCCAGTGCAGGACAGCAGCTCTCCCTTCCCACACTCCCATCAGCCTTCCTCCTCACCACACGCTCCCCCAGACTGACTCCTGATTGCCAGCAGCACTGTTACATAAAAACCCAGCTCATCTCTGATTTTAGAAGTTTTCCCCAGCCTAAAGTGTTGTGCTATTCAACAAATGAACCTCCTCTTCTGTTTCCTCTCTCTCCTCAGCTATGGGTTTCAGTTGAACATTATGGAGGCGGGGTCTTGGTTTGCCGTCTGGGCCATATGACGGAGGATATCTTTTTTTGTTATAATGCCAAGGAGGCGCCTGAAAAGGATAAATGGAAGACTGATATTAATCCAAGCAGGAATATAATAAAGTAGAACAAATCTGTAGCCAAGTCCTTTTTGTTGACAGGAATAGAGCAAAAGTAAACAGCCTGATTTTCTTATTTAAACAGAAACATTTTATTTATCAAAATGTTGAGGAACCACCAGTTTGATAAAACACAGCAATGCTGAGACACTGTATCAAATGGTCTCTGACAGCTGTAGTCCATTTTAATGAAATACAAGTCATACAAGTAGAGCCCATTACAATTTTTATTTAACTTTTTGTTTCTACAAAAATCAAATTTTTATTAGCATATGCCAACAAAAAAGTAACAAAGAGGGACAAAGAAAAGAGGTATGAAAAAGAAGTGACAGTGATCCATTTCATAAGGGAGGCATGTTCCAACCTAGCCATCAGAAGTGATGTACTGCTTGATGCCCCCAAATCAAGCAAAACAAACTCCCCTTCCCTCCTTTTTTAAACCAGAAGGATCCCTCCAGTCTGACACGCTGGCTCAGATTGAATGTATTCATAGGAGCACACTGTACTGGCCACGAAACTTTTGCAAAATAAACAGTTAATTACTTTTTGGAGTTCATGGCATTAGAAAAAAATAAACTGTGAATAATGAAATTTTCATTTTCCAATTTAGATACTGTGCTCTTATGACAGGGTCTTTTAAAACTATAACTGCGAAACATCAAATAGAGTGAGACTGTCCAAAAGGATAATATCACAAGAGAAGCAAAGAGCAGAATGAATGAGCTGCTGCCCTTGTTATTCTGGTTAGTACATTTCAATTTGTCTTATTAAAGGACGCATGAAATACTTGTGAAATATTAGCATAAAATGAGAACATAATTAGCATGTTTTGCACATAAGCAGCTAAACATGGTGGGTATGTTTAATAGACATGGAACTAGCAACCCATGTCTAAATTAAGACAAAGTGTACCACCTATCTAAGGGGTTAGTTCACAACATCATGGTTAAAATCGTATCTAGATTTTGAAATCAACAGACTACATAGTAGCAGGCCACTTGGTGGCTGGTATCACTGCACATTTTGTAAAGGATTACACTCACTGCTGTAGGTAACAGCAGCAGAATCAAAGACTTTACATAAAATCACAGGACTTTGCTAAACAATATTTTCAAAAATTCATGTTAATAAAGGGGAATTACAGGGAAGATCTAATGATGCAATTAAAACATGCTTATCTCTTCTTCTCAAAATACGTGATACTTTGCTATTTAACAGCTATTTAAAGCTGTCCAAATCAGAAAAAGAAATTGGCATAGATGAAAATCTTAATTTGCATTAGGCAGGGAAAAAGTATTCCTGGCTGTGTGCCTTCCCACCTGGGGAATTCAAGAGATCAACCAGCTGGATTGATGTGATCTCATCAACACAAGTATCAGAAAGTTTATTCTTTACTTTCCTTCAATGTTGTGACTAACAGTATGTTCACATTTACAGCTTCTTTTCTACAAAAGGATTTTACACATGTTGTTTTATGTTTAACACAAATTTTGAGCATAAGAAGATTTCATGGTTCAGCCGATACCATAAAAGCCCTGAACAGTTCACAAGTTTCATGCTTCCTGACTTCTAATGTGTCTAATTATGAGATCTGATATATCTAATCACCAAGGGTTCGACGTGCTGCTTTAGTTGCTCGAGATGCTCTAATATGTTCTTCTTTGTGATGATCCCCAAGACAATCCTGCAACAGATTATGTTATGCTAATAACTGTGTGAAATCAAATGAAAAAAAAAAGTTCTAATCATAATGGAAAAGGATTAGAGCAAACTAAAAAAAAAAAAAGAAAAAAAAAAGAATGGTTGCAGGAAAGCTAATGAGATAATTAAATGAGAATTTATTTAAAAGTCAGTACCCTTTCCAGATTTTTGCTTTTTTTCCTTTCTCCCAAAATGCTGGACGCAATTGGCTCTTCAACTACCCCAGAGCAGTACGTTTCTTGTATCAGGTACACATCAGGGTAGCAAACTTTATCCCTTCACCCTAAATTCACACATTTTTGGGTTTTAAAGGTACTGAAACTAAAATCTACTTTGTATTTCCTTTGTTTAATAGTTATTTCTCCTCAGACATACAGATAACTATTGACATTTTAACAAGCCACAGTAGATGAACAAAGTAATAACTGTGAAAAGTCATAGAACTGAGGTTCAAAGCTGCCCTACAGAGCTGGGCTATCTGGTGTCCTTAGAAACAGACAAATTCAGACAAATTTCTTGTTCATGACAGGACAAATCAAGAGCAACTCCCTGGAATGGATATTCTGGTACAAATTTGGAAGAGTAAGGCTCAGTCTTCTCTCTTGTCATCTGCACCAATTTCTGTACAAGCCAATCTGGACTGGAACCAGTATGTTGATGCAAGTCTTTAAACAGGTATATTCAGTTTGCAGGAAGTCTGCCAGCCAAAATATAAAGTAGTCCTTGATGTCCACAAGGCTATATGCCATGGCTAAACACCACCAGTACTACTACTTAGGATCTGCTCTTCTTGTAATGGACAGAGTGCTTGTGGAATGTCACAAATTTGTAAACTGAAGTAGGTTAAAATAAATATTGAAGCCATTCCTGCTACTTTATCATAAAACAGTTTAAAATTTATAGTAGAGCTTGACATAGCTTTGCATGATCAAGCTTTCTCTAGAGAAGATTTTAGCATCAACATCAGTGCTTGAGCACCCAACCACAACAGAAACTATGAAAAAAAAATCATAGTAAATATTTTTCAGTGAATTTCTATTGATTCCAATTTCCCTCCCCAAAACAAGAATAACTGCATGCTCAGACTAACTTCTAAGTGTCAGATCATTATGTCCTTTCCCTACCAGAGAAAGACTTTTGGAAACACTACTTTACATTCCATACAGAGATGCATTGAAGGAAAAAACAAAACAAAACAAAACAAGAAAACAGACAGGAGAACATTTAAATAAATTTGTTTTAAAATACATCTGAAAAAAAACCCCAACTTGGAGCAGGCAGTCCTTTTGCCCATAGAAAAAACTAATGAAGTCCCAGTCATTTCAGATTTCTTGTCCCAAGGACATTGATCAATCCTAAATATGTGTACGAGCAGACAACATTTCACTCCCCAGGTGCCTTAAAAGACATGCTAAAGGGAAAGCAAGATACTATGGTAGGAACTTTGATGTCGCATGTCAAGTGTTCAATGCAAGAGATACAGAAAAGCAGAATGTTAAAGGAACAGCTGCACAGAAAAAGATCATGTAAAAAAAACAAGGAGCAGTTTAGATAAGAGGCAATTACAATGAACATTTAGTTTTCATGCTGGGGGCTGATTTATTTAGTAGATAATCACAGGACAACTCCCAACAGTCTCATTTACAAACATTCTAAATCTTAAAACTACTTTCCTGAAATATTTTGAATTGTAGAAACAAAAGTTGCAGATTGAAGTTCCAGAACTAGCAGCAGTTTAGTTGTTAGTATTCCAAAAAACAAAAGCTTGCTGGTAATTGCCATCACTAGACTCCAGAAGAAGAAATACTGACTAGATAATTTTCTCCTTTACTCTTTATGAACCCAGTATTTCTAGATGTTCAGTAACTGCTGATACATTGCATGTTGCCAGAACATAGACAATAACCAGGAAATACAGGCCTTAGACTCTGCAGCACACAAGACTAAATTTCTGCAAGACAAGTTGTGTCTCCTCCACAAGCAAGTTGCACAGACCAAGCTTGCTGAATGGCAGTAAATTTTTAACAGAACATCATCAAATGACTGAAATCATATGCCTGCTTATTTGGAATATAAGGAAGGCATAAGAATTTCAGAGGTGCTACAGCACAGCACATACTTAATGAACAGCTGGGGTCCTCAGTTGCAATACCAAACTTACGCGTTTAAATACCATGATCCTGGTGTATATCCTGGTTCAAATACTCTGATCCTGGAAGTGAAAACTACTGTATCTAAAAAAATGCACAGCATTGCTGCCACTTTACTCACCCATTGTGTGTTACAAGGCACTGCCTCAGACCCAGCTTCCTGAAAATATCCACCACTATTTCCATTGGTGTGTGGTCTGTCACGGTGAAAGGGCTCATATCAAGTATGCTTCTGAGCTTCAATGGTCGAGGGCTTTCTGCTGGAAGCGATGGGGTATGCTGGGCAAAACACACTCTGGAACTGCCAACAATCCCCTCCTGCTTCTTTCTAGCACTTTCTTTAAGAAAGACAGGGAAGGGGGAAAAACAGCAGAGGAAGAAGAATTTATATTCTTGGAATACGATGTTAATGCAGACATACAGCTCAATCAACACTACCAGGCTCTTGCATTTATTTCCACAGCCACTGCTTTATCCCCAGGAAGTGGGCAAAAATCACAAAAGCCATTTGCCACTCAGCTTTACTCATTATTCAACTAATTTTCTCACTCAAATAAGTCACTTTTATTTACTATAAAGAGGTGGAAAGGCTAAAAAAAAACAAACTACTCAGCTCCTGAAGAAGCTGCCAGGGAAAAGTCAGTCTCAACTGACATCCCCTTGAACTTTATCCTAATACCCAACTTAAACCTCCCTCAGTACAACTTCAGGCCATTCCCTCAGGTCTTATCAGTGGGCACCACAGAGCAGAGATCAGTGCTTGCCCCTCCCCTTGCCCCCATGAGGAAGCTGCAGGCTGCAGTGAGGTCTCCCCTCAGTCTCCTCTCCTCCAGGCTGAACAGACCAAGTGACCTCAGCCGCTTCTCACACGGCTTCCCCTCAAGGCCCTTCACCATCCTTGCGGCTCTCCTTTGGATGATCTCTAATGGCTTTATAACCCTCTGATAATCTGGCACCGAAATCTGCACACAGGACTTGGGGAGGTGAGGCTGCCCCAGTGCAGAGCAGAGCAGGACAATCCCCACCCTTGCCTGGCTGGCAATGCAGTGCCTGATGCACTCCAGGACACACTTGGCCCTCTTGGCTGCCAGGGCACAATGACTCTTAAGACAGACACAACCCAAGACTCAGCAACTTTCACTGTATCATCTCAGCAGCTGAAATGAGTCTTAACTGTGGAAATCATTTTCTAAGAAGAATGCTCTGCTATTCCCCCATTTACTCAAGTAAATGCAAACTTTAACCAGTATGGTGTTGGCAATAATTTCCAAGTTTTGTACATTCATATACATCCTATGTAATGTAATACCATGGTATGCACAGTAGTAAGACCACAGGCAAAAACCTGACTGAAGTAAACACTGTTATGTTCACAAAATATGTTTTTAAAAAAGTTTCTGGAGACTTCTGTCCCTTTCTCAAGGGTCTTTGTTTAAAAGATAGGTATATATTAAAAAAAAGTAGTTTAAGATGCAACTTCCATCACTTATTTAATGTATTAAATGTTGCAGTTTTGTAACATTTTCTTACACAACAGTGTGTTTTCTCTTTTGCTTATGATAGTAGCCTCAAAATCCACAGAAGTTTTCTTGCCAGTGCACAAAGCATTATCACAAGTATCACACAAGCAATAATATTCACCCAGAAAGAAATGTTCCAAACAGGGCTTGTGTGCTCACGTGCCCAGGGACTAATTTCCCAATACACAAACAAATTGAAAAACATAAACCTAAAAGAATTAATATTGCACTTATCTCTCCATAATACAACCTTGATTGTTATAACAGAAGTAAATAACACAATGTTAGAAAGAAATAGGATCTACATTTAAAAATTGGACAGTAATTCTGTGAGAATTACTTGGACAGTAATTCTCACAGAATACTGCTGGTCAAAAATGAGAATTATTCAAATTTGAAGAACAATGTTAGTACAGCATTACTCGAGGAAATAAGATACTATCAAAAGCCTCAAAAAACTAAAAAGTTCCAGATTAGATTTTGTTTGGACCTATTTGAGTATGACAACTTTTGCTTTTACAAGAGACAAAGAGGTGAGGATTTTCTTCATTTCAAAGCCTGCTATTGAAGATATATTATCATATAGTTAAATCAACCTGAAATCTAAAAACATACAGAGTAAATTCTATTTTAAATATAAAATAATATAAAACCATTTACATGGGTGTATATAATAACGCAATATGGAAAGTTAGTTACCTATTGCAATAGTTAAATCTCTTCTTAGAGCAAAACCCACGAGTCTCTGCGATTCCTTTGACATAATAACAGGAAAACCATTATAGCTGGTTTCGTTGATCAAGTTTTCTATGTCTTCGACAGTCATATTATCCTGCGTCAGAACTGCTAAAGGGGGGTCGCTCCTCCGAGGCCTCATCACATCAGCAGCCAGTGTTGTGTGAGTGAATTCTTCCTTTGCATCCAAGAAAGGATACCCATTCAGTCGGATGTGTGCTTCATAGATGCCTTCCCTACCAAAGGCATCTCCTACCCACTTACTGGTCATGACTGCAGCCATTAGGGGCACAATATATTCCAGCCCTCCTGTTAGCTCAAAGACAATAACTACCAGGGACACAGTCATCCTTGTCACACCACCTGCAAGGAAAATGATAGCCAGTAACATCTGAGTTTCAGAGAACAATGATTTTAGAATTTTCTGCC
Source organism: Euphonia xanthogaster (assembly GCA_034509185.1). Classification (NCBI taxonomy): domain Eukaryota; kingdom Metazoa; phylum Chordata; class Aves; order Passeriformes; family Fringillidae; genus Euphonia; species Euphonia xanthogaster. The sequence goes on along the minus strand of JAYDZK010000202.1, from coordinate 34,416,142 downwards.
TTCCTGTTGAGACCTACAAACGTAACTTTGACATGAAAAGTCATCTGACAAACATCCTTGTGCATAACACCAACAGATGCAGACAGAGAAAATTAACACAAAACTTCAAGAAGTGAAAAAGAGAGTTTTTGGGAAAATTCATAGAAGGGGAGGTAATAAAGGGAACTGGAAAATAAGTACAGTTATTTAATGTAAGCTAAGAATAAAACTGTGTACATCTCCATACCACATCAGGGTTAAAAGTACTGTGAAACGCAAGGAAATCCAGTAATATAAGAATTTGAAAAAAGAATGGAACTAATGCAAAATGTCATAGGTAGCAAATCAACAGCTATGTTGTCCAAAGGATTAGGAATTTAATGCTGTTGCTTAATCATAAAAGCTAAACAGAATTATGAGCTGGTGAAAAGAAATCTCTTTCTTGGACAACAGAAGACAGGGATTATACTTCTCTTTTGTTACTATTTAACATCATTTTTTTCTGCTAATGTTTCTGATGCCATATCTTCATTCAATAAAAGAATATGAACTGTCTTTCAATTCAATCAAGAGTGATTCAATTTGCACTATTAAAACCCAGAACAACCTCTCCAAAACCTAAATTTGTATCACTAGTTTGATTGCCCAAAAATGCTTTCCTTAAAGAAAAGTTCTACTTGTAGAATCTGTCCAAACAGCTTTTGAGTTCAATTTCTAAGGCCACCGAGTTAGAAATGAGGACAAGTTTAGGTTCCCAGTTTAAGCCTCCTTCCATGAAACTGATTTTCAACAATTAGACTTGTTAAAAATACCTTACACACTTCTAAAACTTTTGTTTCGATAATAAATTTCAAGAACAATTTTTTGCAATTCATGTAGATGTGGTAGCTGATCATACCACTTCCTTCTAATAATTTTAACTGTACTTGACACTGTAAATGCTCTACTTTATACATTTCAAGGAACTGATTTCTCTGACCAATGTAGTGATGACATCTCTTGATACCAAAAAGAGAAAGCAAACACTACTAAAATTTTCCTGTTTCTCATCAATTTAGATTTCACTTTACTTCTCAGATTACAAGGATATGAGGGTCATGTGTAGAGATGTGAATGTATTACTCTGGAGGGAAGACTCTATAAACAGGTGTTCCAAAACTTCCCAAGTTTATATCTCCTTTCATTTTTTAATAATTATTTTGCTATATGAAGAAACCAGATACTTATTTGTTATATTTTATTTACCTAAGCATGCAGCAGCACCAACCATGGCATAAAGACCAGGTGTAATACAGTCAGCTCCAACTTCACACCACTCCTTGAAAATGAACCAGTCATGATGGTAGTAAGCCAGTTGCTCCACTGCAATTCCTACAATCCTTCCTGCTATTGCTCCAATTGCCATACTAGGTATGAACAACCCAGATGGAACCTGCAACAAAAACAGAACTGTTGTTATGCTGCTGGCTCAACAAGTGATTTTTTGTATTTTTTTTCTGAAAGAGATGCAAACACTCTAACTGTCAGGTTAAAACCATGTAAAGTGACCTTGGAAGGTTAGTAGACAGACTTCTATTGCTATCTCTGACTGACCTGATTAGCAGAAATCATTTTATGAGTATGTTTGTTTATATCTTACTGTGTTTAAGAGAAAATCTACCACCAATACAGGACCAAGAACTAGACTAGTGCCAATAGCAGAATTCTGCCATGTGCAGTGTGAGCTGTGCTAATCATACTGGAAAGAGTTCATTATCCTTTCCTGTCTCCCTTATTCCTTCATGTTCCTCAGAGTCAACATTCACTTACTAAACAGGACTGCCTTCCTAAACTGCTTCCTGACACTGCTATAAATTAACTAAACAGGTGAGTTTTAAAAGAGGCCTTGTACTATTATTGCTGTTTCATTGTAGAAATGAGTGTATATAGAATGCTAATCACAAGAGAAAAAAAGGCAAGAAAATCCCCACCACAAAAAGTAGGTAACACAATAGGCTGAAGAAGAAGCTCCTACTGTCAGTTTAGTTACTTAAAATATTTTTCTGCTACTAACTAAAGCCTTGTCACACAACCATGGCTTAGTAAAATATTAGTGCAAACTTCCTTTGATCAGCAGTTTCATATAAAGAAACGATCGTGTATCTTTTCTTCTCCTTACGAAGCCAATCTTTCCAAAAACCATACTAAATGTTTCATTAAACTGTAAATGCCTACTGCTTCTCCTCACAGCAGTTGTTAATATCAAGATATTTTATACTGTGACTGAGGTATAGATGCAACTACAAAAAAGGAGTAGAATTTTTACTTTGTCTAAATGCATCTCATCCCATCTTGCTGAAATAACTTAATTAGATATGGCATTCCTGCTGTAACAGGACATATCATATAACTTTTCTTGTACTGTACAGCTGTGAAATTTAAGAATTGTGGAATTCCAACTATATTTGCTGTGGTATTCAATAGCTGGTGCAGAAATGCATTTCAAAATTGTTGTTGTTGTTAGTATTATTATATTTTGTCTGTATTTATGATTGCAAAGACTTCTAACAACAAACCAAGGAAAAGCAAACATAGCTTATAATTATTATTACTTTGTATTTTGTCTATATTTGTGGTTGCAAAGATGATTTCTAACCAACAAACCAAGGGAAAACAAACTTTGTGTTAGACAGTCAGCAGAATGGGTTTTGAGAAAAAGTTTAATAATCCTTAATTCCTATACTGAATTACCTAATATTTCAGTGTTTACAGAGATAATATTCAATGCTATCATTTTAGTCTAGTATTCAAATTGTGCATTTATACCACTACTGTTATTTCCCACAATTAATTATGCATCTAAGCCCCTTCCTAACTGCTAAAATAATTTTTTTTCCTGAGTGAAATTCTTTCTTGGTGAACAGTACAACAGTATCCTGGAAAAATCCATATTTCCAATATAAAAGTAACTAAATAAACTACTGAAACTGTCTCAGGTCCTACTGTGCTAGCAGTATGCAATAGAAATTCAGTCTCCATGTGGAAATTGCATCCAAATTATTTCTGGTCCTTTGGTAATATAACTTTTTGTGCACTAGCTCCTTCTTTCTATCATATGTGGATAACGGTTACAAGTCCAACTATAATTATGATTTTGCAGGTCCATTTGTTTGCATAAGGCCGTGAATCACAAATCACAAAGGGGAGAGGAATCTTCCCAAAGAAGCAGCAAGGGAAAACAGCTAAGTTCTTCCTCTTCTCAGCTTTCTTCCCTTGGGCAAGCTCAAATTACACTCCAGAGGAAAAGATTTGTTCTGTGTCACATGTGTCATCTTTGGAAGAACAAAGGATTAGGATATGGGTACAACTTTCGACTTCTTTGGTAGTGCAGCTGTGTACCAGTCATGTTCTGAGGCAAAACTGTAACTGCTTCCCACCTGTTGATCAGCATTCAGCCACAGAAATGAGTCTACTGATAATAAGCAGTACAGTATAGGTACAAAAGCACGAAAGGAAAAACAAAACAAATCAAAAAATGGCAAACCCTTGCCATATCAGCCTCCTGGTAATGCATGTCCACAGCAGTACTAGCAGCAGGAATCATTTTGCCCCACTGGCAGCAGCTGGGTAGCTTTGCTCACCTCACAGGAAAGCAGTTCCTGTGGGGAAGATGTGTGTTTGCAGACAGCTACAGCTCCAGGAACAGACCTGGAGAGCCCAGAGGATCCTTTATAATGATTTAAATGACAGTGTAATATTATTTCTTCTCTTTTTTTTTTCTTCAATTTTGAATTTGCTTATTTTATAAAGATAAAGCAAATAAATATCATTAAAGTAACATCCTCTTCTCCAGATCCTAGCTGACATTCTAACTAACCACATGCTTTAGAGCTTCCAAGAAATTAATGTAGCACAGCTCCATCAATGACAGCAACATGACTCCTTGCCTGCTGGCAAAGTAATAAACATATTCTCACAACTTCACAGAAATATTTCCACATGCTGGAGTTCTGAGAAAATGAACCAAACTCAAATGAAGCTTTTCCATTCTGTAAATCAGTGAATTCTATGCAGTGTGACCTTGTGGTAACAACCCCACGCAAAAGAGCCAGATGCACATAAACATGTGAATGATAAAGTAATGTCCCAGACATAAATGAAACCCAGTAAGTGAATACAAAACTAAAGAACAGACTGAAGTGGTCACATCACACAAGACCACCTGAATTATGGACCAAAGGAAGACTAGCTTTTGAAACACACACTCTAAGATTCTTCTCACCCACCAACCAACATACAGAACATAACTTCAAGTAACAACCTGCAACATCTTCTAAAATATCAAAACATAAGAAACACAACATGATGTTATTGTTCTGTCAGTTACAGAATAGTCGAGGTTGAAGATGACTGCCCCAGACTGTCTGCCCCTGCTCAAGCAGGGTCACCCTCAGCAGGTGGCTCAGACTTGCAACCACGGTCTAAGTACTTCCAAGGGTGTTCTTTGCACAGCATATTTCAACGATCAAACACCCTTACAGAAAGGAAGTGTTTTCTTATGCATGCTGTTGGATGGAACAGCAACTTGCACCGAAAAGTTAAGGCAAATTGAAACACAAATCTTGCTTAGTGAACATTCTACATGAAGTTTTCATTAAGACACATTTGATTATGATGTACTTGCCAAAAAAAATGAAGGAAGCCTGACAAGACAGAAAATGATGAAGGTGTGGCAATTATATATCATCACTCAGAAAACAGCCACAGACTGGGGAGAAGGTGAAGCCACCTCCAAAACAGATCTATGAAACAACTGGGAAAAACTAAAATTATGCTGCTAGTAATGGAGATGAAATAAATTTCCATTACAGTCACATAAACAAAGCCCACTTTCTCATCACAGGATGCAATACTGGAAAATACAGCAGAAGAAATCATCATTGTCTCCTTTTAACATCTGTAGTAATTAGATTTATGTGAACAATGAGGAGAGTAAATATAAGAATTACTACCAATGAGTAGTGTAAAGGATACAGTCTGTTCTTCTTCCAAGTCTAGGGATTCCAAGACTAGGGAATCTGACTGGTTATGCTCAAATTTTGCTCTTGGAAATTTCAGAATCATCCCTTATTGCTGAATCAGGCCCATACAAGCAGGCATCCATCCACACAGTTACTGCTCCCTACTGCATTTAGCACATTTCTATTCAGCTGAACAAAGGACTATTCTGAATTTAATTAAAGTTATTACTGTTTGCTACAGGACTTGCTTATTAACCAAAAGTAAAAAGACCATTTTTCAAAAGAAATAACATGAAAAAAAATAAACAAAGCTTCTAGCTTCGAGAGATGGGAAATGAGAAAGGCAATAATTAAATGATGACAGCAGATAAGAGAGCTACTGCATTCACACTTACCTTAATACCAAAAGTGAAGACTGTCATGATTATTTTAAATATGAGTGCTAAACACAGCTGCCATATAGCTGAATAGACTCCAGTGCCTGCTGGGCGGTCAGGAATATCGTCTACAATTTTGCTTGCGTTCATATCATTTCTGTAGTCACAGAGCGAGGAGGATTCCAACGGCCCACAGTCAGTGAAGAGCTCCTTAATAAGCTCACTGGTGTTTAGCCTTGTATATGGATTAGGAAACGCAATCACAGCTGTTATTGCTGCAACAATAATAACCTCCAGGACAGGATACTTCCCAAATTTTGTAGATTTGCGTCGACGACACCATGCAATATTTGCTCGGATGAAAAATGCTCCCCAGAGGCCACCAAATACTCCCAGAAGAATAAAAGGAAGCAGTTCAAAAAGGTACCAAGGAGTGTGGTATTCCACATAAAAAAGAACTAGGCGGCTATTACCGAAAGGATTGATGGACCTTAGAACAAACGCAGCTACCAAAGCAGCAAAAAACGATCTCCATAAAGTTTTCAGTGGGAAATAGTAACTGACCTGCAAAAGACAATACATGAGAATTATTAGTGATTCAATTAAAAACCTGGAAAGACAAGTTTATGCATGTGTTAGAATATTGCTGCTCACATGGTATAAGCTAAAAAAGCTGCTCTGCTTTGTGTCTCTTAATAGCCTTCATGAGAACCAGTGTGCACTAGCTGTACTCTCAGATTTCCTGCTAATATTTTCATCTCCTTTCAATCTATATTGGAAGGTTTATCACAGATCTGTTATTTTTAAGATGTATGAGTAAAACTAACAAAAAAAAAATTAAAAAAGACTCAGAACATGCAATTTCATTTTTAAGCCCCACATAGCCTGATTTGAATTTTAAGACAGTTTTCTTCTGCATTTTCTGACACAGAGGAAGTCCTCAAAATACCCTAAGAATATAACAAAATTACACGTGAAAGAATATCTTTCCTACTTTTCAATTCAGAGATTTTTAGGGCTTTAGCTGTCTTTAAAAATGCCAGTGATAGAAATAACATTCTTACGTATTTTGAAAATTACAATTAAAACTATTTTAGCATAAAATATATTTTGGAGATGAGAATTTGCTTGCTTTTGAGGTAAGTTTTATAGTATATTTGCCCTTTTAATAATTATCATATTTTTGTTAATTATCATATAATTGTGTTTAGTGTCTGAAGCTTTAAGTAATGTTAAAAACTTGCTTTACAAAACTGACCAGTAAGTCTTGAAAGCCTTTTTCAAAAATTAAGAGCCCTATTTCTTTTTTTTTTTTTTTTTCAGAATAAACTCCTAGATAGAAAAGCTGCAGTGGTCTATCTGTATGTAAACTGCAGTTATTAAAAGACTCAGCCCTTTTCCAGAATAAAATAACTGAGAATAAAGTAAAGCTGACATTCATTTTAAAAAATATATATCTTCAGGCATTTGCTGGTAACAGGACTCTTGGCTTTGAAATATGGGTCAAAAAATAATTTCCTTCTTAGGAGAGACTCCATAGCTTAAAGGAGTCTGAAATTATTTAAACTAAGAGAGATTTTTTAAAACATTTATTCTTCAGTGCCATCTCTTGACATACCTCCTCCAGACTGAAAAGGACGCCACCAATTGGGGCACCAAAGGCTACAGAAACTCCTGCTGCTGAGGCAGCTGACAACACCTGGAAAACAATAAAGGTGAGGGGGTTTGTCAGTGTATTTGTAAACATGAACAACAAAATCTCACTATACATATAAGCCAAGTTTGCTGATGATAGAGCAGAGCAGATGCATGTCAGAGTAGATCTTCACCCTGCAGCCCTTGCAAGCTCCTGGCAAGCTCCTAGCAAGAGCCATGGCCTGTGAAAAAGAGCCCAAGCAGGAGCAGGTTTCTTGCAAGCACTGCAGCCTGTGGGTGAACCAGGCTGGGGCAGTCCTGAATGGCTGTACACTGTGGAAAGGACCCATGCTGAAGATGTTTGGGAAGGACTGTCTCCCATGGGTGGGGGCTCACACTGGAGCAGAAAAAGAATATCAAGAGGAAGAAACAGCAGACATACAGTATCCCCTTGTGCCACTTTGGGATAGAAGAGTTAGGAGTGCAGCTGAGCCTTTCAAGAAGGGAGAGTGGGGACAAGATACATTTAGTTTGTTTTAATTTCTCACTAGTCTACTATTGGCAATCAAGTAACTTTCGTCAAGTCTGGTCTGTTTGGCCTGTAAGGGTAACTGGTGAGGAATCTCCCAGTCCTCATCTTGACCTCTAAGCTTTTCATCTTACTCTCTCCTGCTGTCCTGCCAACACAGAGGGATGAGAGAACTGCTTGGCCAGCACCAAGTCTAACCCACCGCACTCTCGTTAACAACAGTGAAATGAAACAGGGCAGAAAAGACTGCAGAAAAGGTTGTCACCAGGAACACTTTTTTCATGGGTTCAGAGTACTCTGCTCTCCTCACAATTGAGGACAATTACCAAAATGTAGAGACAAGCACAGAAAGAATTTAAATGAAACCAAATGGTCTCTGAAGTGGAAGAAATACAAACTGACTCTGCCATAGAAATTATTTACCTGTGAGAATCCTGGGATAATACATTGTTTTTAATACAATAAATAGCAATTGATAATCACTAAACATTATCCAAGAAAACAAAAATCATCTTTTAAACAAATCAGTATAAATGCACCAATATTCAATACATTCTAGAAATGTTTTTTTCAAGAACTTACCTCTCTTTTTTTAGCTTCATTTGTACTGTATTTTGGAAAGAGGTAGGAAAAAATATTCCCACAGCAGCAGGCAACATGTACCAAAGGACCCTCTTTTCCTAAACTTAAACCTGATGCAACAGCCAAGACTAAAGTAATTGTTTTTATCATCAAAGTCCACTTCCCCAAATAACCTCTGATGATGAAGCCGCTCAAAATAGTTTTTATCTGGAAGAAATAAAAAACTGTATCTGTTACTGCAATCTTCAATTTTCAGAAAATAATTCATCCGTTAATTTTAGCTGCAGAACTTCAAAGCCAGCCTTTTCAAATGACTAACTTTGTCACACTTTAAAACATGTATCATTTAGACTGCCATACTCAGTCTGTCTGGTTGCCAGAAGCTTTTCATTTGCAGCTTACTCTAAAACACTGGGTAATAACATACAACTACAGTATCAATTACATTTAGTAGAAAATTAAGCTGCAGCAGCTTCTAAGACTGGATTCATTATGATGTAAAGTTTATGATGTAAATTTATCAAGTGAAAGGCAGAAAATTTCTAAAGGAAAAATAAATCTGCAAAAACCATACTAAAGATCAGTCTATTGTAGCAATATCCCAATTTGCACCAATATCACCCCTGTTTTTTCTTTGTTTTTTACCATCACTACATAAAAATCAATGTTAGATTTCTTCACATAAAGATGGAAAAGGTCAGCCTATGTCCACCAGAAAAATGTGTCACTTGCCAAAGGTATTACTGTGCTTAAAAATGCTGTATTATAATCCTGGAAAACATGTCCATGCAGAGTAAATAATATACAGCTACCATAGGACAACATGTCCATAAACAGGATGTACATTAAACACTGGGCACCTGTGTCTAGAAAGTAAAGACAGCTAGATTTGAAAACCAATTTAAGATAAATTTCTTCTGGAATAATGGCACAGAATTACCCCAGGCTTAAACAGAGGTGGATAAAAAAAATATTTACAGAAAAACTGAAGAAGTGAGACTGACCAGAACTGATTTGACTTTGGATTTTTCTCTCCCATTCTGTGGATAGTAGCAGACAGCAATTGTAAACAGTGAGTTTTTGAGGACACTACACATTTCACATTGTGACTGTTCATTGGTTTGTGCTAGTTAAGGCAACTAAAGCCATTGCAACAAAAGACTGATGCTCTATCAAACGACCCATATCGTGCCAATGAATCACTGCTTTCTTATCACCATAGGGAGGGTGTGGATTAGGGGAGGTTTGGAAATCATTCTTCAGAATTATACTAATCCAAATGTTTCCTTAAAAAGTGGTCCCAACAGAAGCAAAATCTAGTAACCCAGGAGATTCTTTTAAATCTGGGGTATTTTCTCAGAAACAATTAGCAAAATTACATGTTGTCAGTTTGAATAGTTGTATTAATATTTCTTCAAAGACACAGGGTGCTTCCTCTTGCCTTTCCCCTGACCCACTAAGGCAGCAGTAATCTACACATTAATATGAAACACCTATAATATATATATGTATTAGTTAGACCTCACCTCAGGTATCCCTGAGCCACAGGCGTAGGGAGCAAATACCTTCACCAGAGAAACTGCTAAGAAGGCAAAGCTCAAAGCCCAAAAAATGTACATGATGTAGTTCATTATGTATGAACCTGGACCCTAAAAGCAAAAACAAAAAGTCAGAAAACAGATTTGATATAAGAGCAAAATCACTACTTAAAATAATCCAGAAGTACTCTTGCTGCAAGTACATTTATACACACATTTTAAGACACAATAATTATTGCCAAGAGAGAGTTTTGTTTGAAAAGCATAAAGCCATGACACCTGCACATTAGCACAGACTGGGTTATAAAAGGTAGAAAGTGTTCTAACACTTCATTTTATAAAGAAAAATAAAGATAGACCAGGTATATTTTTTAATAACTAATAGCTGCTAAAATCTAGTGAATATTGAGTAAATCTTCCTTATTTAAAAAAAAAGTAGAAAAAATAAAACAAATCTATTAGTTATCAGAGAGCACCATAAATGGATTTAATTTACATACAGCTATGATCAAGAATAGAAATTCTTGTGTTATCAACAGCTCTATATTCTAATAACTTCCCTACATTTGCAGTACTCCAAGCCCCCTTGCAGTTCACAAAATACACCCTTATTACACTATAATCTAGTAACCAATTAAAATGCTGAAAAATGGCACAGACAGTAAAACCCAAATTCATGTTTAAAATCCTAACCTTAAGACCATTTTTTTCTCCCTATTCAGCCAAGCTGCTGAACAAGACCATCAAGGAATACTCACTTCTGCTTGCCCGATTATTAGCTCTGCCCATGTTTTCCACTGCGGACATTTATCTCTCTCTTCAAATGTGGTCTCATTTGAACCCCAACAGCACTGCTCATGGTTAAACCACAAAGCACTAAGGCAAATGCCTTCCTTCAAGTCAGTCATCCAGTCAGCAGCTATGTCAATTAATCCTGCCAATGCCCCTGTTTTAGAAACAGTTTTGTATTAATGTTCTGGTAAACAGAAATAACACACACAGCTAAAATGAAGGAATGTGCTTGTATTAACTGAAGTATTAAGTATCGACTTAGTTAAATAGACATTTAATATCCTCCTGATTTCCAGGATTATATCCTGTTTTTGTTATGATAAGACTAATATTTCTGAAGAATTAAGTACTTTGTATATTTCCCAAGTTAATGGACCTTTTTTTTGACTTTTTTTCCCCTATACCACAGTTCTCCAACAGTCCACTGAAACCAAGGAGTTAAGAGTAAAAACAGAACTGTTACTTTTTTGTGATGGAACAGTTTATATACCACCAAGCCTGCTAGAAAGAGATGGGATTCACCTGTCTAAAAGGTGGAAAAGGATTCTAGCCCATGTGTTGGCAAGTCAAAAGCAGTACTTCAGTAGAACAGAATTTCAATCAAATTATTAAAACACAAAAATATAAAATCTCCTTGTAACCGAACTCAAGGTTGTACCATTTAAGATCCAGTAGACATACAAGTGAAGGCATCTGAGACTGAAAACCTACCAGTGTTCAAGACCAGAATTTGTTCACTTTGTTACTCAGAAACAGAATAAAGGAATTTTCATAAACAGCAGCTTAGGGGATGGAAAACACTACACTGCATGTTCCCACTTAAATTATCATAAACAATTTCCAGTGATTATACACTCCTGGTTTGTGCATCCAGAAGTATATAAACATGCTACAAACTTTGCATATATATTAATTTGTATGTGATTTGTGAAAGTGATTATGCATATACCTAAACAGTAATTACACTGTTACCATGCTTTTTAATAGGCATAGCCTTACTCCACAACTAACTTTCCTAACATTTAATCTAAAATGTCTATTTGAAGTAATAATTTTGAAAAACTGGGCACAAAGTTTGTGATCTTTCCTTACTGCAGGTTTTAGTCACTTCAAACTATACTAACAGAAAAAGCAGCAGCACTGCCTGACCACTGGGCCACAAACTATTGGATGGTTTTAGTTGTGAAGTCCATTCTAAAATACATTAAGAAGGAAAGAGAGAATTGAAGTATAGGTCAACAAACTTTACCTGTTAAAGTCAGTATTTTCTGTGGAAGAACCTCTTCCACAGGTACAACATATACATATGGCTACAATTCACTAGTCCATAAACACATGCTTTACAAGTGTGTTTGCCAAAACTACATGTGTACCAGAGCTACTTTTACAATCAACACTTCCACAAGAAATTCTACAGGTAAAAACTAAAATTTTACAGAAAGGGAAAACATAAATCTCAATCACAGGATTAAAGAACATTGATATTTTAGTAGGTGGAAGTTCAAAACCACTTGAGAAACTCTCTCTAAATTCAGTGAGGATTTTGGTTCCTATCTGATCAGTAAACCCTCACCTCAAAACGGTGAAGCCTGTAAATCAAGATAGTCAACTTTTTTCTTCCCTTATGGAATTGCTGTAGTAGACTGAACCAGCTCTTAGCTGGGTTGGTGGAGAACAAAGGAAAAACACAACAACTATACTTGCTGACAAATAAGAAAAGAATCCTTTGTGTTTTCATTTACCTGATGCCAAACCTGTTAATGTGACTACCAACCATCCTGACCATGCATCATACAAACTTTTTGTCATCTCCCATGCTGATTCTTTCTTCTTGCTGTTAATCTGCAAAGAGAAATCAGCATGTAGAGTTGTATGTATTTCAGTAATATGAATAATGAAACAAAAGGAAGTATGACATACAAATAGCATGATGCAAGCTGCAAGCAAATAAATCCTCTCTTGAAACCACAAGTGGTCTCCTTGTATTTAGTGCATCACATAGATAAATCAGCTTAATTATTCAGACATCAAGTAACTGACAGAGAAACATATATTTGCTTAATTTAAAGAGCTAAAATCCAGGAAATACATTATTATTTCTGTGGCATACACCTAAACTGTGAATTGCAACATTATTTTCCTCCTATATATTAAATATTTTTGAACTTCAATTAAACTGTTAGCATACTAATAATAAGCTATTTCATATTATTCAAATTCCAAAACTTCTACTTCAAATATAAACATCCTTATCTCTAGACTAAAAAACATATAAAAGTAAAATAAAATAAAAAATCAGATAATTACCCTAGAGTACTTCTAGACAACTATTATTGTACTGAAAAAGTTGCTGTTCTTATTTTATCCTTATTTACTCTGCACACGTAGCTGCAGTGGCACAGACACTTGCATCAGTACAAAAGCAATATACATCACACTTCACTTTTCTGTACAAGTACTACCAAAACCACTATTCTACTATTATAAATACATCTACACTAGGAAATAGCCTTAAATATACTAGCATGCAAAAAATGCTGTACTTTAAAAATGGTATTTGAGTGACAGGAACCTATTCCCACTCTATTAAATTACTGCTTCTTTTCGAAGTTATAATAATGCTGCAAGACTGTGGGTATCCAACTATGCAGTGCTTTTTAAACAGTAAAAAATGTAGCTGATGTAACTATGTACATATTTAAACGACATGCATATATTTGTATGTGCTACTAAATCAGACCTTAACCTCAACATGCAACCAAAAAAGTACTATTATTTATCTCAAGTACCCGTCTATGCCGTTCTCTGTCTTTGCACTTCTCTCGAACCCAGTCAATGGTATGGAAGTCATCGTATGTTCCTACTCCAGGAATTGGCTCATCCAGAAGATCCAGTAAATGTGTTGAACTGTTGATATTTCCTCCATTTGTCATTGTATAATGAGTTCCTGCAGCAGAGAAACACAGGAACCAATTAATTCTGTGATAAATGAAGTATTCAAACTATGTTCATAGCGCAGAAATTTCTGAACAGGTAACTAAGACACTTTCCATACTATGCGTATTGTATTGTCATTCAGGACTCCCAATGCTGCATGCCACTCTTCTTTACTGTCATTCAGCTGTATTTGTCTATTGGTGACTTTGTGTTTCCATTGGTTAAATAGGAATGTCCTAGTCAAATTATTGTTCTCTTCTGTGTGCAAACTCCAGAAAAACTTCAATAGAAGCAAGTGGAAAAAAAAGAGCAACTTTGACACACATTTAACTCGAAGTTTATTTCAACTTATGAACTACCAGAAGAAAATCTGTTCGTACAAAAACAAAGCAAGGATGATTAGCTAGTACCTTCATATGTAACCAGTAATTTCTAAATATACATTCTACTGATTACTAATCTCTCCTACACGTCTAAACCAAACCTAAAATACATTATTAACAGATTGTAAGTGCATCTAAAAAGCAACAAAAAAACCCAAACAAATACTCATATTTTGTTTTTATGTATTTTTTTCAGTTAAATCACAGAGCAGTACTCTGTCATGAAAAATTGGAAACATTGTATAAAGAAAATATTTGCTGCTAATTTGTCATCGATAGCTAGTTTCTTCACAAGCAGTTTGCAGAGCAGCTGCAAGCCCCATGAATATTTACTGCAGTGATCAGAATAAGAAGAACAAGAGGGGGGTACTGAGAATTTATCCATTTTCAAAAGTGATAAAAAAAGTTTTCACTTTTTTTCTGCTTTCAAACTCCATAAATTCTGTAATATATTGGCTTTTTTCCTTAGTCCTCACTTGTTTGACTAAGAACAAAATAATTTGCCCAACAATATAGAGCACACCACAGTAATCTCTATTCATAAAGACACAGGCTCAAGTTGACCAAGATTTCTATCAGTTCAGACAGACACCAGAACTCATTCACTAGACTGACACTGGGATTTTTAGACAGATGGGGAGTTTTTTAAGCTGGGGTGGTTTTTTTGGTTTTTGCTGTTTGTTTATTTCCAGGCTTCTTTAACTAAGCTTCTTGGTACTGTCAGCAGAAATTTCCAGCTAACCAAAAAAACCAAAACTAACGAACAAATAGCTTGTCAAAGGACCTATCTGTAAACTCTCAAATGCTATAAATTCTGAGTTCACCAGCCCAAGCCCTCATAATAAGTCACAATTACATTTATACATAAGTAAAATGTGCCTTTTCCCTTTACAAATGTGAATTCTAAGATCTAGAAGAAGCAGTGTGACACCTGGCATTACACTACGACCAAAGTGGTGCCTCAGTCATCTATTGTTCAAGAGGTCATGTTGATGCTTACTATATAACATATTGTTTACTCAGACATTTTCTTAGTGGTGAAAGACAAAACAAGAAAATCATACAAAATTCATATTAAGACAAAATGCAATCTATAATTTTCAAGATACACAAACAACTAGTATTAAAAATTCTATAAAGATTAAAAGAAAAGTACAGAAAATGCAAATGCAGTAGACAGTTCCCCAATAACACCAGTGTGAACCTGGCTGCCATCTTTAGCTTAATACCTTTTTCCCCAGTCTGTGCCATACTAAATTCCCCCTCATCTATTTCCCATAGCTAAGCCCTGCAAATCTCTTCCCAAAGCTGCTGCTAGTCTCTCTTAAGGCAGACATAAAGAAGCATTACCTATGCTTCCATGAATAAAAGGCTAACAACAACAACAATTTAAATCACGTTTGCTAATAGAGGTGATTGTGAAAACCTTGCTTTAGGATAAGGGATTCAATTACCTTGCCATTTCCAATTCTCCTAACTAGAAGTCTAAGATAACATCTGGATAGCTGAAAGGGCAAGGTGATCTTGTGGAACAGACACTAACAAAATTCACAGGGTGATAACTAGTTTAGCTCTCAGAATTAAGACAGCAATAGAATACATTATCAAAATAGTATTTTTACATGAAATCAGCTTACTCTGGCAAAGCAAGGGAACATAAATTAACCTCACCCACAGCTTAATTATTAATCTCCTACAAAGTTCCAGTGTGATGACACAGTTTCCTGCACCTGAGTGAGTAGGGTTGGGCAAAAGCTTGTCTTTGCTCTGGAGGAGTTGGTTTTATGCCCTGCTATAAATGAAGCAGTACCAAACTACAAGGAGCACACAATCCTATACCACAGAAGGCAAAGGAAAGTTGAGAGTTATAAACGAATCGCAAACAGTAAAAGATTACTTTATGCATATCAGCAGGTGCTAAATTGGAATTCCCACCAGGGGATTATCAGAGATGCCATCATCAGAGATGGCACTATACTAATTGCACCCGACCCATAGCAGAACTTGGAGTAGATTACAAATGATGGTCATTGTCTAGATACAGTAAAAATCCCACTGAAACTATGTCACATTCCTACTTTTCCAACAGTTGCTGGCACACCAAATACTGGAATAAAAGTGATTACTGTATGATGGTGAAGAGACACAGAAGAATATATGAAGCTGAAGAGGAGGTTTTGTTTAATACAGAGCTGCCATGAGTGCCTGATGCAACAACTGAATAGCTGCAGTCTTGTACCAAGTAAAAGAACAGGCAGTAGTGAGTGTGGTAGAAAAGATTCCTTAGAGGACCATGTCTAGGACAATTCTACAAAGTCTGAAGCTCTGTATCTAAGATACAGAACTCTGAGATAACATTCTCCTGCTAGCATTATGATCTATGTAGTATACAACTATTCTAAAGCAGATGTTAGAGAAATATATTTTTACTAAGACTCGACATTTTCCAAGATTTCACTTCCCTTTCTATCCTTCCTTCTCTAGCATTTCATACAGCAAGATGCTCCTTCCAGCTATGAAGATAATGATTCTCATCAGCATAAATACACAAATTCTCACTATTTACTTCCAGTCCCAAAGCGTCATTAAATGTATTGTCAATGTAACGTTAAAACCCTTACCAGAATACAAATATTTCATAACAACATTCTAACCATCAGACAGGAAATCATCATTACCTAGATAAATAGAGCACTTAGCAAACCTTCAGAAGTATTTCCCCTTCTGTCCTCTCTCCCTCTTCCCCAGCTGTGAAGTTTCAAGACATTTTCTCCGGCTACATGCTTTTCACCACAATAGAAGCAGTTTTGGTCTTAAAAACCACAACAAGCACTTAGCATACAAGATGCATAGGTATAGCCCCTAGCTACAATAAAAGAACACTTCTAAAGTTCATCTGAGGACACCCAAGCCATTTTGGAGGTGTAAAGCAAGTAAAGCCTTTTTGTTAAATTTGAGTTTGCTTAAGTTTTTATGAGACTGGAAGCTAATGGGAGAAGTCGCATGCAGAACTTCTATTATTACTGCTATTCCAAACTAACCCATATTACTAGAGAGAGGGAAACAGTATTGATGTTCTCAGAGGCTTAGTACAATTCATAAGAATCCTTATAAAGCAAACAGTCATTCCACACTTTGCAAAAATAAGGCAAAATCACAGAATAGTTTAGGTTCAAAGGACCTTAAAGATCATCTAGCTCTTGGGCAAGGACACCTTTCACTAGACAGGTTGCTCAAAGTCCCATCCAACATGGCCCTGAACACTTTCAGGCATGGGGCATCTACAGCTTATCTGGGCAACCTGTTCCAGTGCCCCACCACCATCACAGTAAAGAATTTCTTCCAGAACCTAATTTAAACCTCCTCTCCATTTGAAGCCATTCCCCCTTGTCCTGTCACTATGCACCCTTATAAATAGTGACAGGACTTTCTCTATCCTTCTTGTAGGCTCCTTTCAGTTACTGGAAGGCAACAATTACATCACCTCAAAACCTTTTTCCAGGCTGAACAAACCCAACCCTCTCAGCCTTTCCCCATAGGAAAGATGGCCCAGCTCTGTGATCATCTTGATGTCCCTCTGCCAGACTTGCTCCAACAGGTCAGTGTCCCTCTTATTCTGGGGACCCAGAGCTAGATGCAGCACTGCAGGTGGGGTCTGAGCAGAGCAGAGGGGCAGATTCCTCTCCCTGGCCCTGCTGCCCACACTGCTTTGGATGCAGCCCAGGACATGTTTGGCTTTCCTGGCTGCAAGTGCACATGGCCAGGTCGTGTCCAACTTCTCATCCACCAATACCCACTTTGGTCTTGTTAAACATCATGAGATTCCCATGGGCTCACTTCTGGAGCTTGTCCAGGTTCCTCTGGATGGTATCCCACTCCCTTCAGGAGTGTCAACAGCACCGCTCAGCTTGGTGTCATCTACAGATTTGCCAAGCATCACTCAATCCCTTCATCTATGTTATTAATGAAGATATTAAATAACACCAGTCTCAGTATGGACCCCTGAAGGACATCACTCATCACTTATCTTCTTCAAGACTCTGAGCCATTTATACCCCTACCCTCTGGATGTGACCATGCAAACAATTTCTTATCCATCTAGTGACTTGTTCATGAAATCCAGCTCTGTTCAGTTTAGAAAGAAGGATGTTGTGGGGGCCCATGTCAAAGGCTTTACAGAAGCCCAGATAAACGATATCTGTAACCTTCCCATTTTCACTGATGGAATCACCATCTCATAGAAGGCCACTGGGCTGGTCAGGCAGGAAGCTTGGTGAAGCTGCGCTGGCTGTCCTGAACCTCAACATGTAACTGCTGCGAGCTGCTGCAATCACAGACTGCAAGCTTATAGACAGTAGGCTTCTAGACAATAAAAGCAACATGCTTCTTCAGAAACAGGAAACTCTTTTGGGGAGTGAGTCACTCTAAGTCTTAAATGAAGTACCTTCTAGAAAGGCAGCTGACTTTTGTTATCCTTCCATGCATGCAATCCTTTCTCAGCAATCAGCTCTGGCATTGCTGAAGAACTGTTTCAACTGAAGTTGTTAAAAAAAAAACAACTGCGCAACATTAAAAGAAAAAAACTGTAGTAAGCATTAAGGTTAGCAGTTAAACACTGTACTTTGGGACACCTCATGAGAATGAAGTAGAAGAAAAACAAAAATGCTACACAAAAGAAACCAGAATAAGAAAAGTGGATTCCAACACCATAAAAAAAGCTTTTATGTCTGAAGAAGTGAAGGATTTTTTCTTCTTGGTTTTTTATTTTTTTTTAATTTTAATGAGAACATAAAAAATACAATCCAAAATTGCTTGAGAAGATACTATGTCTGACAAAAAACCAACAGTCCTTACCATATTGCTCTCCTGCATTTCTCTTTGAACGTGAAGTTATACTCAATGGCTGTTGGGTCCCAACACTTATCCAACTTCCTGCTTTGCCTAGCTAGTTTCTGCTGATGGAACCACTAGGTAAAAAAATTACAGGTTTTGCTATACTCACAGAAGCTGCTTTATATATCAGGATTCCTCCCTGCCTTTTGTCCCTCATTAAGGCAAGGAATATCTCTTCTTTCATATTTTATAGATGTGCCTCATACAAGTGGTATTCAATCTTGATTGATGTTGGAACTATGATAAACATGACAGAAAGCTGATTTACATAGGTTACACAGAGCAATTTTGAGGCCGTGCACAGTATTTTTATAAGCTGCCTCACCTCCTGCAGCAGTAATCCCATAATGCTTTGTCTTTCTGCAACTCAGGAGATTTCTTTCAAACTTAAAAGTAACCCTGGAACACATGTGGCTGATGAAAAATGTGTTTTTAAAAGAAAAATACCTGCTAAGTTTATAGCTAATTTATTTCACACAAGAAAGGGGTTTAACAACATACATGGTGCTCCTGATTCATGCATAACTGTTCAACAATCCTCCCCAGCTCCTTCCTTGTAGGCTGTGTTCCTTCTTTTCTCGTGAAAATAATGAGAAGAGAAACATCAAGATTTAAGACAAATGCTACATCCTGCATAGTCAAACGACGCACGACAGATTTTTATGTGGTAATCCACCACGTGATTATCTGAACAATTACCCAGTAGCACCTAGAGAACAAATCCCCACAGCTACACCCCCGCAACAGAATAAGGTACAGAACTGAGACACGAACAGGCTTCTCAAGAGGGTGGCTATCAGAGTTAACAAGGGACCATAATGTTATGATAAAGCTTAAGACCCCTTCTATATGCTACACAGTACATGATACCCATCTTCTGAAGGCACATCACAAAATACATCATTGTCTCAAACTGAGCCTATATTACCTCATTCCATTTTAAGAAATGAGACATACCTCTTGGGACATAATTACACAGTAAGACTAAGCTGATCTAGTAGACTGCTGGCACACAAAGAGTAGATCTTGCTCCCCCTATCTCTCCCTGCTGTTCTTGGTCACACACTCCCACTCTCACCCTTGGATCAGCTCTGTCACCCTTGATCTGACTGCACAGTAAACCAACCCAACATGCTAATCCAACTAAGCAGACAAAATGACAACAACAAAAAAAATCTGCCATTATAAGGAACTGGAATCAAGTTTCTGTGCTGTTGGAGAAGAAACAGAGCCAGTGCATGGGCAAAAACTGAGAGAATAGATGGGGAGCAACAAGCTCACCCCCTTCCATAGCAACAACCTGTCATACTAGTTATCCTGAAATACATAAACGCACCCTTGGGGTCTTGTTAGATTTTAATTATAACTTTCTGCTGGAAACAACTGAAAACTATAAATATTAATGTCCAGACACTATACAGTAACATCTATTTCACAGAGCTCAAAACTCCCAAAGGTTTAGAAACATTCCAGAGTTGTGAAAACAACAACAGATAAACAATGTCAATGCTGTATTCAATGGCAAAGCAATAACAGGACCTAATTTCTCAAAGGTATTTCTCTACAAGCTATGTAATTGTTAACTCTTACAGCAAGAATAGTTGCTGCTGCTCACCCATCCCTTTTTCTAAGCAATGCACAACTACATAGCATTTGCCTCAGCTGCTGTTCTTATGATGGCAGTGCAACGTGTCTCCTTTGGGCTACTCCCAGCAGCGCGAAAGGAAGAAGGAAAAAAATAAATGCACCTCTGGGAGTGAAAATGAAGTCAGTCAGATTACAGTAAAGGCTGGAATAAGCTCTCCCTGACATGACCATCCAAATCTGCTGAGTGTTAAAATCAGCAGGGGTTGTAGCTTTCTGGAAGCCAGGTTCTAATCCAAGGCTTTGCTTCACCCGTGTGTCCTTGGGTATCAGGTGGCAAGGGGAGTGGAGGCAGGGAAGCACCCTGTGTGCAACTCAGGCTGTAAGGATCACTTACGCTAGTAACAAAGAAGATTTGTATACACGAGGCATGTGTTAGTGCCTCAGCTTCTTTCTGTCACCATATTCAGACCTCAAAGTATGAGGCTTTCAATTAAAAAGACAAGAAACAACCATCAGTTTATTTTAATTTGTCTGTAACCACTCAAAAAGAGTCATTAAGCACTATTTCCTTTTCCTGGCTAGAAGCAATTTTTACATTTCAGAATCAGAAGCACAGCACACAATGCCAGTGTTCGCTACTGTTGATGATTAATGATCTTAAAGTCTTCATAATCTAATAATACATTCCCCCTGCAACTTTGAATTTTCAGCATGTCTCTTCAGTTAGCTCTTCTAACTGCACCAAAGGCTTTCAAACAGAAACTGGTCTCTTCATTACAGTCAAAATGCATAGAAAATTGACACAACTATATATACACAAACAAAAAAATAAGCTGGAAAAAAAGATGAAAAAATAATAAATGGGAAACAGGAAGATATGGAACAAGTTTTGAGGAACAAGGATAAGTTGTACTATTTACCAAAGTACTGCATGATAATACCCTCCATTTCACCTGCCCCCAAATAGATCTGAGTTTAAAAATAACCTTTTAAAAAGTAGGAGTGAAACCAAAGTTCAATAGTAGCACCTCTAAGTTAAACCAAGACTTTTGAAGATTTGTGTCCACCACAAACAGACACAGGAAAAAAAAACAAACCCAAAACCCTGTGCTTTGGCTTTTCACTTTAGGTGAAACAAACACTTCTGTTTCTATGATGCAGCACAAAAAAAAATTATTTACTACTACAGATTTCTTTTCTTGTATTCATAAAGGCAGATGGACTGTGTTTATTTAATTGTCTATGATGAATAGGGACTTCAGATATGCAAGTGAAAAGCTACTGAGATCCTCCCACTACTAAATTTACAACCTATATTTAAGGTGAATAATGAGGAAGGAGATGAGAAAAATAGAAGGTATAAAAATATATAAAGTTACAGAAAGTAAGCATTACAAAAGGGAAGTTATCTATGATCTAACAATGGCCAAGGCCATCAGAGTCAGAAGGCCAGAAACTTAGATAATTAGATTTCTAAGTGCTGCTGCTGCATGTACATAACAGCAATTTACTTATATGTTGTTTTAGAGGGCAAAGACAGGACTCAGCAACAATAATAATTCTGTTAATATGATTATCCCAATCAGACCACATTCAGGCCCAAGGAGGGCATAATCTTGGTCTGTTTATGAGCTTTCTAATATCTCAAATAAAAATACATCAAAAAATTATTTCCAAAATTGAGAAACATGCTTCACAGAGAACCTTACCAGTTATACAGCACATGCAGACAGATAACCTGTAACTACCTAAATGAATTGTATTTACATCTGATGGTACTTCATACTAATCACCAAAGTCAAATATGCTAAACTCATAATTGAAAATCCTTATCCTTCTTTTATACAAGGACCTTAAAACAAAGCACAGCAGAAATACAGTGCCATAATCATACTTCTCCAAGTTGGGTTTTTCCTCAAAGTACTTAAAGAATGATAATAATCTTGATTACATTTTCTGTTTTTAACATGTAATTAATCTAGAAAAATAATTTTTTAACTCTCACTCTGCAACCAATAAAATTTAAGGGTCAAGCTCTAGCTCTGAGCATGTGTACACAACTTTCATACCCATTTATTTCAAAGGTCACACTGGTATTGACTTTTGACTTATTACTAATTCTTAAACATAAGAGGACCTTAAGCAGAAATGCAGCCTAAAATACCAAAGTATAAGTTTTATCATTTGAGAGCATCTGAACTGGCTCAATATACATCTGACTCAAAGTCTTCCTAGGCTATTATTAAATAATCTCTGCCCCACAGTTTACAGTAACAGGTGAGGCTTCAGCTGGCTGAGAGGTTTCCCCTGTTACTACCAGTACTGTCTAAGCAAGAGACGTTGCACCTTCATGGCTGGTGACTGGTTCATGATACATGAAATTGTGAATTACTTTATCTCCCCAAAAAATTAGGTTTATGAAAACTAAGCCATCAGTACATCTGGCATGTTCTTCATACATGTAGTTTTCACATCTCCTGGCTACTGACTCTATCAGAGATTATTACTGAAACAAAATTTCATTAATTTTGCTTGAGGACTTCCAATTTCTTAAATCTAAGACATGTTTATGTTCATTCAGAAAATAAGTAGGAGTTAACAAAGCTTGTGCCTACTAAAGATAAAATCTTGCTTGATCTGGTAGCCTGGCCACTACACATGTTCTGCTATTGCTCAGATTTCAAATTTTTAAAGTGGAGTAAAATGAATGCTTATTTAGGAATAATAAAAAGGGGGTCAGGGGTAAGAGAATCAGTGTGAGCATGTATGTGAATGGCTGCAAGACAAGCAAGATACTGATCATTCTGAACTTTCAAAAGAGTCAAGGTAGTAAAAAACGATGCCAAGATAAATCTGAGAGCAACACAAGTAATTTATTTACATATGTTGCAGTATATGGTTTGCTATATGAAAAATTCTTACAGAAATGTACATGCCAGTTATTTGGGATATATGCAATCCTACACCAGAACTTTCAAACTCTTTCTGAGAAGTAGTATTTTTAACTCTTATTTAGTAGAGAACAGAGCAGAAGTGAACTGTGTTTCTGAATTTTTATTTGTGTGGCAGGGAGGATAAGTAGGTCTGGAATGATGCATTTAGTATCACATAAAAAGAAATCTTAGGACAGCACAAGTCAAAGAAGCTCCTGGTAAGAAGTACTCAATAATATCTGTTTAGCTTTTTCTTTTATAAAAGACAGTTGTGAGTAATCAACATACAAGATAAATACAGTTAATAAATACATATTTTTTTTAATCTTTCCATTTGATGTTTCATAGTGTACTTGCATGGGGGAAAAAATCTTCTTAATGCAAGCTAACGGATCAGGCCTTTAATAACAATGTATTATAATACTTTGTATTTCATCTCACTGAACATCAGTGAAGGTCGTTAATTAAACCCCAAAGACCCCTGCTGATTTAAACAGTCATTTCATAATTGCTGAGGTACAGCTACTTTGGGTGAGCCACTGCAGTCAATTAGTGCAACAAATGCTTTGATGTTACACAGCAATTTTGCATGATGTGAACATTACTCTGCAGGACATACGAGTTGTGAGTATGTGAATAAGGGGAAAAAATCACCAGCCTTTAACAATTAAGTCTGCTTTCTTGGAATATCTTTACCCATGATCCCTGAGCTTGTTATCACAATGCTGTGAAATCTACATGTGAGGAAAATAAAAATCTTGGTAGTACACAAAGTAATGTGAAGAATTTACTTTCAATTTCTGGTTTTATCTGCTAGCATTTTGAGCTTTATTTCAATAGCTGAATCACAATAACAGATTACTGTGATGTAAAGCAGTAGGAAACACAAATTTTGGTTACATCTATTGAAACAAACTGGTCTGGAGTCATCTTCTTATGAGACATAGTGCTGTGGTTTGATAAGCACTTGAAAAATTCAGAATTGCAAAAGATTTTGGTGACACTAATCAGGTTTTGGATTTTTTTTTAATCTAAACTCACTAAAGAAAGCCCAAGAAGCTCAAGTAACATTTGTTTTGAAATACAGTATTAGAATATGGGAAGCACAAGCCCTAATAGAATTCAGTGGAACTCCAAAAATGACAAGTCGCAACTGGGAATTGTCTTTCTGGCCCCCAGCAGTGTCACCACAATGGAACTACCTAGCTGAATCCTCCACAGCCTTCATTACAGTATTTGCAAACATTATGTTTAACAGCAATACTCCAGTGTGGCACACGTCACTTTGCACTGCAAATATCTACTTTTTGTAATGTAAAAATCAACTAAACCCTGTTATTTTCCATACAACTGATCACATTTCAATGTCTGACTATAACTGCAGAGTGTCAGCATAACACTGAGAGTGTCATGTTAGGACTGTTTTGCAGTTCTCATATTTAAATCTATCTATAAATCGAAATTCATAGAATGGTTGAGGTTGGAAGGGATCTCTGGAGGCTACCTTGTCCAAACCCCCTACTCAAGCAGGGCCACCTACAGCTGTTTTCCCAGGACCATGTCCACATGGCTTTTTGAATGTCTCTGAGGAAGGAAATTTCACAAGCTATCTGGGTGACCTGTTACAGTGCTCAGTAAGAAACTGTTTGCCCATGTTCAGAGGGCAGCTCCCATGCTCGGTCTGTGCCCATTGCCTCTGGTCCTGTCGCTGGGCACTGCTCAGAAGTGCCTGCCTCCACCTTCTTTGCACCTTCCCTTCAGATATTTATATTCAGCTTTGTTAAGATCCTAAATTCATATTTTGCAAATCTTTTAAGAAACCGCTCACCTCAATTTCCCAGAAGTGGTTCTAAAATCTGACTTAGAGAACTATCTAGCACTTGCTAGACAGTGTAAAATTTGCTTGTCTAAAATAAACTGTACTGGAACTTGTTGATGTTCTTAAGATATGCTGAAAAACAGTCTAAGAATCATTAAAAGACAACAAATAACCTTCTATGTAAACTACTAAAAGACAGATTAATTGTCAGATGAAAATAAATGATGATCTAATTTACTTACAGAAATAAGAGTTTGCATGGACATCTGAACCAATAAATTACATGGAGAGAAAAAAAAATATGTAAATCATATCTCTATTCTCAGCCTACCTCCTCTCTAATGCTTACGCCAGCACCTATAAATGTTGATAACTTTCTAATTTTAGGTTGCCCAATTTAAACAAAAGTAGGAATTCACTATATTTATTGTTTTAAATACCACATTGTGACCGTGCAATCCAAAGAAGAAAACATATTCTCAGAATTTTAAGGCATAACTTTTATTCCTGCTACCACTTCTCAGAACAAAACCAAACCTTTACAGAAGGTATTCTGCTTTGAATTTACAGTGAGAAACAAAATGTAAGCTCAAAAGAGGATTTCCCCCCCCTCGCCGAACACTGATAACACTTTTCTTTCTATCTGCTTCCTTACAAGCAACAGCGTAAAGAACCTCCCCTAAAGTACCTGTTCCTTATGAGTTCAGCAATATTTGCTGAGCTGACACATGACCATTGCAGAGCCTTCCCTTGGCATAGCAAAGACGGCAACAACCGGTCAAGTCTTAAAACCAGGTACGGAAACTTCAAAGCCAGACAAACACGGTTCCTATACATGCTAGTGGAAGGCAGGAAAATATTCTATTTAGTAACTCCAGCTAATTTGGTCGTAGTCAAACACAAACACAGGTTTTGGAGGGATTCTTTTTCTGCACGAGATGGCTTTATTGATTAAAAAAAAAAAAAAACCACACAAAAAAACCCGCGAGGGAGGGAAAGGCAAGCCTGCCACATATCGAAGATGGAGTCACAGGGCGATGAGATGCGAAGCAGGACTGATCTGCCCGCAGAGAAAACAATCCCTGACAACACAGGAACCAGCCAGAACTGAATTCTCCTTCCACAAAAGGCATCGGGCAGGCGAAAAAAAGCAGTTCGATAATTAGCAAGCCTTTAGGTCCCCGTTTCAAACGTGGACAGCGGTCCCGCACGTACAGCTATGCAAACAAGTAACCCAGACGTCAATCCGGCATACCTCGTTTATGCAACTCCCGGAGCGGAATGCCGTCTCCTCCCCCTCCATCGTAGGGCAGATACGGATCGGATGAGACATCCATGGACGTGACGAGCACGAGGCCCGCCTGCCGGCTCAGGAGGGCCGCGGCACTCCTCACGCAAGGGCGGCCGCGGGGGCCGCTGCCATGTTCGGCCGGGCCCGGCCTGCGCCGCCGCCGTGGCTCTGCAGCGCCGGGCTCTGCGGAGCGGGCTCGGCCCCGCCGCTGATGTCAGCGCGGGGCGGCCCCGCCACCTGCGCCTCCCGCCCGCCGCACGGGCGGACGC
>JAYDZK010000202.1:34368716-34385479 GCA_034509185.1 Euphonia xanthogaster | reverse complement strand
CCAGCTTTACTCTCCTACCTTTTCTCCCAGTTTCTTCTTTCATTAACCCTTTCCTCAATTCATGCAGCCAAATTGAGCCCAGGTCTAATCCCTCTACCAGGCTGACTTCTCTAAGTGTCTGTTTACTATCTTGCAGCCCCTTCAGCCTGACTTTGGTCATTCTACATTAAATCCCAACAACTTTCTCATATGGGTCACACAGAGCCTTCTGCGAGAATAGGAAAGATGATAAGAGGACAAGCACCGTTCTCTCAGTTCTAATTCCCAAACATGGTTCAGGATGATATAAAAAGATGCAACCACAGAAAATGGGGAGGAAGGGAAGAGAGAAAAAAAAGGTACAGTTATACATAGCTTCAAATTTATACACAGTAAAAAACAAGGATAAATTATTTTTGAAGCATTGTAAATTAGTCTTGAACTTCATTCCTTCATTGGTAGTATACAGAATTCTGTCCTTGATCAGTGTATCAGGCTATATATAGAAGACTCTGTTACCATTACCACCTCAGCAAAAGCCTCAATAAGGCAGACAGATAACAAAATGAAAAATTTTAGACCAAATATAATGTAAAAGCAGAAGAAAACAAATTTATAGCATATGCTGTTGAGTAGCTTAAGGAAGATGGGGTTTAAGCAGCACAGAAGTAAAAAAAAAAACCTAGAAGAATGTGCACAGCAGTAATACACAGTAAGATTTTTCCATATTTTCATTTTATTATACAGAAAAAAATAGCTTCTTAATCACAGTTTCTTTTTTCATAATTGCTTGTTTCCCACAAATTTCTTACTTAATTTTGCCCACAATCATTTCACCCATCAGAGAACACTTTAGTTCAAGTTTTCACCTAATAAACTCACTTTTTACTGGCCGACCACAGGATTTTGTATTATACTCCTAGAGTTTTGTATAACTTCCAATGGTGCTTTTATTCACTGTCCAGACACAGAAGGTAATAACTGAAGTCAAACCCAACCAGCAAACAGAATGCAGCAGAACAGGTCATATAGCCAAAAGCATGTTGTGTAATCAATTCTGAGACTGACTTCCCCTTAGGGAAGTTGAACCTTCACTGCCAATCAGGGAAACAGCAGTAAAGGTTTCTCACTGCCATGCAAAACTTCAGGGCAAAAGAAAAAACAGACTTAAAAAGGGGGAAATAATGAAGTCATGACGCAGCATTAACACCTAGGACCAAAAATAAACTGAAGGGGGAAAAAAAAGTTTGGTCCTTAAAGACTGGTTTGATATCTTGGCCCAAAACACTGAAAGAGGCTAGTCTCTCCATTTTCTTTCCACTTCTTTCTGGGCCTGCCTGTAACACTATTTAATGTGTAACCCAACAAAGAAAAGAAGACATCAAGAAGAAAAGACTTGACATCAACAGACTACATATAACTACCAGGTGTGAGAGGTGTGTGTTAGTCTTTTTAGTCTTTGGGGTTTTGTTTTGTTTGGGGATTTTTGTTTGGTTGGTTGTTTTTTTTTTTTCTGTTTTTTGAGGGTTTTTTTGGCTTGTTGGTTGGTTTTTTGGTTTGTTTTTTTGGAGGTTTGGGATTTTTTAAAATTGATCTGTTTTACACTGACATTAGAAATATCTACTTCTCTGTATTAATCATATGAGGACGACTTGGAATAAAAGCAAGATATTTTCTACAAACAAATTGCTCTCTCTGATTCTCTAAGAGCCTCTTAACTACTACTAAATTTTTTTTTCTGTACTTTTTGTTTACAGGATAGACTTTTACTAAGAAAAAAAGTACTGCTGCATTTTCACTCACATACACATTTTCACCTTTGCATATGTGTTCTCACAATCCAGTTTGCTAAAGCTGTACTTACAATGCATCAACAGGAAGATTTGGCATCCTTCCCTGAAGTTCACTTCTCCCCTTTGTCAGACTAGCTAAAATTCTGCTGTGGAGACTGTTCTATTTTAACTCATACCTAGCTGCATACAAGGATATAGGTCTTATCTGCTCCATTGCCCTTATTCTGTTTTAGGGTTGTTTACTGTTGGACACTATTTCCAATGTGGTGTTCGAAGCACATTGAGGGGATAAAATTCTAGCACCGTATTCCTCCCTAGACACAGCACTGTCCTGGCTCTGGCCCCGCTCAGCAGGAGAGCCACGACCAAGACATTGTGTTATTCCATAGCACCTCACGCCATGGCCGGGGCAGGGAAAGGGGACTCGCTCTAATTCCCAAGAAGGGTAATCCTTTCCAGCTGGGAAAACATGGCTGCAGTAGGGTTCAGTCGGGTCAGGCTCTGAGGTGAGAATTTTTGCATGTGAATCATTCTCTTTTTTTGTACACATTCGTTATTACTATTGTTGCTGTCACTGTTCATTTTCTTATCCCATTGCTGTTTCCATTAAATTGTTCTTATCCCAAGATGTGATTTTTGCCTCTTGTTCCTCCAGTTCTCCCCTTCATCCACCCATAGGGGTGGCAGGAATGGGGGTGAAGGTGGAGCAAGCAGTACAATTTGGAAGGTCTCAGTGGAGAACTAAAGTGGGGAGTACAACTCCTAAACCACAACAATCATATATATATATATATATGTTAAGCTTACCTTCTATCTTTGAGAATATTACATCTTCTTCATAAATAAATAAGTTTTGTGAACATAGTGTCAACAGCAATTCTGTATGTTGTTAATATATAATACTACATTATGCCAGGCATATTTGAATTCCATTAAACTGTGGGCTCAGTACTAAGTAGTGGTCAGAATAAACTTACTCCATTTCAAGGACATGCCCATCCTCCAAACGATGTGTGAAGTTTTGATCCCTCCCTTAAATTAGAGATATTAGAAAGGGTTCAGAAAGGGGCAGTGAAGAAGATCCAAAGGATGGGACAGCGACAAGGTTGGATCAAGCAAATAAGAAGACCTCAACCTGAAAAGGACATAACTGAGGAAAAGAAAAAATAAGTAGCAACAGAAATAAAATGTTCACCATCTGTCCTAATAACAGTGACAGCACTACATAAATCATGTGTTAATCCTTGTTAGTTTCTACATGCGTATGGCCACTGCATGATAGGCTTATCAGGGTATGTGTATTTGGCACAACAATCCTAGTTTCAGGTCACCCTGTCCTAGTTTTATATCAAACCTTTTCCTATCAACAGCAGTTTCACTTCAATAAGCTAATAATACCCCCTAAAACTTTTTGTATCAGCAGAAATATTTTGTGCAGTTACAACTGCAGATGAAAACTAAAAAAACACAAAAGAGAGCTTAAGCATTTATGCCACACAGGGGTAAGTGACAAGGAGATCCACGTGTCAGCCCATGCTAACACATGGGCCAGTGTTAACCTAAGTAAGACTCTGGCACTTATATCTGTTCTCAACAGTACTGACACCTGGATTTAGGTTCAAAATAAAGAAAAGAAGCTGGTGCTTTACATAAAACATAGCTAAGAGATGAGAGCTTGCAAGGGATGGTTTGGGTGCTAAAGAATTGCGTTTGTGAGAGAAGCTCAGTTCAAGAAAAATACCCTGATAAAGACTCAAATTAAAACCCACCACTTAGATGAGAGGGGCCATCAGCTAGACAAAAACTGCTCTACAAGTACCGTGGTGCCTATCTCTTACCCTGTTATTACTCTTCCTTAAGCACTGACTTTTAACCCCTGCCAGAGACAGGATGCTAAGTTAGGTAGATTTGTGGTTTGACTCAGTACAGTTCTTCTCATGTTTCAGGGACATCATGATATCCTCTTTCAGAATAATATTTTTGTTTAATCCAAGCACATGAAAAGCTTTCACTTTAAAATGCTGGTAAGCAAGAATATTCTCAAAGGCAGAAAACAAAGTACAGCCCAACATCAATTTGGGTAAAATCTTATCTGCCTTCTTTGTCTGACTTGAGAGAACAAATCAAAACTAAAATGAATAAATGAAAATTATTAAAAAATGTCTATTTAGTTCCTAAAGATTTTATAGACATATTATACTGAATTATTTTATTTTACCCTTCAGACTCATCTTTCTACATATATGCCATCACAATTCCTCTGTTTTCATTCCTTCACTTGACACGATTCACACCGTTTGTCTGGAAGAGGGACACACACATACTAACACTACACCAAGCTGTCAAGTTGGGAACAACTTCCTCAGCAGCATCTGCTGAAAAAGCCAATGTGCTTTAAGCACTTCAGGAGAGCTGCAAAGGAAGCCAACAAAATTATGTAATATCAGAAAGAAGGAAAGAATTGATTATTAGGACTGTAATTCATCTTCCAGAGCATCAGGCTCATGTGCTAAATAAATCTTTGGCAGGAAGGACCGGTGAGACTATTCAAGGACTGTTAGTAGGGTTGACAAACAAGTCCTCGAAGAGCTGACCATGGTATTTAAGAGATATTGAAATGATAATTATTTGTTTTCAAACATATAAGAGAACAAGAAACTACTTGGTTACTAAAACTCTACACACTGCTGTAATTTCCATGCCTCAGAAAGCCTAATGCCTAAACTAACTATCTAGCTATGACACCATTACAGGCTGTCAACTACTACAACATCAAGTGAATTTACATTTTGGACAATAATGACAATAAAAAACTAACCAAACAAACATTAGAGTTCAGGAAATTGCTAGCATAATAGAGATACTCACTGAAATTCACTCATTCGATAATGACATCCCATAACTAAGATAAAACATTTTTTTCCTTAAACTAAGAATCTTCCAGTCAGCCGGGGAAGTGGGGGAGGAGGCGGAGGGGGGAAAGAAGGGGTGTTGACAATAATTTTTAAATCCTTGAAGAAGACCCTTGTTAATTAGCCCAGTTACCCATTTAAACATAATGTATAACAACTTCTGTTCCAGAGAGGTGGGCAAAATCAACTTCATGCATTACTAATAAAAAAAGTAGAAATCATGGTTTGATACTATCAGATGTCCTGTGTTTAGCTGCATTAGTAGTATGAAACACAGGCAAAATGTCTGCAGCCTAACTACAATCCAACAGGAAAAAAAGTAAATTATAACTAGTTACTCGCTATTTAATTTCATTTCATTCTATCAATGAGCTGTGGTTAATGCTCGCCCTTGTGATCACAGCAAGTAATGCTATCTCATGCTTTGATCTGTATGGCATCATTTGGGGGTGAATATACTCCTTACAGCTCAATGGCAATGAGCCCTTCAATGTAAATATTGCTAACTTGGAAAATACATAGTATGTAACTTAGGAAAGTGATATGTCAAACTGTCAAAATGACTGTTCAGTCAAGTCAGTTTTATAACACATGGATGGAATGAATGGATCATAAAAACAATGCCAAAGGTGCAAAATTACTTCAAAGGCTCTTCTTCATATCAGCTGTGAACAATAGGAAGAATCCATTAAGGCAATTTCCACATATAAAGAATACAACAGGAACAGTAAGGTATTTTATTCTTCTCTTTGTATTCTTCCTTCTATTTATAAAGAGCAATAGCAAAATAGAAACAAGTATACATGTGAAACAACATTCATGTGTTGCTGGAAAAGATTACTAGCTCTTGCTCAAAAAATTATCCCCTGCTGTGGTACAAATGTCTTGATTATACTGAACTGCCTGCACTTGCTGAAAGTTGCATTCTGTTCCTCAAATAATACCATAATATTAGTTCACTACTATAAGATTTTTAGTGTTGGTATTTAAGGCACCAAAAATGGATTGTTTAGGACTCTCTCTTTAGGCAAGGGACTCCAAATCATGGTTAAGGAGGTTTTGGGAGATATATAGAGTTTTACACTATGACCTGCTGGCATATTCTTTTCTTTTTCAGCGGCAATGAGATAGTAGCAAGGAGGAGAGTAGCGGCTGTAGCAGCAGCTTTCGAATTACCAGTTTACAGGTTGTCATACTAAGGTTAAGTATTGCCAATTTTATGCTAACACCATATGTCAAATTGTAAACTGTCTCCACACTGAACTCACAATATAAGCAACTAAGCTCCTTCAACTGAAGCAGGAATCTCTATAGCTACCAAGAAGAATGCAAGCTCATTCAGGACTCAGATTCCCACAGACAGATCAAAGTACATCGAGATGTAAATACCAATGAGGTCATTTGTTTGCAAACCATTTTTACTGCAAATAAGGTTCAATCATCTAATTTCAGGAAGTGCCTTGAAAAAATTGCAGTTTGACAACAGTACAAAAATCCGACTGAATCCTACTGAACTCGCCCTACACCTCAATAAAAAACAGTCAAAACTGATGCAGTCCTCACTTACCTTATAAACAGCCCTGAATTCTGAGAAAAATTATGGAGACCTCTGGGATGACAGGATGACAAGCAGCATCCCTTCAAGGCAGGGCTTTGGTACAGGCCATCCAAGCCTCCACATGCAAGGCCATGTAATTATTGAGCATGTTAAAATACACTATGCTCAAAGAATTCAAAATTTCATAACACCTACTTGTTCTCCATAACACTGCCACTGAAAATCTGTCATTCATGCAAAGAAAACAGCTACCAGGAAGCATAACAGGCATAGTACATATATAATTACTATACATATATATGTATTTGGTTTACAATGCTACATCATCACAATTTCTGTATTTTCCTCATGAGACACTGAGGGACAGGTCACATACATGCTTTCAGATGGTGTTAAGAAAAGCAAGATTGCTGCACAGTGTCAGTTTTAAGATAATGGTGATTACCCAACAGAGAACTATCCATTACCTTCCAAATAAGATGATTCTAAAAAGACAAATCACTATCAACTAAATATTAAAGAAAGAGTCCTGGTGACAGGACCTTCTGATTGCTCATTTCAGTTAACATCCATTTGCTTAGTCCAATAGGAATTTCCCACATAAGTATATGAGGTTAGCATTCTTTCCCAACATCATCCAATTTCCACATGCTTTCAACAGAAGGCATATTCACCACTGTGTAAGAGCTTCAATGGCTTTCTAAACCTCAGTTAAGTACTTAGTATAAGTGGTAATGTGAATAGCAGTACAGTGCAGCTTTATAGAATTTCTGTCTTGAGAGCTAAGAGACAGAGCAAGCCTAGTGAAATAAGCAGACTTTTTCTGTTAACTTACTGCCCTCTGAACAAGGGGGAAAGACTACAATTACTTTAGAAATTCCACACAGTTAGACATTTCCCTACATGATATATGTGCAACTCACGTTTCCAGTTTCATTAGCTGAAAAAAGAAGATAAAGACTATTTCTTAATCCTTTTTTTTTTCCTCAATGCATAGTCTTGCTTTTTTAAAAAATCTATAATTCTGTATTTTATTACATAAACTGTAAAATGTTGATGTGCACTCTATTGTCTGTGGCAATTTATGCAGATTGCATAAATTCACGTCTGTGCTCACGTCTGTGCTCACTACAAGCTTACATTCTCCAGCTATGTAGCTTTCAATTTATCCACATTATTTCCCCAATCATTTGAACTTCAGATAAACTGTTGCCATTTTGCTAATGTTGCTAAGATACCAGGCTTATAAATTCTTCCAGTCCCACAGACTTAAACCACACTATATTTTTTAAATAGAGGGTCCTGATTTTGGCAGGGTTCACCTGCTGAAGCACAGAGCTAGACCTGAGGCCTCTGCATTCACATCATGCTCTGGAGGGCTGCAGTACTGAAAAGCATGTAATCTTCCAGTTACTGGGGGGGTCCAGCCCTTCCTCAGGAGGTGAGAAATGTTCCATATTGTACGTACTGAATCCATCTGTACTTGGACTTAACAGAACAAAAATACAGCTAAAGGATAAGAGTATTTAAATAATAGTAATAATAATACAAAAAAACCAAATGTTTGATGCTAAGTAAGAATTACAAAATGGGCACATGCAAGAAAGCCCTTGTTTTGTCTTGTCAATGAGATTTGCTGTATTAAAAACAAAGAAGAAAAAACACCTGTCTCATTTAGACATTTAAGGAATGAGAAAGAAACGAACAGATGTTCACCTCCTGAGTGGAAGTATACGTGTTACATTTTTCTAAGTATGTTCTTACCACCCTAAAAAGTAAACTAACATCAGATTCTGATCTACTAGTAAGATATTTATTATGATTTGCTGTATGTATTATTACATTTTCCTTGTATGGAGACAGGTAAATCACCACTCAAATAAAATAAGAGGGCTTATTGCTGCCTCTTACAGGAAGTCTAGAACTGGGGCAAGCAGGGAAGTCATTAGCAAAAAATTAAAGTTCCGGGAAAGAAAATACATTCATATTTATGCACCAACCCACATTCTGTTACTTCAGTGTTAGAACAAGATGGGAGCTGCTGGCATGTGCTGCAATTAGCACTGATTTTGACAATGCAAACAAAACAACCACCTCATCTGTTTGGACTCAATTTATGGATCTGATTTCACAACAAGTAAAGGGCAGAACAGTGGCTCTGAAACTATTTTACTGTAAACTCATTTCTCCTTCATATTTGAAGTGATGGAAATTATTATATGAGCAATAACCAGAGTAGCTTCAGACTTTCAGTACAGATTGTAAATACTATGATAGACAAGCAAGGCACTCACTTTATTAGAAGTGCCAGATACTTAGAATAAAGAATTATATACAGAAGCCAGCTATTCACCTAATAATTTCCCAGCTCTTAAGCACTGGACTTTAGCATGCTGGTGCTCTCCAAGTAATGTGCCAGAAGGAATATGTAGATTGAAGGTGTGCTGGTTTGTGATACCTGTATTGGTATACAAGTTAAACCACTGCACATTCAAGCTATCTAATTAGACAGAAGGAAGACAGGCAAGAAGGATGCTTATATTGATATGGCACAAGCATCTAGTACAGTGCCAACATCCAACTGCTAAGTGCAGCAAAGGCAAAGCATAGGGAGGAAAAGACACTGCAGGGAAGGAAAACAACTAAATACTAGTGGGAGAAGAAAAGAGGCAAAGGCAGTAAAAAACCAAAATATATAGGAAGCAGAGTTTGATTTTAAACAAAGTGAGACTAAGTGACTAGAGTATACATTAAACCAAGTTTAGTATCTTTAACGGGAATTACTTTCTTTCCTTCCTTCAGTTCACCTCTTTGACTACTGCTAAATTAATGTTAATACTTTCACTACCTGTTTTCTTTCTAAACTAAAAAAAAAAGAGAGCTTCCCAGTTCTTTCTTTTTCGTATTACTTCAGTGCTTTTATAGTGTTCACTGTAGAAAGTTTTCTTTACAACTTTTTATCTAATCAAAAATTCAGCTCACATTGTGCTTCCTGTTGCTTCTAACAACACCCCTACTTTTCCTTTTTGCCTCTGTTTTACAGAGGTGAAGCTGAATGAAGCAGAACAGATTTATCCCTAGAAGTAATGATTAAAACAGCCTGTTAATTTTTACATCAAAGAAACATTGGAGACATTGAGACTTCCAAAATCCCACTGCACAGAAGAAGACCAGGTAGCTGCAGAATAGCCATCCTTTTACTTGACAGCAAGTTTTCATTTGTCAGCAGCATGTTAATATCTGCCTTGTACCAGAAGTCATACCACACAATGTAATTGTTAGGCAAGCACACAGAAGAATGTTCAACCACTTTCAGGTTGAAAGCTTCTCTCTGAAGGACAGATTAGCTCAACAGAAAAGAATCCGATTTGGTCATATAAAACCAAAACAAAATAAAAACCAACAATAAAAAACAACCCCACAACACATAAAAATACAACCCAGAGAAACTTTTAAGCTGAGATTAACTTACCAATGGATGCATCACCATCCAAGAGATTGTCATCTTCAGAGGTCTGAAAATCCATAATTACACCTGCTCCATCTAAAAGCTCCTCATCGCTGCTTGCACTAGTTATGCTGTTGTAACTGTTTCGATAGTAGCCTCTATGAAACAGCTGCTCAGACTCCATTTAGCTGCTTTAGAACCTGTAGGTATACACAAAGAAAAAAGTTATTTCCTATTTGAATAGTCAAAAAACCACTAAGAAATTTGTATCAAAATAAAACAAGAGAATTTCATGCTTTGGGGAAAACTTTTTATGGTGACAGTACTACTACAAATTACAACAAGGTAGCAGCAATACAGAACAAATATAACCAAACTGAAGAACAGAGTAAAGCAGGATATCTTACCTGTTATGATTAGAGAGAGCAAAGAAAGAAATGAGCACTTGGGCATAGCATATAGTGGAAAATCTAATTAAATACAGTGCAAGCAGGAAGTACATTGGTAAAGGAGAACAGTGAACAAACAGCTACATTAATAGCACAAAAAACACATAAGGCTGTGCAGTTTTCTGCAGTCTAGTACCACAGGCACTTTTCTGCTCTCCAACGTCAGACATCCTGCTTCTCTTTCAAGCTCTACAATTAAAAGGTCAAGCACAGAAGCGAGTCAGCTGAGGGAACCACTTCCAGTGCAGACACGTCTATGGAAAGGATAAAATAGGCCAGTAAAAACCCAGATTTACAAGACATTTGCTGACAGCTGATCCAAGCAATCAGCAAATCTCCAGAATGTGCTCTGTTATCCCACAAAAACACTTTTCTGTATCTCAAAGGAAAAACAAAAAAGGCAGCGAAGGCTTGTTATTTCCCCAGAAGGGGGGTAGAGTGAAAACTTTAAAGTACTCTTCCAGATCACAAATTTGCTTTAAATAGTTCAAAATCAAAAACAAATTAAAAAACCCATCAACAAAGAACCCAAGAAACACAATCAACAGAAAAAAACACAAACCAATAAAAAAGCAGAATGATCTTAACAAAAGAGCTCTTTTTCAAACTAAGAACCCTGATTAATTAAAAAATCAGTGTAAAATACTTATTTAAGTATTTATGCATATTTCAAGAACAGACAAATAAAATGACAGAGACACTTCCCACACCCATTCTTAAATTAAAATTTTAACATTTTATCCATATATGTATGGAAGTCTCTATTCCAGAACACCTGCCCAAAAAATGAAAGCAGAATTAAGCTTTCAACACTAAATTCTAAATCTCCCATATTAAACTAATTTAAAATCCTGCATATTTTTAGTTATTAAATAAACCTACCCTAGAGAAAGAAATTTTGAACTCAGAAATTACAAGAATTTTACAATAGTTCTAAAACAAAGGCCATGTTTCGGCCACTCTTTCTCTTAGTCTCATTAGCATGAAAATTACATTTCCATTTTTACCACAGACTCATCATATCTAGCTTTCATTTATTTATTCTGTCTGCAACATTAAAATATTTAAGTAGGATGAGAACATCACTCATCTTCCAAACTCTGGGCTGGGAAAAGGGGTGAACGAGTTGTGAGGAATTTCTCACTGTATTTTTTTAGATCACTAGCAGATTATTTCTTAGCAAAAAGGCACCAAAAATCTTAACACTTCAAGTTAAGCTTCAATCACAAAAATTCTTAAGAATACTCAGTTATTCAAACTTGAAATTTAGGGAATGTTTATGCTAACCTTTACAGAAATACATAGGCAGATCATTCTTTGTAGCACTCAAAAAAACCCATCAAAACCCTTTTTTCTTTACTGGGATGCACTGAGGCAGCTTGCCCAGAGAAACTGTAGATGCCCCTTTCCAGGAAGTGTTTAAGACCAGGTTGGATGGGGCTTTGAGTAGCCTGTCTCGTAGAAGGTGTCCCTGCCCATGGCAGGAGGGCAGCAACTGGATGATCTTTAAGGTCCCTTTCAACCCAAACCTTTCTTTGATCCTCAGGAAAGGATCTTGGTCAATTTTTAGGTCATCTTTGGAAAAACAAAGTTAGGAAGAAACACCGCCAGTTAACTAAAGCTATTTGAGTTTTAATAACAACAACAACAAATTGAGTTTATGTAGTAGATTCCCAGTGCCTTGAAATAGAAGACAAAAACTCAGTTTCCAAAAATATCCGCAGGTAAAGCTTAGATTAGTTTCATTCACAGTTGCTCCCAAAATAAAATCAACATGCATGGAGGAAAGAGACCTACTCAAATATGAACAGAACATAGACAACCACAGGAAAAGATAATACTTGTAAAGCCCAGTCTTAGCTTTAAAACTGCAACAAAACCTCCAAAACCTCTCAGTATTCATATTTATGTTCTACTGAATCTTAACAAGCTTAGTTAAAAACACTTAATATAACAACAGCCTGAAAAGTTTCTTCATTTTTTATGACAAATACCAGTAGAGAATATCATCACTATAGACCTGATCTTCACAAAAGCAGAATCTATTATAAATACTCATTTTGATACTACTTTTTATCTCCTTAGCTTTAAAAAAAAAAAGGAAAAAAAAAAGGAAGCCAACAAAAATAAACAACTAAAACCTGAGAGCCTAGTTACTGGATGAATAACGAACTCATGCTTCTGGTCATATGATGACAAACATTAAGGGCATTGACTTTTAGTTTGTATAAAGTATTCAAAACCACTGCATCTCCACTCCCTAAAATGTCATAACCAGAAAGATTATGGCTACCCATATTGTGACAGCTGAAGAATTATACCCACTGGCACAAAGATATCAGCCTACCTGATGGAAGGCATTGCTTCTTTCACACCCAGTCACTAGTGGGAATACTTTTCACATTTACCAAGTTACAATGTGAACTTTAGTAGCATTCAACCAAACTGGCTGGATTAGCTGACAACTCCAATTTAAGCTTACTAAACTAACCCCATTTATGGATACATAAGAAGAAACTGCTATCAGAGTTGAAGAGTGGTCTCCTGCACAGGTACAGTAACAAGCAGCTCCATGAGTGGTAAAATCTTGGAGGGGTTTTCAGTCAACAGTTTAAAAAAAAGGAGAGAAAAGAAAAAGAAAAAGCTAACCACATAATCCCTTAGCATGAACCTGAACTAAGTAGGAAAGCAATTATGACTCAAAAGCTTTACCTTCACAGGCAGGTACTGTTCTTTAGTCAAATCACAGTAAGAAACTGTGCCCATAGCTGCTGCTTTGGAGCAAGCCTAAAATACATGAAAGATACAGTACTAATTTCTAAACCAATGGGTCAGTACCTACAGGTGTAAATATTCAGTCCAGGAAAGAAAAGATGAAGAGCTCCCTTGACAACAAAAATAAAAATCTCTGGTGTCCCTTCTGTGATCATATTCAGATGAGAAATAATATTGCAACTTGTTAAGACACATGAAAGGTAAAACCCATCCTCCTCTTTTGAATGGCAGGAACTATGACTGAAGTTTCCTTTGTAGACAATGTAACTTCTGTTTATTGAGTCTTAGGTCATTTTCTGTTTGATGAAAAGACAGTACAACAGTGTATTTTTACAGTTTTTAAAGGCTTTTGATCATTTTTAATGTGGACTTGTGTTGAAGTCATCTAAGGGTTATACAATGGAGTAGAGCTTTTACACATCACCAGAAATCTCATTAATCATACTACTTTTCTTCAACTTAACAGAAAAATGTACTGAGCAGTCCCTAACTATGTGCACAGATTCCTAAACTCAGGGTCACACCTGAGTTGAGAATCTTTCAGACAACTTCGTTCAAGTTCAATATAGTTCAGGATTTTCAAACTGGAATGTGAAAAAGCACCACTATCCCCAGTTTAACTCCAAGCATCTTCTCAATAGCAGCATCAACCACAGATTTTTCAGGTCTGAATTAAAATTTCTTTAGAGACGCAGTAAAGCTCCTGAGATCAAGCAAAAAATCCTATAGAGGTCTCCAAAACTCAACACAGGCACAGGACCACTACTTGTGAAATCTTGTGGGGACCCCTGGTGGTTCCTGGTCCTTACTCTCCCTACTAACAAATTTCCAGCTTCAAAGTAGTGAAGAAAACATCAGCTAAAGAGGAACATATCCCCCGTACTCTGTCAGAAGTGACAACCCTTTGGTCACCAGAAACAAAAAAAGGCTGGGCACTCCTGTTGGTATGTGTAACTGTAGAATCCCAGAAGATAAGGGGCTAATGTGTATGTTTCAAACAGCGATAACTGGATGGCTGTGGAGCCAAGCAGGGTTGGTAATAACTTGTTGGTAATAACTGACATTTGTTGGTACTACCATGAGAAGGAACAAGATTGGCTGGAGAAGGGGCCATGCAGAGGTAGGGCAGCACTCCTCCAGGACAAACATCCTTGGTCTAGTTCCAAGAGAGAGGCACAACACAGTACAGCGCAAGCACAGGAATGAGGCCAAGGTGAAGGCATGGACTGTGGAGAGGGATCAAGACTATCTCAGACCCCTGAAGCTCTCCAGCCCATTTCCAGAAAGTTCTGAAAGAATGGACTGCACACGATGGGTAATCTGCACAGAAAACAAGAAACCTGCCTTCGTGGCGAGGAAACCTATCTATTAAAAACTACCCCCAGCAAGCCCAGGAGTGCCCCCAGCACCCTGGACATCTCATCAGCTGTACTGATGCTGGAACCAGGACCCTGGACATCTCATCAGCTGTACTGATGCTGGAACCAGGACTAGTGATCTCTTTTCCTCTCTTCCCTTTCACCCTATCCCTTTGTCCAAAACCCAGTGCCGTGCACTTATACAGACTAACATAGCAACTTTCATGCCAAGTGTTGTAATGCACTAACAAAACTTTCTGATTGTTTGCAGCAATCTGACTTTTGCTGCTCCTTTTGACTACGAGCATTTACAAATCTTGAGTGCTTCCTTTCCATGAAGAGAGAGACATCACAGTAGCAGAATGATAAACTGACAGATGCAGTAATACAGCTACTTAAACTTCAAGGCCAGGAATGCTGACAACAGACTTGCTCTGCTTCTTGCTCTGGATTCTCTCAAGCAACAGTGTTAAGGCAGCGAGGTGAGGAAGGACTGATTTGTGATCAACACCTGGCTCTTGCTCATGGTTGACATCCTTTGCTTGACAATACAGAAGCCACTTCATTTTTTTAAAAGCAGCTCTCCCAACCATTACTGGTGGCCATTCTGATAATTTTCAAAGGATGAAATAAATATATAAATCTTTCAGAGACACCTGTGAACCTCTGATGTTAATAAACAAGACTGTTAATAGCCTGTTCCACCTTTTTAATACAAACAGATATTCTAACTAAAGGAGATTTTTTAAAAAAATCAAAAGGTAGTGAAGATGCACAAATGGCACCAAAGCAAAGTATTTCCTAAATCAAGTGTGTTAGCAGTTTAGAATGCACAGCAAGTTGCCCTCATTTGAATATTCTTCTCTCCACCTGTAAAACCTAGTTGAAACTTTGGCAAGGGCATTGCCAAAATTATCTGTATTTCATCAGGGTCTACAAATGGTAGTCAAGTTTCTGGCAGGAGAGTCCAGAGAGAAATTTGCTGTTCAACAGTGGTATCAAGTTAAAAACAAAACTCATGGTGGGTATTTTATGAGGAAAAAAAAGAAATTGGGTTCATGTGAGATTTTTTAATATTACCAAAAAAAACCCAAAAAAGTCACCTATCGTTTACTAAAAGGCTTTCAGCTAACAGACTGCAAAGAACATGAGTTATCTTAAATGTGCTGTTATATAACCACAGAGATGAGGTCAGTTCACTGAGTTCATAGATCAAATTTATTAAAAATAATCCATCCTCTACCTATCTAAATAAAATAAAATATCCTTTAAAATTTCTTAGGAATAAAAACTGAGATTTTTCTAACTGTGGTAATGACGTAAGTACTTAGTACACAGATTGTTAGGTCTTCTCAGGTGTCTTATAAGCTTTACTGCCTAGGTTAAAAGAATATTCCTGTCTCAGCACAAAACAAATGAAAACTGCTAAGTCTGTAAGATTGATAGTAACTTAAAGTTGTCTGCAAGACTAGAAGCAAAAAAAGTCAAATAACAGTTAAAGGAATCCCCAGTTTTCTTTCCTAGATATACTCTGGAAATCTGTAGATTCAGTTTTCAAAATCAGAAAATGAATGTGTTTGGAAGCATATGGAGAACAGATTTTTTTTCCCCATCATATACATGAGACAAATTAAAAGCGGAAAACTCAGGGGAAAAGGCTGCAGTAGATCAAAAACTGCAGATAATACATCAAAATCCAAGAAATCTGGCAAAGTACGCTAATTTGAAGATAAAAGTGGAAGGAACTCAAACACAAACTTATCTTTCAGGAAAACAAGTACTTGAATTTAAACTGGCAGGATGTCAAA
This sequence comes from Euphonia xanthogaster, assembly GCA_034509185.1. NCBI lineage: Eukaryota > Metazoa > Chordata > Aves > Passeriformes > Fringillidae > Euphonia > Euphonia xanthogaster. The sequence continues at coordinate 34,369,399 of JAYDZK010000202.1, read as the reverse complement.
ATATTAAATCACCCCAGTAGCTCTATCGGGAATTTAAACAAAGTACTGAAGTGAAATCCCATTTTTACTATTTCAATTAGGAAACATTTCTTCGTTGTACTTACTGCAGTATGAACATCCAAAATACACATTTGAGTACTTAATCTCCTCTGTAATTTTTAGAGAAATTTATCAAAATATATCAAAAATAAGGAGAAAAAATAACAAAGGTTATTTAACCTTATGCGAAGGTTATTTTTATCAAAGGGTCTGTGCTTCAAAACTGAACTAATTAATTAATTCACTTTTTCATTTACTACTCCTCCTTAGCCCCACAAAGTAAGCACAGTCTAATCCTATAACTAGAAAGCCTACGAAAAATGCTTAACAAACAAAACAGCTGAATGCCTAGAAAGTTCAAGGGGAAAATACCCGACTATACTCTTTGCAAATTATTAAAAGTAACTGCACGTACCCACTATGAAGTTATAAATTAATTTCTTTACATTCATTTCCAGGAATATACACTCACGACTACCTACTACATAATACAAACTAATAAGGGTACTCCAGATGTAAATAGATTTGTAACCATTTTAACAGCTTTGTCTAGAATTCTTTCCATTATGCATGAAGCCTATGAATTACTTCAACTTCCTTCTCCAATAATAAAAAATATCTTTTCATTAAGTATAATTACTATC
>JAYDZK010000202.1:34339281-34365830 GCA_034509185.1 Euphonia xanthogaster | reverse complement strand
ACGGCTCGTTGGTCTAGGGGTATGATTCTCGCTTAGGGTGCGAGAGGTCCCGGGTTCAAATCCCGGACGAGCCCTCCTCCTTTTGGGCGCCCCCTGTTCACCCTCACCTCACCACACTGCCCTCGCATTCGCGCTCCCCCTCGCCACCTGCGCGCCGCCCGACACACTCCTGCTGCGCCTACACTCTGCCCCTTACCTGCTCTGCCCCGCCACTGCCCGTACCTGCGCGGGCAGCGCCGCCCGCCGATCCCCGGGGAGGCGCTGGCTCATCCTCCCTGCGAGCGCCAGCGGGACACGGGCGCAGCCCCCGAACCCGCGGCCGCTCCGCCGTCCGGCACCGCCCCCTCGGCCCGGGGAGGGCGGGGATTCCCACCGCGCAGAATCGGCGCCCGTCGGGCGCCCGGGGTCAGCATCGCCGTCACTGCTGATTCTGCTTCCCGCGGTCCGCCCGGCGCGGGTCCGTCCCCTGCTCCCGCCCGCCCGCGGAGAGGCGCGGCTTCCCCGAGGCCCGGGAGGGGCCCGTGCCGGGCACCCTCGCTGCGAGGGCGGGTTGGGGGCCCAGGGGGAGGCAGGACAGTCCCGCGCTTCAGAACGGGGTGGAGGGGTTTCCCAGGTAAAGGAGGCAGAGAGAAGCCGGGTACATCGCGGCATCGTTCGGCTTCGGGCTAAACTGCGCCGCCTCTAAATTCCAGGCGCTGCCGAGGCCCCGAGAGCTTAAGGGGTTTACCTACAGAGAAAACGCAGGTGTCGGGCTGAGCATGGAGCTCCTGGGTACTGCGAGCCGAGGTGCTGAGCCCAGTGTGGGGCCTACTTAACACACATCGAATGCAAGTTCCACCAAAACGTGTCAAGTCAAGGGGTGTATTTTGTTTTTCCCTAAGGAAAATGCCAGCTGGTCCGCTTATGTGCAAGGCTAAGAAGCCCGCAGGGCGCCGTGCCCTGTGGCACTGGGACTGAGGAGGCGCGTTGTGAATCGCGAGGCTCTTTGCCCATAGGTGCCACTAAGGCGCGCTTTGGAGTCGGGAACGGAGGAGCCACAGGTGCAGCCCGACCCTTCCCGGTAAGCGCTGCGCTCAGCCCCGCCCCGGGGCTGTCCTGGGGCAGACACATACCGCCGGAGCCGGGCTGTACGGTGCTGTGGGTTGCGGGTCGCTGGTGAAACACTTGTAGCTGTTTTGGGGTGGTTTCCCCCAAAAACGCTGACACCCGCGCGCGCCCCGCCCGTCACGTGACCTCGGCCGCGCGTTACCAGGGTGAAGTGCCGCTAACGCGGGCAGGGCCAGGCCCCGCCTCAGTGCGGACTTGCCCAATGGGAGCCGAGACACGGGGCGGGGCCGCCAATAGGGGCGGAGGGGGGCGGGGCCTTGCCAGGCGCGAGGCCAGGTTGGCAGTCGCGGCCGCGGCGGACAGGTATGGCGGGGCGGGGTGGGGCCGGGCGGGCGCAGGCAAAGCTGAGGCGGGGTGGGGACGGGGCGGGCCAGGTCGCCCTTCTGGGGGCCGGGCAGGTAGCGGGTGGTCTCTTCCAGCCACCCTGGGGCTGGTTGTTCCCCGCCATGCCTCTTGCCCTGGTGCTGGGCTTGCTCTGGCTGTGCGGGGGCGGCGGCCTGGCGGGGCCCGCTGCGGAGCGCGGCCCAGCTCGGCCCCTGCCCTGCCCCTCTCCGTACGCGCGGCCCGGGCCTGGCCGTGCGCTCCGGTCGGGCGGGCTGCCTCGGGGTGTGACTTGCGCCGCTCTCCTGCGTGTCCGATGAACTGACTTGCTGCCCTGTGCTTGAAAAGACAACGCCCTGTCAGTGCTGATGTTCTTCCTCTGGACGCCTGTTTTTCCCTTGTCACATGTAAAAATAAGCTATCTAACTCATAGAAGATTATATACCCGCTTTGACTGAACTTAACTTCTCGCCCAAAGGCTGGTTACTGCCCATTTGTATTTGCACGGAGCAGAGCAGCATGCGGAGGCAGCCCTAAGCTACGCCTAATGCAGCTGTTTTAGCTGTAGAGCAGCTGTGCTTGTTTTGTAAAGCAGGGTAGGAAGGGAACTTCAGTAGAGTAATGCAAAGTTCAAATTGTGTCCCACCTGCTGTGCTTTTACTGTTGCATGAAAGAGAATATTGAAGTTAGTACCAAGACCTTACTATCTTTAGAAGTGCAACTTTATATTTAACTATCTTTATGTGCTTTAAGAAAATAAAAAATGAACTTTACCAATATACTGCAGGCCTGTAATTTTAACTTTTTTCACTTTCCTGGTAGTTGTGATTAGTCTTAGCAGGCTTTGCATCTCCTCTTTTGCAGAACAGATTATTTTAGGTCTCTCTTGTTTTGTCTTGCTATGCTTATCAGGCTTTTTCATTTTGGTCTGCTTTCATGGTATAGGTCCTGTTAAGCAACATCTGTGTCTAGTACACAGTAATTCTGTTTAAAAAAAAAATCTCAAATTGAGGACAGACCCTGATTGTGAGAGCTGTGACATGTGTGAAGTTTGGATCTAAGCTACTAGGATCTCCTGTTGGAATGAAACTGCGTACAGCAAAGCAGAAATGCTATTAGTTCTTGCAAGTGAGGCTTAAATGAAGAAAATCTTAGGACGCTTTTGTCTTTTTCAGGTTGTAGAAACTTCCTCAGCGTATGGAAGCTCTTTTTGCTTTAAAAAGTATAATCTTTTAGTCTTCTGTGAATTTGCTCTGATATTTGTCACTTTGGTCTTTGTTTTGGCCTTTCACTGTGCTGTTCTGACACATCTGTATGTTACCGTAGCTTCTGCTTGCAGCTCTCTAGTGTCCTGTTTTTACCAAAGTATTTTTTAATATAGAACCTTAAACACCATAAAAATTCACCTGAGTACTCCTTTCAATCTGAAAAGGTACTCTGAATGGTCTGATAGTACATGAAAAATAGGGATCTGTGCCATTTTGTGATTTTTTTGTTTTATATGCAATGCAAAAAGAGTCTTTCAGTCAGGCTTAAGGCAACACATCTGTTTTGAATAATGATTTGAAACACGATGGGAATCTGTTTAATTCAGGCCATTTTTGGCTTCATTATAGTGATAAAAAAGCTGGACTTAGTGCACAGGAATTCCCCTTGCCTCCATTGTGTTTCTTCCAAGTAAAGTTGAACTAAACATTTTTAACCAGGTGCTATAGCTCTATGATGTTTGTGTGCCAGCTGAATCAGAAGCCTTGGCACTGATTGCACTGATTTATTTAAAGACAAAATAGGTCCTTTTTAGTCAAAATGAAAGATAAAACAGGTTTTAGTTATGTAGCCCTTGTTGGCCCAAAATGAGCCAGCTGTACCAAGATAGAATCGAGACTAAGAGTAGGTGATTTGCATAAAATCAACCAAAGAGACAAATGGATCAGCATTTTGAGTTAAAAAAAAAAAAAAAAAGCCCTGATCAGGCTAGATCACTAAGTACACCTAATTAAATATGCTCATGGGGTTTTTTTTGTGTTTGTTGGTTTGTCTTTCCAGTACTCAAGAAAGGATGCCTTAAGATGAGAAGTATGGATAGATACATCAAAGTACGGAAGATTGGAGAGGGATCCTTTGGGAAAGCAATACTTGTCAAAGCTAAAGAAAATGGCCAACAGTATGTCATTAAAGAAATAAACATCTCTAAGGTAAAGTGATTGTTATTAATAAATTCCTGAGCCATTATTTTTGTATTTCTGTTCTCACAAATCATTATTTTCCTTCTGAAGATGTCAAATAAGGAGAGAGAAGAATCAAGGAGAGAAGTTGCTGTTTTGGCTAACATGAAACACCCAAATATTGTCCTGTATAGGGAGTCATTTGAAGGTAAGATGAACAAATACAGTAGAACCTGAAGTAACGTGAGCGACTGTGTGCACTTCTTACTGCACTTAGTCTAAAAGTCAGGGAGTTTTCTCTCTTTAATCAGTATATTTCATACCTCAGTTATTTCATACTTCAGCTATTTTCTATATTTTTTCAGAATTCCAATCTGCATTTAAAAATAATTGTAATTCAGGAAAAAGGGCAACAAATAAACAAATATTAATGACTATACCGTACATGCATTAGTTTTGGTTGATGCTTAAATGAAAGATATTCTCTTGTTTCTCCAGAGCATAAGTCTCCTTGAATATACCCTAGCAACTGGAATGCTTGTGTAGGTTAAATTTGTGTAGGTTACATTACAGTCTAAATTTGGATATTGATAACCTAGCGAGAGCGGTTTTATGTCCAAGTCTGTTGTCTTAGAGTGCAGTCTTCAGTAACTGCAACCATATAATTGCTTTCAGAGCTGGGAAAGTAGATGGGACTGTTTACTTCATCAGGCAGTGAACGAAGGAGAAATGTAATTCTACATTGTCTTCACAGTGAATGTCTTGGGAAATGGGCAGAACAGAAAAAAGATTCCAAGAGACTATTATAAAAGTTAAAATATTATTAAAAGCCCCTAAATATTATTTGAACTGCTGTTTAGAGATTTTGGTCTCTTCTTTCCTTCCTTTCTGCTGACTTTCTGATGTCTTTTGCCTGGGGCTTTCTCTTTGTCTTTTCATTAAATTAGATTTTTGTGACAGAATCATATTACACAGCCACACTTCTGGTTTATAAATACACACTGCTTTCTTCCTTGCGGTAGAGGGCTCTTCTTTAAGACTGGTTTTTACTTACAAGGTAGATTTACATTGTGGTAGAGAACTGTTCTTTAAGACTGCTTTTTTCTTATGAGGAAGATCCTGTAATCCATAATTCACAAGACTTTGCATTGCATCTTTATTGCCAGAACACACTGGCTTTGAATGCATGGAATATAAAGTTCATAGAAGAAAATTATTTCAGCAATAGATATGCAAGAAATCTAGACTCTTAGAATCATCTTTTAAAATTGCACTAATTAAAGATAATAAAATAGCCAAACAGAGAAACTTTCAGGGTTTGATGTTTTGAAAGGCAGATTTCAGAAGCGTTCTATGGGAGTGAAATTTAAGTGACTTAGATGATTCAATTTATTTTAATTCAAAGGTTTTTAAGTGTTGTGACTAACTTTTTCATAAAATAGGAGTTCTTTTTCCTTTGACCAGCATGTGACTGATTTTCTGCAGTTACTCATCTCTTCTCAAAATCATGCCTAGTATGTGAGTAGTGTAGCTCTTACGCTTTTGGCAACTTGCAATTTGCTTCTGCCTAATCTGTTTTTTCATCAGTAACTGGAAAAACCATAACTTTGAATGAAATGTATTATGTTTGTTCATACCTCCTACTGGAAACTTGCATGGGGTTTTTTGAAGTCTCCTGAGATTTCATTCAAAAAAGAGAAAATAATTGTTTCCATCTCTCATTGTCTGCTGGAGGTTCTCTTACTGTTCTTCAGACTGAAATAAACTGCATGTCTAGTATGAAAGCTGATGGCTGTCATGTTCTGGCAAGTCCAGGTAAAATTCCAAGAAAGAAGAAGGCAAATAGACGCAACTTAAGATCCTTTTAGGGTAGGGGATCTATAGGATGTTTGAAAAAAGTTTAAAGATTGGTTTTATATTGCATTCATAAAATGACACCTTTAATTTCATAGTGGTTTTGAACACCATGTTAGAACATTGGTTCAGTAGATGTAATTCTTCTCCCTCCCTATCAAATTAGTCCAATGTTACCAAAATGGAAAAATTAGGTTTTGAAACTCAAAATAATAAACATATTTTTGCTTGAAGTTTGAAAAAATAGACTAATAAATTGTATCTAAAGCTGCATGTGAAAAAGTAAATTTTTGTTGCTTTTTCTGTGACTGTGGTGAAGATATTTAGAAAGTTAAGTAAAGAAGGGTCTTGCTTTTGTCTTTTTGAAATACTTTATCTTTTACTTTACAGAAAATGGCTGTCTATACATAGTGATGGATTACTGTGAAGGAGGAGACCTATTTAAAAAGATAAATGCCCAGAAAGGAATCCTGTTCTCTGAAGATCAGGTAACAGCAAAGTGCTGTTATAGTGTTTTGTTGCAGGATACTTTTTCATGAATTTGAAATTATTTTGGTTCAGGTTATAGGTGTGGTTGCTTAATCTAAAAGGGGATTCTCAAACAGTCATTCTTATTGCTATTGGTCAATGTAGTATCATTAAAAACCAAAACCAAACCAAAACACAAACGAAAAAACCAACTGCACAAAAAAAAAAAAACAAAAACAAAAAACAGAAAGAAAATATCTTTGGAAGTCCTGGGTATGTTACTTGAGATTTTGTCTCTATGTGTAAGATGCTTTTAAAAGTTGGATCTCTTGTGAAGTAAACCAAATCTTAGACATGAAAAATCCTGAAAGACAACATGAATATCCTTAAACCTCTGAAATAATTTTTAAAGTTTTTTAAGATGTAATGGTATAGGATTTTTGTATTGTAATACTGATTTTCATGTGTCATAAGTATAAAATAATATACTTTGTAAGTATAATAATATGAAACAGGGAAATATGGAGTTGGCATCATTCAAAAGTTCATTTTGCCCATAATAAAAATGTGATATTCTGCTGATATACTTCCAATACATTTTCTTTTGACACAAAACTGGTTATAAAGTAATTTTTAGTGAAAGAGAAGTGACATAGTTTGGAATAAATGAGAGGATTTTAAGTACAGACTTGATTAAATTAAGTAAAAATAAGTTAGGTAGGATTCAGGGTGGGTTTTTTGTTAGGACTGATATCTTTCTTTGTTTATAAATTGTTTCTATGCTTTTGTGTCTGTCCAGTAGGATCTCTACTTACCTGTGATTGGAAAGTCTTAGTAGAATATGAAACATTTGGGATATAATTTATAAAACTTTTAATCTTCTAATTTGACCTCACTTTTTACAAGAAGAACTTCAAATGGAAAAGTGAAAATCATGTCTTGCATTATGCTATAATTTTGTCACGTATGTGCTTCTAAGTAGTGAATGTAAAACTACTACTCACATGGCCAAGTCCTTGTCATTAGTCACTTCTTAAATTGTGATTTTTGCAAATTTACCCAAAAAAAGGGCATTGTTGGCTTGTTCATAATCTTTAAGTTAGATGCTTGTTGCTTTTCTCATCAAAGTCTACTCTGTAATATTTTTCTTTGTACGGTAAGACACACAAAATTACTATATGTGGAATAAGTTTCTGAGAGCATCAGTAGGCTTCCTGGGACTCTTGGTCAATTAACTGAGTGCATGAAGATGTGTTGGCTACAGCAAAAGTGCAATCTTTTAATTTGCAAGTTCCACACCTTAGGCATTTTAGCCAATCAAATCCATGTTGCATACCTCTGCTAGCTTTATAATAGGTAATGAAAATAGTAGTCTCAAGCTTAATATCCAATTTGGGTAATAAACATTTTTGATTAAAATGTTTGCATTATAGTGACAGTACTATTAAGTTTTTAATTATTCTTTTCTATAAACAAAGCGGGTAAGAGAGGGAGGAGGGTAAAATCCATAGTTATAATTAAAGTCTGATTTGGTAATATCTTCTAAGTGGGGAAGTTTTCAGATAAATGATGAAGTTGCATTTTCTTTTATTAATAGATTCTGGATTGGTTTGTACAAATCTGTTTAGCACTGAAACACATACATGATAGAAAAATCTTGCATCGGGACATAAAGTCACAGGTATGTAGGTGTCTATTTTTCAACTGAATTGTCTTTCAAAGTGATTGCATTCATATCTTCCTAGTTTGTTAATGGAAACATTGCTAATACTGGAAACCCTTCTTCAGTCTGCAGGAGATTTATATATTTGTACAAACAGATGAGGCTATTAGATGAAGCTACAGGTGTTACTCATGTATTTATGTGTGGGGACAGAAAAGATTGTTTGACAACATGAAGTAGTGTTTTCTCATATTAATGAAGTAGGAGTTGTATAAGTCTGGTGTTCCATAGTAGTCAGTTACAATGACTTCAGGGGGATTAAATGGTAGAAAATTTTCTTCTTCTCAAAACATGTAGAGAACAAGAAGTGTGCAATTGTATGAATATTTTAATTAACAGACTTCTTAACATTTCTATGTCAAGAATATATTTTTAACCAAAGATGGAACAATACAGCTGGGAGATTTCGGAATTGCCAGAGTTCTGAACAGGTAACTCCTTTTTGATACTGTTTTTCCTCTGACTTAATTTAAATTGCTTTGATCAAGGAAAACACAATCTGTGCACTTCATGTGAGTTAACCAGTTAACATCCATCCTTATTTTTGTCTTAGTACTGCAGAGCTGGCACGCACTTGCATAGGAACGCCATACTATTTGTCGCCTGAAATATGTCAGAACAAGCCTTACAACAATAAAAGGTACTAATAAGGATTTTATTAAACATCTTTGGTAAAAAGAAGAAAAAAATTCCTATAAGCTCTTACAGGAATTTAAAGCTGTTCTAATCAAATGATGGTGAGCATCTGTTTGTTTGTCTCTTACCCAAGTAGGTACGGAGCTTCACGGTAGAGGTTGTACCTTAGTAGGTCTGAAGTAGAAAGCAATGTCATGGAGAGATGACTTAGCTTAATGCTCCAAGTTCTAGATCTAATTGTGTTCTTAATTGTGGCTCTACTTTTGCCTGTCTGCACCATGGTTGTACTGCCTTTGTTTATGCACTACTAAAGTGAAACTCTATTAAGGGTGAAACACGGCAATTTGCTTATCTGAGCACTTGATGTGCATAGATGGGTGGCTCAGCTTGCTCCAGATAAATCGCTTACACCTTTGCTGCCCTGGCAGCAGCCTGTACCTGGTAACAGTATCCCCAGTGTAATTAACAGTTTTAATTAAATGTTAGTAAGTTACCTTTCCACAGCACCACGCTGTTGCATTCGTTGCTGTGAGTGCCTGATTCTCATTTCAATGGCTTTCTTAAGAGATAAAAATTGTTACAATTCCTTCCCTTAATTTCTTTTACATGGGATTTATTGTCCAATGGTGTTCTAACCAAATCCTGTGATGAATGAGGGTGAGTTTAGTCGCTGCTAAACAGAATAAATTGACTTTCAGAATTATTTTTTGAGTTAGGTGATGAGGTTTTTTTGGATTTTGTTTGTTTAATTTAAAGACCTCAAGTAAATGTATATATTTCAACAAAAAAAGCCTTTGTCCATATTTTGTCTGATTTCTGTGGCTGAGATGGTTCTAAATCAGAAGCCAAAATAGCATAGTGTGATTTTCAGGTTGATGAATTAGTTGGTTGATGAATTAGTTGGTTGATGAATTAGTTTGGGTATTTTTGTTTCCCTGGGGTTTTTCAGGGTCAAAGAAGTCCATAGAGAGAGCTTGTGCATACTCAAAAATCCACCCTTTTCCTCTTCAGAGATAGACTTCACAGATACAAGTTAACTGGCAATGTTAACCTAGAGCTAAGTTTTAAAATAATGTGTTCTCTTTGATTTAGTGATATCTGGGCCCTTGGTTGTGTTCTCTATGAAATGTGTACACTTAAACATGCGGTGAGTAGAAACTTTGTGTCTATAAAAGAATAGTGATTTCAAACAGAATTTATTTCTGATGTCGTGCAAATATATTTTAGTTGATGAAATGTTTTCATGGTAGCTTCAGAATTTTCATCTCCACTTCCTGTGCCAACCAACACTTTTCATTGGTGTTTTGCTCCATGCCAGTCTCTCAGCTGTCTTGGCACTTTTGTTTTTAATGGATTGTAATAGCTGAAAAAATTGTTAGGCGTTATAGTAAAGGATACTAGGAAGAGTGGGGGTATTTTTAGGGGTTTTTGGTTGGTTTGGGGGTTTTGTTGTTGCTGTTGTTGTTTGGAGTTTTTAGTTGGTTGGGTTAGGTTTTATTCCAAAAGAGCTCGAATTCATTGAAACCTTCATTGAAAATCTGAATTTGGATTCTGCTTTTTTGCAGATGGATTAATGTATTTCTGTTTAGAACAGAAATAGTGCTTACAAAAAACTCCCAAGGTGGAAGAGTTACCTTTTTCCAGTTTTTTCTTCTTCTATCTATGTGTGTTATAGTTTGAAGAGTATGTCTTCATCATCCATTTTTCAGTTAGGAAGGGAAGAAAATGTTTGGGGTTTTTTCTGTCCTTTCCACAGATTTTTTTTGTGGATTTTGTTTTGTTTGGAGCTTCTTAGTAGCTATTTTTATTAAAAGAAGAAGATCGTAACAACATGAAAATGGAAAGAACTATTTTCAAGGGATAAGGATTTAATTTCATTTCAAGCTTTTGTAATTTCTTCTTGCTTGGTCCTTTATGTGGCAGCACTGCTGACAGTATTTAATTTCTGAGAGTTGATGTCAACAATTTGTTTTCTGTAAGCTGGGTGGTACATATTGTTTTCTTTTTATTGTACAAAGGAATTGAAATTGTGCTCTCTGTTACCTGAGCTTAAACTGAAGTCTGAGCATTCCCTTGGATTTCACCCTGAATGAGTGTGAATACTTCACATTCTGTAATTTGTTATGGGGGGTTGCTAAAAAAGGCAGAAGGCATGTTGTGGTTGAAAGCCTTTGGAAGAGGAGATCAAGCAGATAATTATTTTTTCCTTAGTTATATATCATTGTCAGTCTAGATCTGGAGGCAAGTAATTACTTGTTAGCAACATTATGTCTCCATAGTATGAAATACCTGCATTGTGATGTATTTTTAATTGGAATTTTAATTTGAATACTTGGCAACAGATTATTTTGAACTACTGGTGTTGACCTTGAAAATGTGTGTGTGTTGAGGCAAAGGAAGGTGATTACTGTTAGCTTGGATACCTCATCATCTGTATGTGCAGCCTTGCATGTGAACAGGCGATAGGAATAACTGTTCTGTTCCTTGTGTGATACAGTTTGAAGCCGGTAACATGAAGAACTTGGTCCTGAAGATAATCTCTGGGCCTTTTCCTCCCGTTTCTATGCATTACTCCTACGACCTCCGTAATCTGCTGTCACAGCTATTTAAAAGGAATCCTAGGAACAGACCATCAGTAAACTCCATATTGGAGAAAAACTTTATAGCCAAACGGGTTGAAAAATTTCTCACACCAGAGGTATGGAGTTAGTTTTAATTCTAACTTTGCTAAAAACATTATAGGATTTAGCTCTTTCTTTATTCTAATGTTAGTATATTACATGGAAAACTAGAGTAACTGTTTTCCCTAGAGCTCTTATAGACAGGGTCAGTTGAGGAAAAACTAGTTTTACCATGAACTGTAAAGAAAAGTCTCAATTATTAAGTGTTTGGTAGTTTCCATAAGTAAATCTAAAGTGACATTTTCTGAAGTGCATTGTTTTGTGTGTTTTTCTCTAGCATGAGGAATCCCCACTGAGATGATTTGTTTAGATATGTATCTTTTCATAAAATGCTGCTGTCATTTATTTCGGCATTGTTGATGTATAGAATTTCTTCAATACATTTTTTGTTTGTAATTTGGAATGGCCTGAGAGCCTGTTGTGGAAAATAATGCTAAGTAAAATAATCTTTGAATTTCTTGACGTTTAAATGTATCATGTGTATATACCCTCAAAGAAGTTGCTTCCTATTCTGTTTAAAATCTATTCATATAATTTTATATCTAATAATGTCATTTTAATATGAATCTAATTAAAAGAGATCAAGATTAACAAGTGAATAATAGTACTGATATGAGGTAAATAAATATAGAAGAGAAAGGACATGGAGGAAGTGCAGTATAAATAATTCTAATGGATTCTAACTCACAACTAAAGAAATGTATAGGCCAGACATAATTGGAATTTCTGAATTTCTGTGTTGAAATAGACTTTCAATTTACTTCAGATTGAAGTCCCAAAGCGAAGTAAAATTCAGCAATCTTTACAAACGTAAGAACAAACTTATCTGTAACAGTAATAGTTTGATCTGGTCTTATTTCCAGTAGCTAGAATGGATATGAAATTTTTATTTGGAGTTAGTCAGTCAAAGTATAATTAGTAATAGGCTGTCTGTATCTCCAGATGTTGATACTAATTTGTCCTAGATGGAGTATGAATACTTAGGTGCAATTTTTCCAACCGTACTACTGCTGTGTTTGACTTAGAGGTTTATCTAATATTTGAAACAACCAAAAAAAACCCACACAGAAAGCACCTTTTACAAAATGTGTCAGTCTGGTACATTCATATTCAGCAGGAGGTGGTCATTCTGTGATACAGCTGTAATGCTTATTTTTTTGCAGTATCATCCATGGCTAGTGCTGTTGTCCTCTGTTTTCCTTAGTCTAAGCTAAAAATTATTTCATAGTTGACATCTTCAGGATGCTGCAGCTGTTGCTGAAATTCCATTTTTAAATATCAGGAAATCAGTCTTCCAGTTTTATGTGAATTCTTTCTTTAGCTTCATAGTTACTAAGTTGCATTAAAGAGCAGATCTAAATTAGCATCAATTTTTAAAACGGAGAGGGGGCTCTTTGAAAGATAGTAAAGAGTCAGGTTTCTTTTCTGACAGTAAAGGTATTCTCATGGAAACATCATAATTCAGTTGCTACAACTTACCACTCAAATAAAAGCTTCAAGATAATTGAAATGCCATTAGTAAGAAACTGTAGGAAACTGTGTGACTTCTGGCTTACAAAATCTTTGATGCCAGACTCTACAGATTAAAAATTTGCTTTGCCATTATGTGCAGAGCCCTAAGTTCTGCACTTTGGTTCTTGTTTTGGGTTTTTTTTTTCAGGTTTAACTCCTCAGCATCCATTGTAACTGACTGGTGCAAATCAAAAGAATCTCAGTAGTTCAAGATTCTGTAAAGACTATTCCTAAAGTGACACTTTTCAGTTACCTTTGCTGCTCTTCCTTGAATACTTTTCACTTGTACTATATAGGTTTTGAGGTGTTTGGTTCAGAACTACGTTCAGTATTTAAGATGATGGCCTATTAATATTTCAATATTCTTTGTCTAGTCTCAAATTTTTCACCCCATTAAGACTGCTTTCCATATTTTATTATGCTAATTTTATATGCCTTTCAGCACACCATATGTGTTTTTCCTGATACCCACATATGTGGTCATCTTCCCATCTTGAAAAGGATAGCAACGCTTTAAAACTGCAAGCATTTTTAAAGAACTATTTTTTGACACTAGCTGTAGGAGAAATTGAGGTGAACTTTGGCAGCTACTCAGAAATCTAAAATTCATTATGCATAAAAATTGTGTTGATGCTCACATTAACTTTTTTCCTAGATTCTTAGCTTGTTCATAAATGAGATAACATGTGCGACCCAGAAGTCAGACTAAATTGCTTTTTAAAATTACTTGAGTAATTATGCCAAAAATGTTTGAAAATACTCCAGCTCCATATTGGTAATACTAGATTCTAGTAATACTAGATTCAATGCATAAAGTTGAGTATTTATTTTCATGTAATTTACAGTAAATGCTCTTAGTTAGATGCTTACTGGTAATGGCACACTTGTCTGAAAATGAGTTATTCCTAGCTTTGGTCCCAGGTATTATTGACTAATTCTTCCACTTGTTTAGCTTATTGCAGAAGAATTCAGTCAAAAAATTTTCCACAAGTTTGGACCACATGCTTCACCAGGTAAGTTGCTGTCTACACTGCTTTTTGCTTTCAGCTCTGTCAAGATCATGTATGTAACTTTGTTCTTTTACTAGGTTTTTTTTTGGTGTGCTCTCATACCTGACTGTAGGATTTTCAGGAAAAAAGAGAGAAGAAGCAATTTCCTCCCCTCCCCTGGAGAGCTGAACATATGTTGGGTACAAATGATGCAAACACAAACTATGGGCCTGTAATATATTAAGTGTACTTTTTCCTCTTGCAGTATGCTACAAATCCAAAATTTAAGGAGACAGTGTAAACTGCAAATAATGGAACTAATTCATATGCTATGATTGTATGACTTATTTTTATCCCTTAGTAATGAAAAATGGCTAATGAGAAGTACAATTTCTTCCCAAAAAATGCGGGGTGCTTTATTAGAGATTCCAAGATAAAGCCCTGGCTTCAGCCTAATTCAGTAAAATTTCTGCTAGTGTTAACAAAGATTAATTCTGTCAACCAAAGATGGTGTTACTTCATTTTACTGCATTAGTTTGCCTTTTTTTCCCCTAGATTTCCTTCCCAGTTATTTTATTTCCCTGTAATTATTTGATGCTCTGGCAAGGGCTTTGGTATCTTTTGATAGTGTTGGTGACCTCCTATTCTGTGGTAAGAGAGCCCTGCTAACCCAGAATCAAACCCACAATATTGGTGTATGTTCAGGAACTCTATGGGGAAAGCAGTATCCCTGAAGGCCATTGGAGCTCTTCTAGAACTCATCTTGAGGTGACATTAGCATTACAAGTTTCACTTCAGTGTTGTTAGTGGAGAAGGGCCTGTTTCTCCATTCCATTAGGAAACCTCTTCCCTGTGTACGTGAGCACTGTGCAGTTAAGCAAGGCAGCTGAATGAAGTGTCAGTAATCCAGCTTGGAGGATTAAGAAGTAAAAGCATGGGAATTGTTTTCTTCTATTTCTTATCAAACATTAAACTTAGACAAACTAATACATCAGCTTATGTGAATGAAATGTTAGTGGTTTGTTACAGGTTCAGGAGGATGCCCATGCACACCAAACCTGAAACCCAGCTGTGAGTGCAAAGCAAATTTCCTTTTATTGCTAGCAGTAGCAAATAATAGATACCAACCCCTGGTTCCTGCAAAGCCACTGGGCAGGCAAAGGACATGGAGAGCATGATGCTCATGCAGGGGAGCAGGCAGGCAGTGCACCTTCAGGGCATCCCCTGGATCCACAATGTGCATCCAGTCCTTGTCACCCCTCCACCCCAAACCCGCACCTCAAGGCTTCACCTCAGGAGTGGAATTTTTCCAGCTACGACATCTGGCCGGTGCATAAGATCAGGCCACAGTGGCTTGTGATCCCACCTCCTTGCTAACAACCGTTGTGCATTGTTCCTGTCCCACAGGTTAAGTTCCCACTGATAGACCAATGCATTATTTCTCTTTCAAGGGTCAAGTTCCCACCAGTTAGACAGTAAAGTTTTCCTCGTTGTCTTGTGGATGTGCACAAGAGCACACCAAATATGGCAGGGCCTTAGACACGACTGTGGTCCGTGACACACAGTTCATCCATTTTTCTCTAGTTTTGCTGTTCTAAGACCTTGGGAAAAGGAAATACCATACTCTGGCCAGCCTGGGCAGCTCAAAAAGGGTTTTTTTATTGTGGGGTTTTTCTTCTTTTCAGCTCAAAAACCAGTTCAAGAACCAGCACCAACTTCAGTTGCACCAGCTCAGAAAATTACCAAACCTGCTGCAAAATATGGAGTGCCTTTAACTATCAGGAAGTCTTGTGGTGCACCTAAAAAGCCTAATGAGAAGAAGCCTTTGACTAAAATTAGACAGGTAAGAAGCTAAGTTAGTTAAATTGAGCTTTTTGTTCATATCTTATTTAAATACTATGCCTTCCTTTTCAAAATGTCTTGATATGTGGACATGCCTCATGCACCTGCAGAGAAAGTAGAACTAGTAGTTTAAATGCTTGGCTTGCTTCCTTATTGATTGTTTGTTTAGTTGGTTTTAATATAACTTTTGTAAACTCCTACTTTAGGCTTGGGTTTTAATTCCAAGGCTGAATTACATTTGTGTGTTTTCATTTGCTTTGTTGGTGCTAAGCACTCTTAGAAGTATTGGAAGCCTGTCAGGTATACCAAGATCATTGACACTGGATAGGAACCTTTGCATCTTTTTTCTTTGCTCCAAAATAATTTCAAATTTAAAAAAAAATAGACAAACTTTTTCTAGCCATTTTACAAAGTCTTATTAGGCAGAGAAACTGTGTAATTGAAAGAGAAGTTTCCCAGAGGTAATTTTATGAGCTAGTTTTCTTTCTCTTCTTTCTCATTCTCTTGTATATTGTCATAGAGTACTTCTGATCTTTCTTCCTGTTGTCTTCTTTGTATTCCTGATTACATAAAACTTGCATTCTCTCTCTCTTTTCCTTTAATTACTGCATGGTCAGGAGTTGTTTTTGCTGCAGCTAGTTTTGAGCTATATGCACATGCTGGATGACTAGCAACCAAGAGGCTGCTGCTTCAGCAAGAGAACTAGTTGAGATTAACATGGTTGTTGTTGTTGTGGGGTTTGTTTTGGTTTGTTGTTGTTTTTTCCTTCTCCCATGGCACTCCAGGGAACATAGCACTAAGACCTCTATCCCTCTGTGGAAGTTGTTGGTGGATAGAAAATTATCCTGGAGATACAAATTATCTGTCAAGTTCAACAGTTATCAGAGGTTTAGAGAAAAGCTCATTGATCACACAAGCCTTATTGGCTCTTGAAACGCAGTTTGAAAAAGCAAGAAAAGGAGAGTGCAGACTTCTGGTGTGTCCTTATGAAATCACAGGGTTTATGTGTTTTAAGGCTTGGTTGCAAAGCCATCTGTGGGTCTTTGTCATGAGTTTCACCAGCCAACACTTACCTAACTTGCCCTAAGACTTAATGTGGCAGGGGAGAGACTGAGGAAATATCCTCTTCCCACATGGAAGGAGTCAGTAAGGCTGCTATTTTAGGGCAGTCTTTGTGAATTGTACCTAGTGATAAGATGTGGGATAGAAACAATGGCTACAACTTGAATATAAATTTTCTTCTGTGAGTCTGAGCTTGCAGCTCTTAGCTGGCTTTTCAGAGGAGCATGTAACAACTGTCTCCTTTATTTAGTTATGATACATTAACATTATATTATTACAAGTCTCTAAAGGTTTCCAACTTCTGCAATACTTGATTTTAAATTACCCATTTGACAGGATTGCATGTTGTCAAAAGAAAATACTGTGAAGCTCTGTGTGTTCTAGTATGGTCAGGAAAAAAATCTTTAAAAGTAATGATGGCTTTTTTGAGAAGATTAAACAGCACATTTTGTTAACCATAGCTGCTTCTTTAGCAGGTATTCAGTGGTGACTGTGTTGTCATAGGTAACAAGAACCTTAGTTAGAGTTGGAACCAAGTGAAGTACCAAGTAAAAGAGCTCTAAGATAACCTTCCAAATAAGAAAACCTTAATATCTATGCCCCCTCAAAGAGTTTCTATAAAGAAAAGGTTGTAATGAAGAGTGATACTGCCAAAGAAGAAAAATTAAGACAAAACAGATTTAAAAATCACTGCCTTCAGCTTTTGAAGAGCTTTTAGCACAGGATGAACAAGTACCCCTATATCCTAGCAGTCTTTTTCACTTCAAACCTCCTGAATAATCAAGTATTTTAAACCCATTTAGTGTGCACTCAGTTGTGACTTTAAGAATATGTTTTCTAGTAGAATTTTTCTCTCATTCTGGCATCATGCTGTCTAATTTGAAGTTTCACCTTTCATGCAGGCATTTGCAACCCCATTGATGAAAATTACTTTAGTAAAAAAAAAGGAGGAAAATGTTTGAGTTATCATGAAATCATCTGTTTTCAAACTGAGCAAAAGCCAAGTCCACAGCAAGAATGACAACATACAACCTTCAAACCTTTCCTCCTCATCTTTTTTCCCAAACATTATATAGCAATGATTTCTTTTTTTTAATCTTCATGGACATACACCAGCAATTGGCTCAGTAACCCATCTTGACAGAAACTTGACAGAGTAATGGCTCAGTAATAAATACCAAATTATATGCTTATTTTTCAGGAACCTTCAAAAAAGAAAAGGTTAGAATTGCCTGAAAAAGAAAAACGCCAGAGAGAGCAGGTAGACAAGAGTCTTCAGATTTTTCTTTATTCCCCCATAGAAATTTTAATGACATATCTTGTGGTGTGGTGTGTTGTATAAGAATATGCAGTAGTTTGATTTCCCAGTTCCTTAACATATTTAATCCTTACACATTGCAGATCAGTTTACCGAAGGCAGATGAAATGAGAAGATTGGAAAAAGAAAGGGTAAAATATGTTTAAAATGTGTTAAGAGTGAAGTTCAATTTTTACTTAGTGGTTCCTTGAATTTTGTTTTCCTGTATTGTTTTCTCCTTCAGATGGAACGAATAAACAGAGCCAGGGAACAAGGATGGAGGAATGTGCTTGGTTCAGGTGGAAGTGGTGTTAAGGTTGGCAGCAGATGCAGAAATGTGGTGCAGTGTGTTCCCCCCACCTTTGATTGTATGAAATGGTCTTCTCTTTTCAGAAGGATTTGCTCTTTCTACAAGACTCAGCTCTTGAGGCTGTCCATTATTAATCTGTGGATAATTTGAGATAGACTGTAACAGCTCCCCCCTGGCCTTTTGGAGATTATGTGCAATTTTCGTTTTTAATGTTTCTAAATATCTGAATCTTTTCTCTTTCTGCTAGTAATGGCTTTCATGCACCACTTTCTTATTTACACACCTGCTTTTGCTACTTTTCCTGTGCTGAGTGTATGCATGAGCAGCTTCTTTGACATTCAAGTTTGTTCTTGAATTTTTTTGTTCCCAGGTTTTTACATTATAGTAATGGACTTCTTTCCCAGTATTAAACACTTGTTTTTAAACATTCCTTTGTTATTTAGCAACTTTTTTCTATATATCAATTAGATGTTCAGGAGGGGGGTAAAAATTTCTGAGTAAATCTAATTCATTTTTAATGCAGTGTGCTGTTTAGCCATTCACTTTGTATGTAATTTAATCTGATTCCCATGACTGTTTCCTTTTCCCTATTTGTGCATGTCATAGTTTTGTGGAAACATAACTGCCCTGAAAAGTAGTCTTATCAAGTTAGTCAATTATAAGGGTCTGGGTACTTTAATCAGACAGAGCCAGTGTAGGAATTTAAGTAGTACTATGGTAAGTCTATCTGATCACAGAAAGTGGATTGAAACACAGGGATTTGTTGTGGCGGTAGTGAATATTATGAAAATACTGGGTATAAACATGTTCAGTAGGGTTTTTGTAAGCAAGCTTTGACTGAGCAATAAAGTCAAAATGGATAGAGGTTTTATTACTATTCTTTGTACAAAAATGAGGATTATACAAACACCAACCAGGTTTCAATAGCTGCTTATTAAATATTTACTTTCAAAATAGATATCATCTTTGGATGTGTGCCGCACATCATATAGTAAAGCTTAAATATAAGTGCAAACTTAAGCATACCAGATTTTTAAAACTATAAAGTGCTAATTTAATGAAAAAAAATGGAGAGAATGTCATTTGCTTCCTATGTTGTCCTCCGCTCCTTCAAGATCAAACAGGCAGGCACCAATACAAGCTCCCATACAGCATGGTATGCATGCATCCTCACATTTGGATGAGAGCTGCGTGTGTTCCTGAACATTGTTTCTGATTAACTCAGAGTTTTACTGTGAACCTATGAGCTGTTCTGTTGTAGCTCCAGCTGCATTGTTAGCTGAATTCTCAGTTATCTAGGGAAACTGAGGCCAGTGAGTGGGTCTGTTTTCACCACGTGTCACTGATGTCAAACATCATGGTAGGTGGAAAAATCATTGAGGTGTCTTCTTCAGATTGGATATCATACTGCAGGGTGCTATCATCATTTACCATCATTTCAGGTTTCCATATACTATTATAATATTCTTGACTTAATTATCTTTTTCCTTTCTCCAGCATGAAAGCAGTATATCCAGCAACTCCCTGACAGTGCTGTTGAATAGCATTGTTCAAGCTTTCCAATAACACAAGCCATACAGCCTCTTACAAAGGCACAACAGTCATGCACTGCATGATTCTGTCCTGTTTTCTTTTAAGTCTGATTGCTGGCACCTGTTTCTGAGGAAAAGTAGAGAAAGACATGGCGAGTGTTTGGCTTTGGGTTTGTGGTTCTAGCAGGAGCTGTAACTGTTCTCTAGACTGTTGATGAGCACCTGCTCCATATCATTTGCCTGAAGAATGATGATCATTCTCTAGTATTTCTTTAGATTTTGGAAACTGAACTCTAATAATGATACATGAAACCTTGAATAGTGTCTAAAGTTAAGACTTTTCCCTCTATTTGTAGAAATCATAGTCCTGTGTAGTTATTTTTATTCAGACCAATGGTCTACCTGCATATTTCTTTGAATGCCTAGATAAATCCTTGATTTAGTACTCTCATCTGGATTATGGGGAGCCATTGATAGTGCTGAACAACTGAAACTTAGAATGTGTGATAAATTCCATTGTCAAATATAGTGTCTTCAAGAACTTCTAAACAGGGAGTCTTAAGCCTGTCACATCTGTACTCACCTGTCTGAATTTATATTAAATACTTCAGACCACTCTGGAAGGTAGATTGACACTGTTGTTGAAACAAAAAATTCCATAGATTTACTGCCATGGGCTATTTGTCTGCTTCCTCCAGGCATAAAGGAAACATTTTTATGCATGTGCTGACAACCTTAACCTTGTTTTGCCAGTTTCACATTTTCTGCATCCATCCTTGGCTGTTACTATACACAGCTGCTTGAAACATTATTATTTTCATTATTTTCACTTGAAAATTCTGCAGGAGTTCTAATGCTCTGAGAATGACAGGTATAATTTGCACAAAGCAGTGCCTTGTGGTAGGTGTTTCCCTGGTCTGAGCTTTAGTAGAGAAGCATCTCAAGTCTATTGATGGAAATAAAGTGATAGGCTGGGGGGCAATGGGGGTTCTCAGGTAAATCTGCACATAGTGCCATTCAGGTAACTTAAAACTGTGCTCAACTGTTCCCAGCTTCATGAAAAATATGTGTGTTTGGCTGTAAGTCACTTGTTACTCCTTCAGCTGGAATTGTATCACGTTTTTTGCTAAAACTTTGATTTTGGCCATGTAGCATTATCTATCTCTGTTTACACTTCAACGGAGTCATTTTCAGCGACTTCCAAAATGTGTGAGAGGTGGCTCATGTATAACTGGACTATTTTTAAAGGAAGCTAAAATGGTGTTTTTTTCTGGACTGCTACTCAAAAAAAAAAAAAATAATTTATCTGTCTTGTAATTCGTTAAAACAGGAGCATGCCAGGGATAAAACTAGGACCAATTTAGAATTGTTGCAGGATATGTTAGTATTACTACTTTGCTGAAGAGGTAAAAATTGGAAGAGCCTATTAAAAGCAGTATTTGTGATTTCCACCCTACCCCTTTTGGTTTCCAGGCACCATATTATGTCGGTGGAGGTGGTGTTGGTCCTTTTCCTGTGTCTTCCAGAGGACGCTATGAACACTATCATGCTATTTTTGACCAGATGCAACAGCAAAAGGAAAACGTCTTCAGAATAGCTGAAGAGAGAGAAGCCAAGCTGCGAGCGAAACTACAAGACCGAGGAGTTGTTGAAAGGTATGGCTACCTTCCATTAGAAGCTACATGTGTTCTGCTTTAGATGAAAGTAATGAAAGTTACTGTACGTATTTATCTACAGAGGAATTCCACCTGGAACACGTCCAGGAGTTCCTAAGGGACCTGCAGGTCATCACCATTTACCCGATGTTGGTGCAGTTAGGAAAAAAATGAAAAGATTGAAGGAGGTGTCTAAACAAGCCAATGCAAACAGGTTGGAATATGATAATCTGTGAATCTGTCCCTCCATGTTAGATTCTTGTTCTGTGTCTGGTTTCATTTAGTAGTTCAGCATGTCTCAAAATCACTCCTATTCATTGGTACTGTGCTGTCTGTTTGTGTGTTAGACCCTCACAGACCACAATTCTTTCAGAGCCAATGGAGATCTTGACTTCCAATAATAGAAAAAATAGTTTACTAAGCAAATGTACCTAAAGTAGATTTCAGACAAAATTGTTGGCTTAATGTAGTTGCAGATAACAGCATAAACCTCCTCCTTTGCTTTGTTCATCGTTCGACTTCTTGTGTAACCTGACAAGATGCTTCTATCTCCCATCATCTTATTCTCCCTGCCTTCTCTGCACCTAAGTGTTTGTAGTATTGCAGAGCATCTAGAGTGATCCCAGAATTGTTGGCTCCTGCTTATTGATTGGTGGAAAACTTCTAGGAGCTTTCTTCATTGAGATGTGAATGCCAGGTGTTGTAAAGTGCAAACTCTAATTTGGTATTCAAATAGTGAATTAGAAGACCTAAGTCTAATTACTGTAAATAGGGTATTTTTATATATAAAAGGATTGTAAGCAAGTACTGATTTTCTTTTTAATGTTTTCACTCTTTCAAATAGCTTCTTCAAAAATTATTTGCTCTCCTTTAGATCTCGTAATATTGCCCACGGAACTCTGCAGCTGTGACTAGGAAATGGGAAAATACCATTTTCCTGGAAGTTTAGTACTGTGAACATTACTAACCGACTTTCCTAGAGGCACAAATTTTCTCCTTCAATTTTATGTTCTAATATAATATGTATTTGCAATTATAGATTTTTTTGCTATTGTAAAATTTGCAGCAATAACATCATGCTTAACATTAATATTACAGTTCTGAAAGCTCTGAGGTATATTTTATATTCCTTATAGTAGGTTGGACTGTTGTGAGATAATTAAAATTCTACCTGGTACAACCCAGTACTGGAAGGTATCTTTTTCCAGCTGTAGTTAAATGTATTTCCTCCTCTGTTTATTCTCAGTGCTTTGCATAAAGCACGCAATCCCCAACTCTTGCCTAGATTAAGAAGCAGTTTGACTCATGCATTTGAAAATATTAGATTATATTTGTCTGTACCTGGATAAACTGTTTTAAATGTTTTAAAGTGGAGAGAAACTATAGCAGAGTGCTGCAAATTATAAATAACACAGAGACTGGGAAGAGTAACCAATTCAGCATTTCTCAAATACATGAATTCGGAAGCACTCAATGGAAACACTGTCCAGAAGTTTCAAAATAGGTAGAGATTTGGTTTTTTTCTCTTTATAGACTGGATTACTGTTAGCTGTAAATTGAGGTGCTGTTTCTTAGCATCTTAAGTGTGTTAAGAATTTGTATGTTACCGAGAAGCCATTTTATTATCATAGCCAGCCTAGCTGTATTTCCATCCTGGACTTAATTCTTCCAGCTCAAGGCAAGTGATCATGATGTTTCGCTCAAAGAAAGAATTTAAATAACAAGAACTTTGTTAAAGATAGTCAGTTTTGGGCATATATTGAAGAAGCTGAGAAATCTTCAAGTTGAAGTCTTTGATTGTACTACCACTACTGTAAAGCTAAATACATTCACTGTCAACAGCCTTGAAAGATTGTCTCAGGCAGAAGTGCAGCCCAGAAGAAATCTAGTAGAAATGTTTAGGAAAATGAGTCACTCACCTTTAGAATAAGAAACCTCAAAATTTTATAAAAATGTTTTAAGATGTTCCTCTGAATTTGGTTTGAGACAAGTAGGACTGTCTTGGTTTGGGTTTTTTTTTGGAAAGACCTCCAACGCTGTAAGGTTCGTGATGTGTGACAAACTTCAGCTGCACGACAGGCCTTTGCACAGATTTCACTATCCACCAATTGAGTTCATATGTAGTTAAAAGGTAGAGTACAAACCTTTTAGTGACTCAGGTATGTGTACACAAAGATTGGCAAGTGTTTCTTTACCAGTAACACCTGTGTGGATTGTCTTGCCTTTTCAGAGCAGTGTTTGTTTTATTGTATCAAAGTGGTTTTATCTCTCTTCCTTTTAACGAATTGTAGCATGTGAAAAAAAATTCATTTCATTTTTGTTTGGGGGGTGAAGGGGCAAAATAATAAAATGGGAGTATTTTAATTAGTGTGCTAATTAATTTTGAATTGCTAGAGCTTCCTGTATTGCAAAATGATTCTTTCTTTAACTGCCTCCGTCTAATGGGTTATTGCTATCAGCATATTCCAGTTTCTTCCTGACTGTTGCCAAACCCCCAATCATCCTCAGTTAAAGGAGGCTCAGGGAACCTTGGAAAGGCCTCATCACTCTACCTTTGTAGACTATCTTAAACCATTTCTCAGTGTTTTGGTTTTATTTTAGTACTAAACTTCTCTGGGTCTACTTCTAATGAATTTGTCAGAATCTGGTTCCTCTATGATGTTATTAATGTACTCGTAGAGTTGCAGGATGCTCACTTATGGTAAACTAAATGTAGCCTTCTTGTCTTCCCAAGAAGGTCCCTGACTTGGGGTCAAACTTGTCAAAAAACAATCATCTTGTTATGGCTAATTCTAGGGTAGGAAAATTCCTTCACGGACCCTTTGAAAACAAACAAAAAACATCCCCCAGGATTCTCTAAAAGGAATTGCCAGAACACTCTGAGAATAGTAGCACTGTAGTAATTCCCTAAGTGGTAGAAGCTCTTACTGCAAATGTAGGACAGTCTTGAAAGGCTGTCACAGTATTGACCTTACTGATTGGCTTGTGGGATGAGTTCTTGCTCATCTCTGAAGGGAAATCTTGAAGGAATCTTCTTTTTCACAAATTATAACAGTACTGAAACAAGCTGAGACGCTTCCAGAAACAATCATACCAAGACTGTGTTTTGACATTCATTTTTCTTTCAATGACAAGGATCTGGAAGGACAACAATACAGTGGTTTGGATTTATTTTTTAATAGTTTTTCTCACTTTTCGTAAGCCTATTTTCCTCCATTTTGTGGAAGTGTGACTTGTATTTTGACTGATGAGAAGCACTTTTTAAAGATGTCTTACTCATATAAAGTTACTTTTTTTCCTGTGTGTTCTAGTTAGAATAAGTGCAGGGGGGAGGACAGTGGGAGTGGTGGTGTTTACAGTGTCATATTTCAGAGACTTTCATCTTGCTGTGTTGAAATTACTCAGGCAAAAAGGATGGATAGCTGCAGATAGAGCAAAGCAAGTTGAAGAATTCTGGCAACGAAAGAGAGAAGCCATGGAAAACAAAGCTCGAGCTCAGGGACACATGGTATGAAATCTGGTCTTCCTGTGTGTATTACTGTTTCAGCATGCTTTGTGAGTCTTTGAAGTAACATCATAAGTGAAATGCTGACTAAATATTTTCCTTAAGTGTTGAAAAAACCAGAGAGAATGGGAGATAAGTTTTCTGCATTTTGTTGCTAATTTTAATAAAACATAACATAATCATGTAGTACATTTCTCATTACTTCAAGCTTACTAACAAATTATCTTTGTTTGCATGTGTCTAACTTGCTATTGTCAATTTTAGAAGATTCATTTACATTCTTTTTCTGTTTATACTTTGGAGTCTTGGTTAAAATTAAACTTCATGTTATACAGTAGCTTGAACCAAAAATGAAGTTTGATTAAACTGATACAGCTAATGATCAGACATAGTGGTGCATGCTAGGGCAACACATTCTGCTTATTGAAAAGGTATTATAAATTCATCCATATCGGTCAATGTTGAATCTTAGAAAACCTTTACTCTTTAGAAATTAAGCAGAAGATAGTGTCATAAAATGTTCTTTATGCTTATGGTTCTAAATTCAGTATTCTTTTAGGAAGTTTGTTTGAAACACGTATTGGAAATGGCTTTGTTTTGATAAAATGGAAGGTTTTACTTTTTTAGTGCTTCTCCACACTATTCCTATGCAATTCAGTGACAATATCTTTGTCAGCTGCTGAAATTGAACTGACTGTGCTGGAGTAGCAGTGAGATGAGACCAACTGAAGATTTATAGCAGCATCTCCTGAGTTATACCTGATAATCAGATTATGATTTAAAGCCAGGTTTTAATGTCAGGGATTACTTCACTTACAGTGAGCAATTTTTACGTGCTTTGATTTGCGGCTTTAATGGTGAAGTATCCTTAGATTAGTATATATGTTGTAAAATGAGTCTTCCTCTCTAAAACTATGGTTGTGTTTTTTAAAACCTTCAAGACCTGTAAATAATTTTGAAAATAATGAGCAATTCTTGTCACTACCTCTTCTTGGGCAAGTTGTTGTTAGTACCATTCCTTCTTGGAAAGTTGTTAGCAGTACCAGTACTGCTTCCATTTCTTGATTTTGTTGGCATTGATATGAATTAATGAGATCAGTTAATTTAAGATACCAAACTATTCATGTTAGTTTTTCAGT
Organism: Euphonia xanthogaster; assembly: GCA_034509185.1. Classification (NCBI taxonomy): domain Eukaryota; kingdom Metazoa; phylum Chordata; class Aves; order Passeriformes; family Fringillidae; genus Euphonia; species Euphonia xanthogaster. The sequence continues at coordinate 34,340,032 of JAYDZK010000202.1, read as the reverse complement.
TTTCTCTAATGTGTTCAATGTTTTAATCTTAGATGGTTCCCATAATAAAACAGGGAGGTTACTGAACAGTTAAAAAAGTAACTTCCAGATGTTTAAGACTTATAACTTGAAGCTGGAGTACCAAGTCCATTTCTGGATTTGTCTTTGAAAGTGGAAGTTATCAGCAGCTTCCTTCTATTTGTGCAGGAAAATAATTTGACTAGCTGGCAGTTCTTCTCATATAGGGATGGGACTGTTGTTTGGACACTGTTGATCTGAAAGGAGAGATCATCAGCTAATAGTCAGCCTTTTGTCTAATGACTGGCACTAATTTACCCAGCTTCTATAAAATATAATTGCTGTCAATTTTAATTTTCAACTGACAGTCTAAATTTGACTCAGTAGTTGAGTTTATAGTACTTACAGACATCTGTTTCTTAAGACAGCTGCTGACCTAATTTTCTACTTCACTGTAGCTTTGTGGCATTGCAAAACATGAGTCCTGGTCTTTGAAAATTTAATGTAGCAGATGAGTAAAATTAACAATCTACAAAGAAAATCAGGTCTCAAAAATCTTGCTTCCAGTTTCTTTCTTAAGAGCAGTGATATAAATCACCATCATTGATGGAAATACCTAAAATAACTTCAATGCTAGAACCAAGAACAAGGAAATTCCTTCAAAAGTGCCAGTAAGCTTTTGTAAAGCTCAGGAACATGTATTAAAAAGTTTAAAATAAAACCAAGTATCTTCTGAAAAGATGAATATGGAAAA
>JAYDZK010000202.1:34328229-34339181 GCA_034509185.1 Euphonia xanthogaster | reverse complement strand
TAAGAAAATGACAAATAAACTGGTAAGTACTTAGCTGCTGTAATCTGAAGAAAAGATGAATATGGAAAATAGTCTTTTACATTTTGTATGGCTTAATGTTCAAGCTGAAACCAGCATTCATGGGGCCCCTATGAATGTATCAGAACTACTCTTCCACAAAATTCCTTTAATTTGTTCTCTGATCCCCTGGTTCCTAAACCACTTAAGCACAGTAGTGTGCTATTTCCTTGAGCTATTATTTTTTCTTAATCTGAGAGATTATTTAACCAGAATATTTGGATTCAGTCAATAACCTCATTGGAATATTTACTTACTGATGGTTCTCTGCACACAAGCTTGAGAAAGCCAAAGCCCCAGGCATTTTAGGAGGCAGAAGGTCTATCACGTGTGTGTGTGTGCTTGCTGTCTTTTTTGTATGTTCCACCAACGAATCAAGACATTTTTAACCTTTTCAGAAAAAACATTATGGTATATCATTAGTGAAATAATTCAAGTATTCTTGATTTTAATCCAAGCAGAAAACATAAAATTAAATTATTCTTGTACTGTTCTATACAGAACTGTCTTAAAGGGTGAAACTCTTTTTGTGACAAGTCACAGAGTACATCACATGAACCAAGACTATACACTGCATGTGTATTAGAAATTTAGCACATCTTGTTATGTGTAATGAGTATATTTAAGTGCTTTATTAGGTTTTTGAGTCATCATTGTTAAAAAAGCTTAATCTAAGAACGCAAAAAGATTCCACTTTGTATTTTAGGCTTAACTCAGCAATGGCAGAAATCCCAACCCTGTGCCACCATGTTTATATAATGCAGATGTAGAAAACTCATACCCATCACAATTTAGGTTTTCTAACCTAAATTTTCTATAGCATCAGAAAATCAGAATTGAAGGGAAAAGGCAACTATATTCTTAGAGCTCTTATCTCTCTCTTTGGCTGCTCAGAATTTTTAAGTTACTGCTGTCATATGTTTCATGTAAGTGAAAAAGGCTTATTGGTTAACTTCAGAACATCTGCAGATCTTTGATGGATTTGGTTTCTTATAAGTGAACCATTATTGGATAAAAGAGATAATTTTACTGCCCCAGCCACCTTAAATTTGATACCATTAAATGGCAAACAGGGTACGCTGCAAAACCTGGCAGATACCTATGGAGGCAGGTCCATTTCTGCAAGAGGAAGGAAATCCAGAAACAAGGAGGAAGAGGTATGCTTGCTGCATGTTTGCCACTTTGCTCATCACAAAAATAGCACTATTTTGACCTTGACTGTGCCCAGTTTCCCTGCATGATTCCGTCTGTGTGAAAAATTAAAGGACTTTCCTAATTTTTAGGAAATAATTTACTGTTAATGTACTAAAGTTTGGGTGTGTTTAATTGTTTTTGTTTTTAAAATAATCAAAATAATAGTTGCTTACATCAGTCTTTCTCAGAGAGGTTCTTGAATTTGATACCCATAGGTATAGCTATATCCTAATCCTGTTGTGATAAATGCAACCTTTCCTAGCTTTCAGTAATGTAAGATGTAGTTATAATTAATTCTGATAAACATACATTCCAATTTTCTATATTTTAATTGCATGAGAATTTTTCTGGTGATTAGTATGTGCTGGTGAAGTGATAACAATAATGTTGGAGGGTGATTCACCCATTTTATTTCTTCATGGAATCTGATATATTTTAAGTTAACCGTACTGGAGAGAGCTTCCAAAGAGCTGAAACTTGTTTCATTTCTTTGTGTTAGGAATATTTGGCAAGATTAAGACAGATCCGGCTACAAAACTTTAATGAACGTCAGCAGATTAGAGCGAAACTTCGTGGAGATAAGGTTGGTTTAAAAATAGTCTTAAATACTTATGGGAGTTGAGTGTGGGTTGTGTTCTTTTACCCCTGGTGGAAGACCTTTGTTTTAGGCAGTTTTATATAGACATATATTTTTAGACAATATATATTGTGAAAAAAACCTGGAATTCCAGAGCATCAAACCTTTCTTGTATACCTCACCTGCAGAACATGGAGCAGTGATGAGGGATGGCAGGTGAGAGCCTGGCATTGTAGGCTACTTTCCTTGCAACAGGAGGCACATTACTCTTTTCCTCACTTATTAAAGCTTCACATCTTTTAAAACCAATCCTTCTTGAAAAACCAAACAAATAAAACCCCCACTGATCTCAGAGATGAAGCTCTGTTCAAGTAAACATTGCATTTAAGCGAGGAGTTAGTGAAACTGACCCATGTTAGTCATATAGTCGGTTAAAATATTCTGACTAGGCACTCATATCACTCGGCTTTTAAATACATGAACTGATGGTAATTCCATGAAGACTTTCACTTTGCAGAATGAAACTGCCAGTTCTGATGGACAGGACTCCAGTGAGGAAGCAGAACTGAAACGCAAGAAGATAGAAACACAGAAGGTAAGTGTAGAGTGGGAGGAGATGGAAGTTACTGTTGTCAAATATGTTTTTATATCTCATGAATTTTCTTATATTTCATTTTGCTATCAATAATTTGTTCATGTATCCACTACAAGGGGAATGAGGGGAGTTTAACTGTATAGAGTAAACAACTATGTTCACCTGCTTAATCTTGATAATTTTAAAACATGCTGAGGCATCCTTGCAAGTAAAGGATTTTCTGTATCCCAGTCTTTGAGATTTATCTCTAGGGTAGCTTTAGTCCTAATGGCAATTTGGTATAACTGAAACAGCATTTTAAGACTGAAAGGGTAAGGGAGCTGTACCTTAGACAACACCTTTATTTTAGTTAAAGAATAAAGGAAGGCAAAACTCCTTAAATGGGCTGACATTGGTTATGTGTGGATTGGAATGTGAGTTATATAACCCTGTGATGAATTACATTTAAAACAGATGCATTTCATAGAAATACAGTGTTTAATTAGAACTTTATTCCATGTGGTGGTTTTATATCAATAACTAGTTCACAGTACTATACATAGCAACTATTGCTCTTATCCATTCTGTGATGTTCCCCCACCATCTGCAAAATACAGTGTAAAAACAAGCTAACCCGATGCCTATCCTGAAAACTCGAGGTGAAACAGCAAGTGAAGCTTTTTGTGTATAAGTTGGTAAAATTTAAGCATAATATTTAATATTTTTTGATTCATGCATTTGTTTTCAAAGATAATTTTAAGTAGAGTTTTTAATTTTACATTTGTCTGTTTAAGATTACTATGTGTACTAAAAATAGAACCATGCAAATCAAGAACTGCAATTAAATTTTGAGGAGTTGCCATTATTTCAGTATAGATGATCAGTTATTATACATGTGTGGTGATTTTGTCAGTGGAGTCCTCCTTTCACAGTCTATACAGTAGCGAGAGAAAGAGAGATGAGTAATCCAAGAATATCCCTTCTTAAAATGTTCCATGAAATAGGCTGCTGATGATTTTAAGTTGATCTTTTTTTGCTTGTTTACTGTAGGCCCAAGCAAATGCTCGTGCAGCAGTTCTGAAGGAGCAGTTGGAGCGAAAAAGAAAGGAAGCATATGAAAGAGAGAAAAGAGCCTGGGAAGAACATGTAAGAAAATAAATCTGTTACTTGCAGTCAAAGTATGTAGGGCCATATCTTTGTATAAATAAAATCCTATATTGTGATTTTTCAAGACAAGTAGTTCTGAAATTGGAGAGAATATCCTGTGTCAGTCAGAATTCCCTAAATAGAAGCCTAATCTTAGGTATGCTTGCAGGAAGACTTCTGAACATCCTACCTAAGAATCATTAGGATCATCCCAACTATCTTATTAATTGTCTGTTAATGACCAAAATGTATTTTATTTTCTTTTACTTGTGTGTGCTATGGAACAAGTTCAACTAGTAATACTATGACTAGAACAAGCAGGATGTGAAGCTGACAAACTGACATGCAGTGGGCAGTTGTCCTTTGTATGAATGTGTGGCATTATTGTCCTTTTGTAAGGATTACTTGAGCCTAATTGATAATACTGTGTTTAATGTGTAAAGTCCTGAAGTAAAGTTTTAAATTTTTTTTAATTGCATCTATACAGCTGATTGCAAAAGGAGTGAAGAATCCTAACGTGCCTTTTCATCTGGAAGCTACAGAACATAGTCCTATGGATGGATTGCAGGAGCCTGGAGCAGCTCTTCCCAAGCCACAACTTCCAGTGAAGCCTGGTGTACCTGTCATCTCCATGACTTCTGCTTTGAAGGAAGTTGGTGTGGTAGGTACTTTTGCAAAGAGGGTATATGAATGGAAAGGCAATAAATACTGACTGGAAAGAGAATGTTTAGAGAAAATATATAGGTTAGCTAGACAAAAAAAAAATGTTAAGGATATTTGTTGCTTCTAATTAGGGAAAAGAAATTTAAAAAAATATAAAAAGAAACCAAAGCTTGAAAGCTGTTGAAACACATCTGTATGCTGAAACTGAAATTCATGTTTTGAGCAAAAAAGCTTATGATGAGCCCTAGGTTGCAGTTTCCATTTTGATCAGGGCAGTTATGTTCAGTCCAAGAAGACATCAACTTCCAGCATTTTCATCAGCCCCTTGAAGAGAGGAGTTAATGAGTTGGTTACTTTGTGGAAGTGAGCAGATAAATTTTGAATGATAGGACTATGTTATATTAATGATCGATTGTTTTCTGTGAGCTGAATGTGCTGAATAGTACAGAGAAGACAAAGCTTAAGATTCTTGAGTCTGTTAGTGCTGTCTCTTCTTGTTGTCTAAAAGAGTATCCTAATTTCTATTCTGCATGTTCTCGGTCCTGATATTGTAAAAACTTGTATGTTTACCTCAACTGCTTTATGTTACAATTGTGAAACTGAGCAGATGAGTGTAACCTTGTACAATTTAAATTTTTAACACAGTTGATGTTAATTTGAATGCTAGCTTTTGTACATTTGCCTAAGCTCTTTGTAAATTTCAGTGTAGTGGGGTACTTCGTACTGTGTTGAACCCTGAAGGCTATAGCTATAGGAATAGAGTGAAACTTACACTAAAGAATATATGTAAAATATAAAATTTTATACACTGGAAGATGCCAGTTGATTAGCTGGAAAAATAAATCATATTTTGGATAAATACTTAAATCATATTTTTTAATAAAGCATTTTTTTCCACGTGGACAGTTTGTCGCACAGTAATGCAAGACAGTGACTGTAACAGACTAAAAAATAGCACATAGAGCAATTTGAATTGGAGAATACAAGCCTTGTAGATTAAAATTCTACATTTTTGCCTTCAGTATGTAGTTTGCTTATTTACATATCACTAAATTTGTCTCTTTTCCTTTCTGTTTTTTCTTCATAAATTATCCTTGACTCTGCGCTTGCCACTTTTTTCGTTCTCTTGTAGAATTACTCATTTGTAGTATAGGAATTCGGTGTTATCTTGCTGTCGAGGTCAGATCTGGCTTTATCTCTACATGTTTCGTCCTCTAAAATCTCATGTGTCTGTTTAAATTGAGTGATTCACTTACTCATCACTTTTAGATAGTGATTGGTTCAAGGATGGAAGGTGTCCTTGAAATTCTGTCTTCGGGACAGAATAAAACAGAATAATCAAGCATTCTGTTTCAATCTACCTGCAGTTGTCATTTGAAAGGTTTTATTATGTCTGTTACTATTCTCAAGATAATATTTTTCTGACATGTTCTTCTACTTTCTATTTCATGCTTCTGGGACTTAAAGGATGAACATGTAATAACTGCTGTCCAGGAGTCTGAGGAGGAATTAAAAAAGCCAGATTTTGCAATCCAAGTATGTCAAATTATATAGTGTCATTTAGGTATCCTTTCAAGAAAGGTGCTATTTTAATACATATGTTGGTCCTTCTTTCAGAATAAGCGAGAAATTCTGAGAAGATTAAATCAAAATCTTAAAGCTCAAGAAAATGAGAAAGGAAAAAAGGAGGGTAAAAATACCTCTGAATCAGCTGCATCGGAAGATGGTAAGGAACAACAAGGTGACCAGCCATTCCTGGGAGATCGCAAAAAATGGGAATCTGGGGCATCTGAGTTGGTCGTTCCCCTAGCTCAGCTGTCGATGGAAGATTCTTTCTCTGGAGCAGAGTGTAAGTTGGGGTTTTTTTTTGTCACCGTAGTATTAGTAAATCAGTTTGCCATGTGTAGTGTGTGTTTTTATAAACCAAGTACTCTTTATTATTATCATCTTGTTATCAGTTACATGTGATGCACTTCTAAAAAGTGGGTGGTTATGTATTCCCTTAAATAAGGAATAAGGCACAGGCTGAGTAGTTAAACATCCTGCAGGAGATTCAATAAATAATTTCATCATTTCAACAACAGTTACCTAATTAAATGAGTGGTTACTTTCTTCATGTCTTTTAAATAGGCACTAATTTAACAGAAAGAATAAAAAGTATTTAAAATATATGACAGTTCTTTTTTAACTTGAAAATCCTGTTGTAATATCAGTAGTAAAAAAACAACTGAGGGTTTTTCTTGATTTAGATCTGTAACTTCATCTACTCTATAATCAAGATTGTTATTCCAGATTTTCCACTTGCCTTCTCTGGTCTTTTGGTTGAAACCTTTTTCCTGGTTTCACTATATCTTACTAAAAGTCTGTTTCACATTGTAGAAAGAAATAATCATTGAGAATGTGACAGACTTGCATCTTTGCATAGGAGTTTTATAGTGCTAGAATCAAGAAACTTCTTTTACTCTGGCTTTCTTTGTCGCTTTGTATCCTGTTTTCTTTGGAGGGAGAATTAACAGAAATAAATGTCCAAGGATAGCAAGACAAGATACTTTCTTGTTTACCATTTCAAGTAAAGTTCAAGACCATTCCATGCCAATGTTAAACATTTCTCATACTGCTTTCTTTTGGAGTGTCTGAATTTCTGAAAAGAGCTGCTGCTGCTGCTATTAAGTTGCATGTGTCAACTGGTATTGAATAACTCTGTTATTGATTGGAATTGGCAGAAGAAAAGCTCTAGATAAGCACAGTCTTTAGGCTGTCTAATTTGGTGTGAGGTGACATGAGTTCTGGCTGTGTCACCTTTTTAGTTTTAAGTTTTGTGGAGGTTGTTTGTTTGATTATTTATTATATAGAAAATGAATAAAATTTTCTAATTTAGAGAAGTTTTTATATTTGTGTTTGTGTCCCAACAGGTCAAACTCTGGGAGATGTAATTAAGTTAGATATTGGTGAACCTCACAGGAAAGTCTGGGGCAAAAGCCCAACTGATTCAGTTTTGAGGATCCTAGGAGAAGCAGAGCTGCAGCTGCAAACTGACATCCTTGAGGAACAAGATGAGATAAATGGTAAGCACAGTGAGTAGTTAGTTATCTGCACTGCAAGCGTAGTGACAGTTTATCTACTGAGAAAGATTTTGAAGTAATAGAAGCATATTCTTATATTCTCTCTTGCTTTCTACTTCTGGGTGTTGCCTCAGTTCTGAATGTAAGCACAAGCTGATACTGGAGGACACCAAAATATTTCAAACTCAGTGAAGTGGTAAGAAATTAACCAGGGTGTGCTGAAAGGAAAGGATCTTCATTTTGCTGAAAAGTCTTAAACTTTGCCTTTTAATAAAACAGTCCTATTTTTTGAAAGGATGTCATCATCTGAATATTTCATTAAATGCTTCCTGTAACTTCGTTGGCAGCATGTGACTTATAAATCAGTTGATTTTATTTTTTTTTCTGCCCAGTCAACTCCTGCCCTTAGTTCTTTCTAAGGACAAAAGGACTTACATTTATTCCAAATATAAACTTGTACTAATGATAATGTAATATAAGAAATTAAGATATTAATATTTCTAGCTTTCTTCTTTATATAGTTGTACTAAAAGCATGCAATTTTTTTCTTCTGTTTTCCCTTAAAGAAACAAAAATTCCCAACTTACCTTATTAGCCACATTGTAGTTTATTATCCAAATATAGTAAAGCACTGTTTACATAATAGAATCGCCTTCTGCTAGGTACTGCAGAACTTCTTGAAGGAGATCATCAGTCTTCATCAGAGGAGAAGGAAGAGAAGGCTTTTTCTCCTGTTGGAGTTCAGTCTGCAGCACCAGTTGGTGTTACAAAGTCTGTCATAACTGTACCAGAAGAATCTCAAAGAACTGGACCCACCCTGGTGCAGAGCAAAGCTATTATGCTGGATGGTAACTCATTTCATCAGTCATTCTACTTAAAATCTGTTTACTGAGTGCAGTAAGTGAAGTAATGATGCTGTATACTTTTATATCTTCCCATAAGTAATGTGCAGGTTTTTATTAACACATTTTAGTTAGGACCAGGTGCTTTTTCTATGCCTGTGTTGTATCTGATTCAGTAATGTATTTAGAGATTTCCTGAAACATTTTTTATGTGCTTGTAGAAAACTTTGGAGTACAAGTAGAATTCTAAAGTGCTTCAAATTTTTTGTTGTTAATTTGGTGAGGTTTTGGTTTGTTTCTCCCCATCAATTGTGCTGGAATCTTTTTTCCTATATGATACCAGCATCCTTTTGATCTCTGGGGGCATGTTACTGAGGTTTTTAGAAGACATGGTTCATTGGAGCTTTCAGATACTCTTGTATTAGAAAAAAACCAAAACTTCTAGCTCTGGGATTACGAAACTTCTGCTGTTTCTGCAAAATTATTTAAGATGAAGGATTTAAGTGTAATCTTAAAATGTATACTTCCCCATCTTTTTGCTTGATTGGAATTAATTTTTAATAAGGTAAATTACTATTAATTTTAGCACCTGATGATTTGGAAGCAGAGGTGCTGGAAGAAATGGAAGATAAAATGCACCAGAGTAAGGAGAATAAGGAGTTCCCTAGCACTGTTAATGAAGTGTGGGTAAAAGAGAAAGAAGATGCGTAAGTACTCTCTTCTGACCTCTCTCTCCAGTTCAAACAACTGAGCCTTAACTGAGTTTTATTTGGACATGTCTGTTAAAATTACACTTAGCCAAAGCTTCATTGCTTGCTGCTGTGTTAGTTTTACCGCACTTGATGACTTCAATAGATTAATGACCATTTTTCACATGGCATTTCCCCTTGATGTGATGTGTTATAATAGGGCACAACATGATGAAATGAATGAGGCAGCTTCAGAAAAAGAGGCACTCAACAAGGTGCAACCACAAAAGGAAGCTCCAGCAGGTCAGTGCAAGTCTCATGTTCCATGGCTTGGCAGTGTGGAATGCTTGAGCCATCCCTTCTCGCTTCATTAACCCCGAATGAGCAAGTTTTTATTTGCTTCTTCAGTTCTTACTTCTAAAAAGTAAATTTCTGATGGATTAGGAAGACAAATTGTGGGTATTATGTTCGTCACTTTGGAGGAAAACATGTTGCAAGAAAGCTACACTGTATATAGATGAACAGGACAGTGGCCCATACTGTCAAATTTGAATGTCAAATTTCTGAATGTTACACCTTTTCACATCACTACTTAGGATGTTATGAGGTCTGATTATTTACTTAATACAAGTGTTGCTTTGTTTATACACATTTCAAATTAATACTGAGCTGCAGCTCAATGTTTTGAGTGGCTGCTAATGACAATCTTTATTGCATAGAAGAATTGCTTGTTCTTGGAGGTCTGGGAGGTAACTTTAGAAAAAGCATAGTCCATACTGTAAAGTATCATTGATGATGCTCTTGCATCTAGTTAAGGGTGGCTTAAGGAAACTAGATGGGCTTTTTACCCTGTTTGGGCCAAATGTGTTGAGATAACTTCAAAGAGATCTAGTATAAGGTGATAAGCAATGGGTGAAAATGGATGACACAGTATCAGACATGGACTGGATTATGAGAAAACAGAAGGCCTGAGAACAGAGCAGGCTATAGCTGAGGGTTGTATATTCTCCAAAAGTTAAAATGGGAAAAATTCACATTGTAATTGCATTTAATAAAATTATCAAAAATATTTTAATTCTTTTCAAGTGCTATCTACTTTTCTCTTTAATTGTAAAAGAGAAATGAGTTAAGTCTATTCACAGCAATTACCTTTTCCTTAAGTATCTTGGGGTTTCAATCTGGTTAGATTTGTAACAGAGTTTCTTTTACCACATCAGAAACTTGTTCCAGTGACTCTCAGCAATCTGAACCCTTATTCCAGAGGGTAATACAGCCCACAGCTGTACCAACAGCCTCACCAGTTCTGTCAGCTCAGTCTTCACAGGAAGAGTCTTTTGTACCTCGTTCACGTTCCGTATCACCAGCAAGAAATAAAGGCAAAAGTTCACTGTTGATTGGACTTTCTACAGGACTTTTTGATGCAAATGACCCAAAGGCAAGTTCAAATAACAAAAAAGAAATACTTTTTGTTCTATAGTATTATTCTTACTTTCTTGTTGAAGTTGAATAAGGCCAGAAAGATGCCACAACTCTTTCAACTGGTGTTTGTATTTGTCAAGCTATGTCTGCCCTGTAGCTCAGCTGCACTGTGCTCATGATATCAGCAAGTCTCATGCAGCAGTGAAAGTCTCTGGTTTCATCATTCATCATTCTATGTTCCAGGTGTTTGTGGAGGAATTCCACTCTTTTTCTGAGACATTACTGAGAGAGTTCATGAAAGCATTCCTAACTTGCCATATCTGCTTTCTCCCTTTTGTGCAGTCTTGTAGAATGATCACTACCTTGCCGTCATAAACAATCACTGAACAGGGCAGCAAAGATATCTTGTCATTTCTGAAAACCAAGTGATTTTTTTCCTGTAGGATCTAATCTACTAGCACGGCTTCTGGCTGTGAAGCAGGAAGCCTGAAGAACAGTGAAATCTCATTTTAAAGTATTTTTTAAATCAAGCTGTCTTTAATGTTGTTACCAACCAAGCTTTCTATTGCCTTTCTAGATGTTGAGAACATGTTCACTCCCAGATCTTTACAAACTGTACAGAACTTTAGTTGATGTTCCCAGTGTAGCGGATGTGCAGCATCAACATAATCTTGAAACAGATGATACAGAAGATGAGCAAGCCAAAGAAGGACCCTCTGACTCTGAGGA
>JAYDZK010000202.1:34305013-34328129 GCA_034509185.1 Euphonia xanthogaster | reverse complement strand
AGGAGATGTGAGTGTATCAAGTTTATCAAGTATTTTACCAGGTATCTTAGTTCAAGAATGGTTTTGGTTAGACACTAACTGTTATACACACTATACCAGCATGGAGTTTTTACCCAGATTTTAAATATTTTGTATTGAGTCGCCATTTATTTTGTCTTGTTCCAGAGAATTGAGAAGCTAATGGGGGTACACTGCATACAATAGCTGTCTAAATTTCCTTCCCAAAATCTATCCAAGGTGCTACTCTCTCTGGTGTCTGCAACTTGCATTTTGCTCAAGCAGCTCAAAGTTGATTGCTATTGCTCTTCTAGAACTAAAAATATCTTGAATATTTCCTTTCTTTCTATGTTCTGGGAATCTTGCTCATTTATCTCCTCTACTGTTTAATCAGAATGTTCATGTCCCTCAAAATCTGACCCTGGAATTGACTGTTCACCACAGCTTTGATAGTCTCGTGTATCTAGTCTGCTTAGATCTAGATCTGTTTTGCTCCAGACACATTTTTATCTGGACTGAAAGTTATATTTGCCAGGATTCTGTAATAGTGCACAAATACAAGGATTTTGAAATTACCTGACTAATAACATTGAATTGAGGACTTACTCTCTTTTTATGAGACTGTGGGATATCTGTTTATTCCCTGTGTGTTGCATGATACAAACGTATCAACGCTGTAGTCATATTGGACTGAGATCACAAATAGCTGGGGGAGGAGGGTGGAGGGTTTGTTTTTTTTTCCCCCTCCAGCTAGACTGGCTTTTCCATTTGCTGCTAACAAAAGAAAGGAGCTCTTTCTACAGGGATTGTCTTGCAAAGTATTAATTATATAAACTTTATATCACATTCCTTTAGTATGTTTGGAGAGACAGACACAGATTTGCAGGAGCTCCGGGATTCAATGGAACAGTTGCTTAGGGAGCAGCCTAGTGAGGAACTGAGTGAAGAAGAGGAGTCTACTTTAAAGGCCAATGCCATGGAATGCATAACAAATGGTACTGAGCTGGATGAAGGAGATGAAAATAACCCCAGCAGTGAAAGTGCTCTTAATGAAGAATGGCAGTCAGGTATAATTTCTGTTATACCTGTTTTATCAGTTATTTATTAATGTTAAAAATTCAGATACAGAATAATGTTTTAGCTTTGTTAACTTGTAACAAAGTAAAACTCTAATTGATAATTTTTATACATAAGTTTTTAAAAAATCACATTATGTTCAGACTTTCTGAATGTTAAGGTCAATATCTAAGCGACATTCCATGTTGCAAATTAAAGCTTGGCTGTTTGTTGGGTAGTGATGGGCCTTTTTCTCTAAATTGTCTAAAACTTGGCTTCAACGAAGATCAAAGACAGAATGCATTGTGTGTCTTGAATAATTCATGGCTGTAAGTGTGAAAAAGAAATAGCAATTGACATGACTGGAGTATCTGGGATTCAGCTTAAATTACAGTTAAGTAATTTAACAGGCAGTGAGAACTAACATGAAATTGTTCACCTTGTCCTTAGCCAAAATTAGATACTAATGCAGTCAGACTAGAAGTGAGACAGATAAATTAATTACTGCTTTTAGCATTTTGCATTAGCTATGCACAACTTCCTGAAGTCTCATTTCTGTGTTTTAAGTTCTTGTGGAAAAGGAAATATTTTACTCTGGCTGGAAAATGAAGTGCAACTAGAAGTATAGTTATGAAAAGATACAGAAAATCAGTAACTCATCTAAAGCAAAGCTTTTGTGTAATTTTTATTGAAGAAAATTTTCAACAAATCAAACATCTAGTAATACATTCCAATTATTATTATAAGGTAAAATAAACTTTGTTAATGTCTTTAATTTTGTGGCATGCTGATGTTATACTATCTGTGTCTGTGATTCTGCTGTTGTTGTAGGCCCTGGAGTTTAATACCAGTGTCCTACCTTCTAGATATTCCATAAGAATTTCAAGTTTCATTGTTGGGGCAAGGAGTTAGGCAGGCCAGCCTTCAAAAGGGTAACAGATAGAACTTGAGACAAAATCTTCTCAAGATTCAGATGTTAAATAGAGGATTAGAAATAACCTAATGGGTTTTTAACCCATATGCAACTTTTTATTTTATTGATACTGTCTTATTGATTTGACTTTTGATACTTGAATGAAGGATGTGATTTGGTCAGGACTATACCTTACACTAGTCATATATAAGAATTGTAAGTAGTAGAGTTCTAATATTACCTCTGAAGTCTGTGATCTACCAGGAAATAGTATTTAAAGGTTTGATATTATACACTCTGAAATGTATGAAGTTTTTCCCTGGTAGACAAGTTCTCTCCAAATTTGAATGCTTATTTAAGAAAGTATTTTTTCCTGCATTTTACAATGGAATTTTACATAGGGATTCTGTCTCGTGTTTTTTAAAACATCACTTTTGTTAGATTTACCTCATGTTTTACCATTACAAACCTATTTTCAAGGTTTCTGAAGCCTATAAGCAAAATTATCTTGATTTCTCTCCTGTCTCTCCTGTATCTTATTGCACCACTTGGCATAGTTAATTTGCTACACAAAGGAGATGCACTTATAAAAGAACAAGGAACTCTGTAGCTAAATTAGTACTGGGTTTTTTAGACTTGCTCCATGGAACAAGATGCATCTCAGGGCAGAAAGCAATAGATGGGTAACATACATGTCCTCATTTTTTGCTAGAAGACAGCTGCTTCATTAAGGAACTCCTTTCCCTTGTGTGGGACAGCCACCAACCCTTCATGAGTTTCACCTCAGAAATTTATAGAGTGGTGGTATGGAACTTGACCTACTTAGCTAACTAAAATTCTGCTTTAAGACCACACCTTGTTTACCTTCAGGCTGAATACCCCTATGGCTAATTGTCAGAGTGGGGATTTAGTGGGGATAGCTGGATGCTTCCCATTTGGGATTCAGGGTTTTTTTCAAGAAAGGGACTATTCCTCTTTTCTTGCATATTGTCAGAACATCTGCCAGCATCATCCAGTGCTCCTGAGTTTACCTGTTTGATTGCTTTTAAAGGATATTTGTTTTAGAGATTTAGAAGCAACATTAAGAATGTAGAACTGAAGGGGTTTTACTGTTGTTTTCTTTCTTTCTAGATAACAGTGATGGAGAGATTGCCAGCGAATGTGAAGAATGCGATAGTATCTTCAGCCATTTAGAAGAGTTGAGATATAACCTGGAGCAGGAAATAGGCTTTGATAAATTAATTGAAGTTTATGAGAAAATAAAGGTTTGTGGAATAAGCTCAAGTGGAAATATTTGAAGAAACAAGCACCTAGGACTGTTTGCTGTGCCAGTTAACTAATTACTTTGTGTAACTAGAGTAAAAGGTTTTTTCTATAGTCTTTTAATCTGTTTTGGCACACTAAACTGTTATCAGAGAAAATGCTTGGCCAGTGAATTAAAGAGAAAATCTTCTGGTTTAACCCTCAATTGCATTTAATACATTTGAACTACTTCATTTTATACGTGTTTTAATTTTGGCAACATGGTTTGTTCTTTCCACTAGGCTATACTTGAAGATGAAGATGAAAATATTGATGTTTGTTCAACTGTAGTTCAGACTGTTCTTGGAAATGAACACAAACACCTGTATGCCAAAATACTTCATCTGGTAATGGCAGACGGAGCCTACCAAGAAGGTAATCTCAGTGTATCCTGGCAATTATGGCTTGTCTTATGTTCCTTCTTGGTCATATACAATAGAGGTTCTAATATACTATTAAAACATCATAGTATCACAGAGTTTAGAACATGTCTGTGCTTTGGTATATTGATTGACTAAATTAATTAAAATTTTCCACAAAGGTTATTTTTATTCCTGCAACAAAATGTGGCAAACTTTGCTGACCACTCTGATTTAACAGAATTTGCATGTGCAGTCAACTGTAACAATAATTGGTCTACAAAAGGTACAATATAAATATTTAATTTCTGTAAAACAGTTTTACAGATGGGGAAAGGAAATCCAGCACAAAACTTGCAGGATCAAAACCAATTTTATCTTAAGAATTAATGAACTTTTAGCTAAAATACTATTATGCTTTCTATAATGTTACTTTTAATAGGTTGCACCATCACTCCTTTTCAGAAATTTCATGGAGCTCTTTATCCTATAATTAGCATTTTTCAGAAGACCTTGATGCGTATGAACCATCCATCTTTTGGTGTCTCAGTAATACATGAAAATAATTTATTTTGCCCTGGAGCCCTGCCCAGCTTAGCAGAGGTTACAAGGCAGATGGATGTTGCTCCATCTTTCAGTCACGCTTATGAAAAACCACACAGACCACCACCAGCAAAGGAATGGTTTTGGTTTTTTTCTCATTTCTCTCATGTCAATAATTTAACTGTAGTTATGTATTTTTAGATGTCTAATGGTGAAAGTCTTCACTGGAGAGGAGAAAAAGAAGAAATCTAAAATTTTAATTAGTTTTATAGAAATCAGAAACATCATACATTGGCTTTAGAAACAATGATCACTATTTAATGCATTTCAATTTTTTAAAAAATACTCTAATGCATGTTAACCAATATGTATTTTCTGCATCTTTTAAATTCTTTTACAAATGTATTGCATTGGTAGTGCAAGGTCAAGTAAGGGTACAGCTTTCTATGACTTTTATATGTGAATACTTGGGGGGTGTCTTAAAACTAGTTAGAAAACCGTAATAATTTTTTTAAATTCTAATCCAAATTATGTTTTCCCAATTGTTTTTTTCCTACTGATACAGTACTGCTAGGTAAGAACAATCATTTCCGTGTTGTTTTCATGCTGTATTAGAGAAGTGTGACAGAGAAATGTCTGAAAAATATTTTTCAGGAACAATTTCTTGATTTAGTGTTATATTTGGAAAGATGCACCGTAGTAGTCCATTTTTCAAGTGTCCAAAAGACTGGCAATGTAAAATAATAAGAAAATGGTTACTATAGTGTCACCATTTTCTTTTGCTTACTACTCTGCTTTAAGGATAGTTTAAAACTAGTACTAAAAGACTTAAATGAAAATTTGCTGAAATGTTGGCATATAAATTATAAGCTGTTGTCTGAGTGAATCCTATTAAAATGAGCTGACTTTCATCAGGCAAAATGCTGATTAACAAGTGGCTATTTTTATTATATTCAGTTCTAATTCTGTATTTTACAAATCTGTGGTAGCATCCAAAAATGATAAGAAAAAGTAATTCTATACGTTTCAGACACTTGAATTAAAAAGCCCTATGCTAATAGGGGTGAATAGAGGACAAGTGACAGACATAAGGATCTTCATGAGCTTCTGTCTCAAAAGCCTTATACTCTTCAAATAAGAAATGTTGGGAGAAAATCTCTGTTCCTCTTTCCTAAGAGGATTGTTCTAACTGAAGCAGGCCACTTGAGGTGCAACTATCTTAAATTCACTAATCCAAGATGACACAATGTTCAATATTTGTGTGTAGCGCTTTAAGGCAGCTTTGGTCATGGTCACCTCATTGGTGACAGAGTTAATATATTCTTGTGTTATTGCTTACTGAATTGTGGTTTCTAGATTGTTTTGTAACCCTAGCTTCACTTGTGTCTGTCTGTGTCTTCTTTTCACACTGTCTCTCCCCCTCTTCTACTTTGTACAGGTAATGATGAATAAACCTGACTCAGGAAATTTCTTAGTACTTACTACACACCGGTGTCCGAAGTCCGCACAGCTGAACAGCAGATTGTAGTGGAGAATATAACATGGGGCAGGAGAGGCAAGACTTGAAAAAAGAATGTTGATTGTATGAAAAAGAGAAAAAACATGCCTTTTAAACTGAGATACCTTTAGCGTTCTCTTGTGTGGATTTGCATATGTGTTCCTTAAATATTAGGAGCCCAAAATTTTAAAAAAGCCACACCAACCAAGCAACAACAACAAAAAAATCAACAAAACCCAAAAACCTCAACAAACCAAACAAAAAACCCCCAAACCTGTAACCTCTCAAATTTCAAAAGAAACAGAGAAAGAAATACCTGTATATATTCTGATACAAAACTGAGACCTATAATTAAAACAGAATTTCTGCCATATGAACAGATAGCTGGAATGGTTGAACAGTTGGAAGTATTACTGTCGTGGAAGTGCTCACACCTAGCCATTCACTTATATACTTCAAGTAGCTTTTCTTTACACCTACACAAAGAAATTGCTTTGTTTTTAATGACCCTCATGGTTTTTTAATAGTATCTTAATCTAGTGGACCATTTCAAGCATTTCACTTTTATTGTATTTTAAAGCTGAAGGCTTCTGTCACATCTGAATTATCTTGATGGTGTTTCTTAATTAGGGCAATTAGGATTGTAAAATCCATTTGGACCTAGAATACTTTTTTCCAAAATTTTTCTTCTTATTATTGTTGTTTTCTTCTTCTTCCCCTTCCAAAAATCCCAGTTGTTTACCTCTCTTGAATTTTGTAATCTGGTCAATGATGATGTACTGTACTGTTGAACTGAAAAGGGGAGGGGGTTTTCAGTTTGGCTTTGGAGTCTGAGTATTCTGGTCATTGCTCCAGCAGCCACAGGGGAAAATGAAACATTGCAGCCACAAGTGCTGTGTAATATTTCACATCTTCTGGCTCCTGTATTGTACAGCTTGGTTTCCACCACCCTACAAGCAAAACCAGGTTTCTTCTGACACACATTTCCTCATTCCTTGTGTCGAAGCAGTGCTATACTGGGCAGACATTAAGGATTCTGTTGTTTTCCAGTCATCATCTCTGCATCAGCTTTACTGGTTTATCCATTACAGTAAGTCTCTTGTTATGATTTTGATGAACTGTCAAACTTCCAAGTGCCCTATTGAAGAAAAAGAGGTTTGGTTTCTTTTTTTTACAGCTACAACCAGTCTCAATCTAAAACTGTCAAAACTTGCTTTTCCACAAAGTAAAAACAATTATATATAATATATATATATTTATTATTTAAACTGTATATGTTTTTTGTATAATTGCTTTATGGTGTCATTATTAAAATTTTGCCCACTGAAAAGGGTTAAATTTTTTAGATACCAAACTTACTCTAGTTCAGCAGTATTGTGGGACTCTGCAGTGAGAATAAAATTATTAATAATAAAAAATTGCCTTTAATAGATTATTCTTTATATTCTTATTTCTGTGATAAACACCTCTTACTTCATCTGATGAGAAACTATGACCAATTCTTGGAAACAGTGTTGGTTCTGGGCTATGCTGCTTCTTTTCTCATTCCCTTTCTTTCTTTATTTCCTTTTTCTTAACTTCCCACAATAAACTTTTTACCATCATTTCACTTCCCACTGCTGCATAATCTATTCAGAGAGATGATCTTCATCAGCTATGTCACTCATGACTTTTAGCAAATACACCCTAAAGACTCTGAATTATTTTCCTTTTTCAGGTTTGATTTTTCAAATCATACCTTGCCCACCTTTTGGAGGAAGGGAGGACTCAAAATATTTAGATTAAAGATAATATAGAATAACTGTATGGAAACAACAAAATGCACAACTGGTATATTCTGTCCTCTATGGTTTTGAATCCTCTTAAGGTGATAGTCTTACTGAAGTGAAGGATTGGGCCATGTTCACTTCTTTTAAATTGAAAGCATATCATTATTGGCAGTCTTCATTTTTATGCAGTGTGCTGGCTTCCTTCTGGTGAGAAACATGGCATAATCTACAGACTGCAAGATTTACAAACAGAGCTTTTTCCCAATTAATAATTTGAAAAATGCATGTAGATTGTGGACAGCTTTTTAACAATAATCTTCAAATGTGCTACTCAGGACTGAATATCCTTGAAATCCCTCAAAAGCTAACTTAAAACTGACACAGTAAATAAGTTTGTCTGCAAAAGAAATACTTTCATCTGAAATGTTAAATCCATATTTAATGTATTCTATAATGACATCAAGGACGGTGTGGCTGCAAGATAATTAATTGGTTTGTATGCAATTTATTGACATTAGTTGAGCATTTGGCTTGTGTGCATTTGACATTCACCTTGAAGAATTTTCTGTTGTAGTTCTAGTAGCAAATTGAGATATGGAATGGTATTTTTCACACGAAACATATTCTGTGAACTATATAACACTGATGTCTCTGTCTTCAGACTTGCTTCTTGACCCTTGAAGCCAACTTTAAGTTCAGTTGAGGAAAGTTTTCAAAAAACCAAAACCACCAAACAAGGAAAAATCCATCAGCAGAAAGGAGTAAAACCCCCAGTAGTGAGCTGGTTTGAGCTGAACAGCTACAGTACTCTACCGGGAGCACCGATGCCTAAAACCTTCTTTGAAGAACAGAGCCTAAAGAGGCTTTTGTTCTTCAATTTGCTGAACTCTGATGAGTGCACATTTGAAGTTACTACAAGAAGAAACTTCAGAACAATGTGTTATCTGGTTGGGCAACGTGAACCAAAGCAGAGCACAGGTTTTTCTGTGGTTTGGTAAGTGAATGGCTGATATAAATCAAGTTCCAGTCTACCACATTCCTAACAAGGCTCTTCGTGCCCTTGAGAAATCTGCATTATTTATTAGTAACTCCTACTTCAGCT
The DNA here is from genome assembly GCA_034509185.1 of Euphonia xanthogaster. NCBI lineage: Eukaryota > Metazoa > Chordata > Aves > Passeriformes > Fringillidae > Euphonia > Euphonia xanthogaster. The sequence goes on along the minus strand of JAYDZK010000202.1, from coordinate 34,319,590 downwards.
TTTACTGCTTCTCTGTCCCTCTTGCTCTCATGTGAGCATAAATGCTGTATGTTTACTCAAACACTCATTGTTCTACAGCTTTAAAACTTTGCCCGAATTCGTGGGAAGGCAGAGCTGCGGGTGTTGTGCCGGCCCTTGAGCCGCCAGGTGGCAGCGCTCGGGCGGGCGGGCGCGGCGCAGCTGGAAAGGTGCGGGCGCCTGGGGCTGGGGGTCCTGCGGGGGGAACACGGCCAGCCGGAGCCGGGACAGGAATTCGCAATTTATTTATTTCCTTGTACAAGGCCATTTTCTGAAAATACCCATAGATACAATTATTTGTTTACAAATCTTTATATTCTTTTTCCTGGAGGATAGGAGAATATCCTGAGTTGGAAGGGACCTACAAGGATCATAGAGCCCAACTCCTGGCCCTGAACAATCACCATGTGCCTGAGATAATTGTCCAAATACTTCTTGAACTCTGGTCACTCTGTAATCACTTCCCTGGGGAGCCTGCTCAGTGCCCAACCACCCTCTGGGGGAAGAAACTTTCCCTAATATCCAACCTAAATCTCCCCTGACAGTTTCACACCATTTCTTAGGGTCAACTAGATAGCTAGAACTACACACAAACATTTGGATTGCTTCCTTTTTTGAGTTGCAGTTGGCAAGATGAATAACTGGAACTTAAACGTATGCCTAGTTTTTTCATCACCCGTAGACAAGGGGTCTCATTTTATTTAAAAAGAGCAGGCTTTAACTCCTCTTCCCCTTACAAGGAAGTTGTAACTGCAGTGAGGTCTCCCCTCAGTCTCCTTTTCTCCAGGCTGAGCAGACCAAGTGATCTGAGCTGTTCCTCATATGACTTCCATTCACAGTCCTTCACCATCTTTGTAGCCCTGCTTTGGATGCTCTCTCATGGCAGGCTATGTCCACTTTCCCCAAAGGACTAGATGCAAATTTAAATAAAATACAACACTTTTAGCACATTTGAAATGTATATTTGGGCTCGGTATAATCATCCCCTTTGCCAGAGGCTGGGGTAGAAGCATGCCCTGACTAAATTACTGATTTGACTTCTGTCTCCACTAAAAGCACCACATCAAAGCTCAGATAAGGCTACACTCTACATAATTTTATTAGCTATGATAAACCAAAGACAAATATATAAATTTAACTTTTCAATCCTTTTAAATGTTTTTCTTTTCAAATAACTGTGTGCTTTCTCAAGTCTTATTTTACCATTTGTTCATTCATGAACCATGTAGGCTCAAATTTAGCGTGAAATGGAAATCAATGGTTACCATTCTTAAAACATTTTTTTGCCATTTTTATCATACCAGTTTAAATGGAGCAATTTGTATAGTTTAAGTAGTAGTTTTAAAAGCCATAAAGAGCTTCCTGTAAATTAAATTTGTGTGTTAATGCAATTTGCACTTCAAATGCATTTTCAAATTGATATGTTTTCCAGCTGAGCTGATGAGTTCATCAATTCAAATTGTAGCACTTAGAATGGTTGGCTTGTGCAAGAGTCTTGAAAACATTTCCTCATCAACTAAAGCCTTAATTAAGCTGCTTCCACAAAGATGTATTAATTTGCAGTTACTTGTGAGACACAATATATATACGTATATGTGTGTGTATGTATATATATATGTGTGTGTGTGTGTGTGTTTATATGTTTATGAGTTCAGCTGCTGCTCCTAAATTGCTTGCCTTGAGCATCTCTGATGTGGTGCACTCTTCCAGATTTTATTTCCAAGACATTTTTAAACGAAGATGGGATTTAGCCAATTCCATTCACTGTCTTTTTAACAATACAGTTTAGAGATCTCACAGAGCCAAAGACTTGGAGAGTTTTTTCACATGAGCTGCACAACACAAGCCAAAGCCATGGGCAGGTTGAAGAGTAGGAATACTCCAGCATTTGCTTAGTTTCAGGATTGCTGTGACAGTTCTTTCCCAAGTCATCCCTGAGGGTGACTGTATCAAGTGTGAGGCTGGGGCGTTGCGTGATTCACTTCTGCTAGGCTGATGGATGTTCCCTTAGGGACTGAAGTCAGCCAGGAAAAAATACAGTTCACATTTGAATAGGACTGTGGCTTGAGCTGATGCGGACATGCTCTGAGGAGAAGAGAACCAGTTGGGTCTTTGACATTCCCTAACTTTTGCTGTATCCTGCACACAGTCCTGACAGTAATGTCTCCCCTAGGGGAAGGGATGAAGTATGCATTTTGGCTGTGTCCTTGATTAGAATAAAACTTCCCCAATTTCAAATTGTAGGCTAAAAGACTGTGGTTCTGTCTCTCTTGAAAAATTTTCAATCTCAAGCAATACTTCAGGGACGCCATACTTTCCTCCTGTTGGCTTCCCCATCAGCAGTCAAATGTTCTTATTGTTTGTTTTATTGCTGCTACAGCTATTCTGAATGCTATCAGAGAAGTTTGCAAAACTTCTCTGCAAACTAAGGTATGTAGCCTTTTACTGAAGGGATTGATTTGATGTGGATAAACGACAGAAAACCTGAGGTGCATTAATGATGAGCCGCAACTCTGTCTATTGTGGAGCTCTACTGACTGGAGGCCTGCTTAAAACTGCTTTTTATAAACTGCTGTAGCTGTTATATTTCCTCTACATTCTGTTTTTTCCTTTGTATGGAAGTGTTTAAGAAAAGACTGGACATGACAGTTACTGCCATGGCCTACCTGACATGGTGATATTTAGTCAAAGGTTGGAGTCTATGATCTCAAGAGGTCTTTTACAACCTCATTTATTCTGGAAATCTGTAACAATTCTTGATAAAGATGTCTGAAAGATAGAAATAAAATGCAGTAATCTGTCATAATTATAGCACATTGAATTGAACCTTTCCTGTGACATTAATTTTGATAACTTACATAGCCATTTGGAGTATTTTAATCCTCTTCTTTAAACATTGTAAGAAGAACCTAAAAGATTAAGTCTATGACAGTTGAGCTTCTCAAAAGAATATATTTGGACATAACATTGGACATACTTTTATGTCTTTTAATTTTTAGAAATATGAGTATAATTTTTTATACTCAGTAGTTTAAAGGAGTATTTAGTAGACCTGTATTTATTGTTATGTATATGAGAATGATTTCAATGGCACTAAAATATCCCTGATGTGATTTTTAGCTTAGTAATATAGCACTTTTTTTCCAGCTGTGGAAGAGCCTGATTGCACTAACTTCTGTATCCAGTTCCACTGTGGCCTTTAGTACATTAGTTAATGATCACAGTGCCCTGAGTAACTTAACTCACTGTATTCACTTAATACTGCTTTGTCACCTTTCCTCAGATGACCACTATTGCTTTCTCTCAATCCTCTTTGTCCAGAAGCTTGAGCAAATTCTGACTCCACAGACCATGAGGTCAAACATTGCCAGGTGGGAAAGGAAGCACAGTTCAGTCCTGGCCCACAACCTTTGTTAACCAAGCAGTGATACTGTAGTAACTCTTTTGCTCAAATCCATAATGGGCAGACTTTCCACCACAACCCCCAGTATCTTGCTGCACATAACAGTAGTGGAGCGTGGATGAGCACTGTCATAAGGCCTCCTTCCTCCCAGTAAAATTAAAGAAAGCTTGAGTCAGATCCCATTGAGATTTGTTAAGCTTCTCCTGTTCACCATAGTCTGTTCTTTCCCTCTGCTGATGATTATCAGGACCGGCAGAAGGAAATGTTCGCCCACCCTCATACCTGGGCACGAAGCAGAGCGTCATTGATTAAACTGCTGAGAAGATGGGTGTGAGCCAAGGCACCAGACTCTGAGCTGCAGTTGGTAAGGATATGAACACGTCTTCCATTCTGCTCGTTCTGCCACAGTGAACACAATCTCCATCAGAAGGATGGGATATAACAGATGGAGCTATAACTTAAACCACTTTGTAACAGTTCCTAAAACTCATCTGTCAAGGATGGTGCCAGACTGCTTGTGCAGTGTTAGTAAGAGAAATTTATGTATGAACATACAATGTGAAATAGGCCTGCTGAGGAGCAAAAGCTGTGTAGCCTTTAGTGTTTATCTTGCATTAATCAAGTTGTAATGTATTTGCTTAACACTATTTTTGTTTTCACTTGCTGGCAAAATCCCCACAGATGTTTTATTCTACCTTACAGCAGTTAAAAAGGTGAGAAATGTATAACTGAAATAATTTACTAATTGTGTAATTTCCTGGCTTATCACACATAAACCACGGAGGCTTATTAGAGGATCACTCTAATCCAAAGTATGACGTAGGTCAGATCACTTCCTACAGTCACTAACCTTAATAAAGCTATCTATGACACTTCAACTCAGATATTTTCAGCTGAAATTCAGAAGATTGGCAAGTCTGTAAGATGTGGAGTGTCCCCTATCCCTCCATTCTGCATTTCTGTCTTAGTGGTATCTGAAGAATATGCTGCTCACAGCTGCGCTGATGGTCATGAAAATTGCAGGTACCTAATTTCTGGAAATGTTGATGCTTTTGCAGCCTTAGGGAACTGTATTTTCTTGCCATAGGATAACAGAGAGGTCAGAAGGCTTTGTGATCATTGGCCAGAAGACTGTGTAGAATAATAGAATGAACTGGGGAAAAAAATGCACTGAAAGCATCTGGGAGTTCTTGTGCATACTAGACAATATATTCTATACTAATTTTCTGTGGCTAAGTTTACTGTTACTGAGGCCTAGAAGTAGCCAAATAAAACAGCAGGGAGGCCTTTTCTGTGTTTCTTGCCTCTATTTCTCACAAACATTTTTACATTTGCTCCCTCCCTCTTCCAATGGAAGCAGAGGGGAAAGTGCTGAGTACAGCACTAATGGCATGAAGAAAAATACTGAAGGAAGCAGCATAGAGGCCATGGTTTCAACCACTCTCCTTCCTTTGCCCAGGAGAATTTCAGTGACCTCTTGACACCTGCCATGGGAAACTAAATTGACAAGGGTATTTGCCAAGTAAATGCAAAAAATGGCATTAAAATACTATTGTTTCTGACTTAATCCTCCTAAAGTCAATGCAAGTGAGTTAAGGTTCCCAGAGCAGCTATAACACACTAACCTCAATCTGGATGGCTGGGTATGTGAATGTGTATCAGGACTGATTAAAAAACACTTCCAGGTACTCACTAATAGTCACTGGGGAAATGAAATAAAAATGCCAAAAATTAAGTTACAACTTATTTCTGGATTGTGCTGGTATATTGGTTAAAACTAATGCGTTTCATTTATGCAACACTACCTAGAGTCAAAACATTAACTTGTCCTATCAAAACAAAGGGGAAGGCATTTCATGTTCTTTATAAGCTGATTGGTTATTCTGCCGTGTTTTTGCTGGGGTAAGCTACTCAGGAATGATTGTTGTGACTCTTGGAAAATATTCTGGCTTTATTGTAAACCAGTTGCCAACTTTTCCTCTGAAATCTGAAACAGAGAGACATGAGAGTATGTTGTACCTCAAGTATCTCCATACCATACTCCCCACACCCAGAGAATATATTTGCTACCCAGTAACACTTGCTGGTCATTATTAACTCTGATCCTGCTTGTTAATAGTAGGATTAATTCTACTCCAGGAGACAGGTTGCTAAACTGGAGATCTGTAGTTTAGTACTTGGAATTGTTCCTTTGCTTCCTCCCCAGCATATTATTTAATTGAACCTGTAGAGATAAATACACCTGTGCCAGTCCTTGTCTTGTTTGCCTTACCTTCTTTCTTTTATCTTTCCAGTCTTTTTTGCCACAAGTTGCCAAGTCTTCCATGTATTAGTAACTGTGCCTTCATGTTGCCCATGCCTGTCATAGAAGAGGATCAGCACAATAAATCCCATAAATAAGAATGCTTCCAGAAGACAATACCAGAAAAAATGCTCACCAATGTGAACTAGTATGCAGTAAAAGACCTAGTACCTGCCATTTGCTGACAGTTCTTTAGAGCACAGCTGCCTTAGCTATATGTAAGGGCTATGATGTGGATTAAAAATACATCAGTTTTTTAGCACAGGTGTGACCTTAGAGAAGAATTGTGGTAGAACTGCATTAGCAGTTTGCAGGTTTTTGGCACACTTACCCATTGTCAATGCCCCAGTCCATCCACACACAGAGTTGCTGTTTGCATTTTCTGGGACACGTGGGAAAGCATTACTTGAAAATTAGTTTGACTATAGCTCATATAAAGTGACTTTTTAAGAGCTATTTAAGGGCTGATTCTTAGCTGGGGGATGGAATCCAGCTGCCTGTTTTCTTTGGCCCCAAGAGCCAGTTTCATGTGATTTACATTTGCAAAGCTGACTTCACAATGAAAGAGCTGGAGGCTTGGTTTTGAGGCATGATGTGGTTTTTTTGGGATTGGGGTTTCTTTTGGTGGTGGGGGCATGCTAGTGAGTAAATATTTTACAGCCCACATTCCTAGTTCTACAAAATCAGTGACTCCAGGCTCTGGGACAATCTAAGTAAGCACAAAGGCTGGAATTTATTGCTAGTAATGATCTATGAGATAAGATTTTTCAGCTAAGCCAGTGCAGAGTTCTCTTGCCAGATGTGTGGGAGTGAAAGTGACACAAATCTTAAAAAAAAAAAAGATAAAACTTTGGCAATCCCAGAGTGATTATATAGCCTTGTAGCACTAGCAGCCTCAGAGAATTCATTTTGTGTCTCAATGTCCTTATTGACTTAGAAGCCAAGTCTCAAGCTTTATGAAAGGAATCCAAAGTAGTGCCATGAATACTCCATAAATTTATCTCACTTCCTTAATCTTATTTTGAACAAAGATAGTTTTGGGGTCCTTTTTCCTACATTTCTCAGTATATAAAGAACTGTGGTAGCAGAATGATAGTGATTCTGCAAAAAATTACTAGGGAACTTGTCCCATTATTCCCTTACTTTCATCCCAATGTAATTAAAAACTTTCCTTCATAGTCAGGCTACATCATAAATTCTTGGGTTTTGCTTTCCAATATATCACAAAAGCATGGTACATGGCTGGTACACAGATCACATCCAAACCTCTGCCTACACCCTTTCACAAGTGTTCCAGGAAATGCAGAGAACCAAAGCTGTAAAGGAGCTTCTGAACCTTTCAGGCAACCAAGAGGCCTAATTTGTGCTAATGGGCTGCAACTTTCCTGGGAGCTGAAGGTACATTCCAAAAAGGGATACTAAAGTCAACGAAAATGCTTTCCCTTGGTATAAGGACACTGCTTTGACTAGTTTGGAATTAAAATTGTTGTGCACTTTAAATCCTATAACACATTTTAATTTTTTATATCCTAGTACACAAACTCTTACACAATCTTATCTCATCGCTTATGTATGACACCACAGCAGAACCGTTCAAGTGTGGCAGAGATGTTTGAAAAGTAAATATGCTGATAATCCTACTTGCCTGTCACATAGCTCTGCCCAGCAGGCACTTTTAGTAAGAAGATGCTATTTTAGGGAACTAAATCTCTCTGGAAAAAAAAAAATCTAGCTGTGCATGCTTTCAAGAGCTAACATGACTTTTTTTTCTTCTTTTTTTTTTTTTTGTTTTTGCAAACTATCAAACTGTTGCAGTACTAAACTGTTGAAATTCTAAAATAACTTAGTTTAGAATTTAATCTTCTTGTAGATTTTGCTGTAAAAACACATGAATTTAATGAAATTCATGAATCCATGTGACATGGAAAGATGTCATATATTTATCCCGGAGCATCTTACCAGTCCCTGCTCCTAAGTCTGAGAGTGAAACAGCTACAGACTCTTCTGGGACAAAATCCAAACCAACTCTCTCTGCAGAAGAGATGAAGGTGAAGGGATTATGGTACTTTTTAACAGATTGCCTGATTTGGACAGTAGGAGGAACTGCAGGACTCATTATAAAACAACAGGAACCACACTACAGATACATTACTGCCACACATTTGTCACACTTTAGCTTTCATGACCACAAAAGCACAAGTGGTTTTAAAGAGTTATGCCTCTGTAAGTGCACTTCCAATAACTTCTCTTGGAATAAGACACTTTGGATAAGGTGTTTGTTAAGACCTGCAGAAAGTTCTGAATTTTCATTACGTTGTCATGTAGTTACTCAAAGGAGAAATAAAATCCTCTGCATCATCTTGCTGTAGAGCCTATGCTCTGAGTGGAAATGAAAATTTCTCATCTAGAAAGACTGACAAGAATGCTTAATGTGCTCTAAGGATTTATTTGGTAAGAAAGTGTGAATAGATCTGAGGTTCCACCCTGTTACTGACTGGAGGCACCCCAAGGCTTTGGCCATGGATGTTTGATCTTGGAGGGTTAATTTGATGGAAGGATGCCTCTAGATAAAATTCCACAGTATTGTGAATTCTTCCCTGTCTGTGAAATTTATTTACTAGCTTTGTCTTCTCACAGGATTTTAGAGACTGAAGCTGTAGTGGATTTCTAGAAATACAAAGTATAACAAAAGGCAGAATCTAGGAATTGTAGACCTGACATGGTGGGTCATCTCCTAAAACCCAAAACCTCCTTCTGTCTCTGCAGCCGACATGCAAAAGTGTCACTGACTCTCCTCAGCAATTCCTTCTCCTATCTAAAATTGCAAATTTACTTTTTTTTTTTTTTTTGGTTGAAAAATATACATGCCAAGTATCCAGTCTCCAGACATTTGGTTTCTTTCAGACACTTTGGTAATGAGGTGTGGTAATGAAGACTAAGTAAACTTTGATGAATGTTGAATATCCTCCATGATATTTTTGCTTCTTTAAGAAGAAGAGTTGTCTGGGCCCTGCAACTCATCTCATCTGTGTGTTTGAACATTTGGGTGTCCAAAGTTCCAAGCACTTGTCAGAGTGTTCCTCAAAGATAAAACTGGACTTTAGTCATTCCCGCTCACTATCACTGGAAGTGGTTTATTACAGTTCTGCCTGATCTTAGTCTAGAGTCAGTAACATGATAATTTTAATTCAATATTTATATGTTTAGTGGTTTACTGTTCATATGAAAGAGGTTTACCCTGTGACTGGAATGCAGTCCTTGCAAGTGGGGAAAATACTAATAGCTTTTTAATAGCTTACAATTTGCTAACAATATAGCAAACTATTAAAACAGCATGTAAGCATTCCAAAATGTCTAGGACAGTCAATAATTCTAACACTACATTCTGAATCACTTACAAATCTGTGGGACACCAAACCTTAATGGGGCTGGGAGATACCAAGAGCAGAACTGAACACATAATCTGGTATGCTCTGTCCCCATCAGAATCTCCCCTGTGGAGAGAGCACTAATTCTAGAGGGGCAGAGAAGCATTGGAATCAATTCTGCAGCCTTACAGATTAGGTCTGCAGCTTATCAGCTGTATGCAAGGAAGGGAAAAGATATTCTGATTTTGGAATAAACTTATTAAGAATGGATCCTAACATTTCTGCTCCTCTTCTAAAATCTTCACAGTTGTACCATCTGGTTTGATTTCTTCAAACATGCATTCTCCTTTGTTTTTCCTTTAACCTTATTTGTAGTAAGGGCAAATTCAATCTTACTGGTTAATGAGATGCAGGCACAATGTTCCCATCAGCATAATGAACATTTAAATCAAGTCCTTGACCAACTACATAACCCAACACCTTATTGCGTTTCTACAAGGTACAGCACTGAATGATGCAGCTAGGTTATGGGGATCACGAGCACCCATAAACCCAGCATTTTCCTGTGACTAACCTGGTGGGAATGTCCTGTAACAAAAAGCTCACCCAAATACTGAGTAGTTGTAACATGTTTGGTTTTTAATGCCACAGACACTTTTCATATTGCACATTTCCTACCTGTGACACAAATTAAGTTTTTGCAATAGCAGCAATATGTACAAAGTTACAATCCCAGGTTCACCTTATCAGGGAGAATTGCTTTGCAACATGAATGCACAAATGATACTGTTCTCGAAAGCTGGATGCCTAGAACACAGCATAAAAAATGTACTATTGGTACATTTGGGCTTCTAGTTTTACAACTCATTTCTCCCATCTCCTCACAAATACCAGAACAGTAGAGATTCTTCTGGCAGGATGCAAAAGCCTTAGAAGTACATTTGTCAATTGATGTAGTTAAAACTAGTTCACAACCCAGAAAGTGCATTAAGGATAGCACAAAACTCAGTTTGCCAGCAAACCAACTGGATCAGTATCAACCATGCTGAGGACCTTGCTGCTAGAATTATTGCCAACAGTAACTGAGCTAGATAATTTAAAGCTGGCACTAACTGAAAAAAAAAATCCCCCAAAAAACCAAGACAGCAAAGCAAAACCAAACTGCAATCCCCCTTACCTCCTTGAAAAAAAAACCCCACACAAAAAATCAACTCTTTAATGAAAAGGAATGAAGTCTTTGAAGGACATCTTTGCTCATTTCCACCAGAGACCCAAGATAGTTGGCCATGGGCCATCCTTTGTGATGTGCTGTACTTACCAATGTAAAGCCAGCAAGATCAGTGTGGCCATCAGCAGTAAACTTTCACTAAAGGGATGTCAGTGGGAATTTTGCATGGCCTTTGAAAGGGGATCACTACCATATCTCCAGGGGTCATTTTACAAATAAATAAGATTAACCTCTTTGCTCTGTGCTTGAGATCTATATTGCATGGGGAAGACAGGCTAATGTGGACATTACAGATGAAAAAACATGATCCTTTCTGATTAAATTTAAAAAAGCTTTAAAAATATTTTAGTACAAAAAATGTAGCTCAAAACAAAAAAATGCTTACGAGCCTACAAATAAAATGAATTCAGACTGTGACTGCCACAAGACACTGTTGTGTTTTCTTTCTGATAGGACATAACACATCTTGTTCCATGAGTCTTATTATGTTTGAGCCTTTTGCAGTTATCTGAAGACTTTCAGAATGGAATTCACAAATAAATTAATTATGCGTTCATATGTTTATTCTTGCAGGCCTGCATTTCTCTACATGGCACTCAGTTTTGTTTTATTACTCTAAATATATATAGTGCTAACATGACTTTTTCAGGCACATGGATTATCCCTGCTGTCAAGGGTAACAATCTTCAGGGACATTTTGTAGGATTGGAAGGAAGACTGGATCTGGTGTTGTTCTGTAGTGTGTTAGTGTATTTAGGGCACTAGTTACCAAATGTCTTTGTGTTTAAGATTTGCATGTTGAAAAATGTGCAATTCTGAAATATCCCATATTACTTATCCATTAAACTTCCTGAGAAACTAGATGCAGATAACTATAGAGTGCATCTCCTAGCCCCTCTCCCAACAATTAATTGGCAAAACCTGATGGAATATCTGGAAAGATTTTAAGATTCTAGAGGTTTTATAGAAAACAATGGTCATATAAAAAATAATCTAATATTGAATGTCCCTCCTACAGCAAAGTGTGCAGCAGATGTTGTTCTCTCTTCTTGTGAGCTGCCAACTTATCAATTAACCAGTGCTGGTCAAAGCCAGGCACAGTACAGACTGTCTCACATTTTAAAGACAGAGGAAAACTAAGGGTACTTGGAAATGTGCCAGAAAGGAATTCATGCAGTAAGGGTCAGTTAAAATAGAAAGTGTGATTGATTCAACAGATTGGGCTGAGGGCATGAGGAGAGACCTTTAGTCTCTTCGGCCCAGAGAGGAAAAAGAAGGTATTGGTGAAAAAGGAGTGCAGAGACCACAGTGGGTTTACTGCACTAAGGATGCAGACACAGAAAAAAGGAAAGAAAAAAGTGTTTCCAGTTCTTTCTGCTATTGATGTTGTCTTTTGCTGTTTTTCCTATTGTCCTTTGCTTCTTCCTTGCCTCAACAACTTCCAGGTGAAGAGAAACAACACACATTGAAGGAAAAAAGAAAAAACAAGTGTGCCTGAAACCCAGTGACAAAAGTACAATTCATTACACCAAAAATGTGTAAAGTACAAACAAATATTAATAGACATTATAATTGTAGAAATCCAGGTAGCTGAGTAACTAGAGGGCCTCATCCTTCAGATCTGTGTTTTTAAGGGATTTCTGCCCTTTGCACCATGTACTCAGTAAAAGTTGTACAAGGAACTAATGAACTGTGCATAAGGATGGGACAATTTCAAGAAGTGAGGCCTCCTCACGTAAAGATGTCTGAAGAGTGCAATTCCCTGCTTACAGTTGGTAGCAAGACAGAATAAATTCTTCAGTGTATCAGCAATTCTGTTCCTTTCAGTGCTGGCACCAGAGTATTCCAGGCTCTCTGAGTCAAACACTTCATGCGTAAGAGGGCAGTGGCATACATCTGCACACACCCCCACATTTTTTACATGGATGATAATTGTTTGAAAATTAACTACAGCTACTGCTCAGGAAGTAACATATTTACCTGATACTCTTCAGAGTGTTTACTGCTTTGGTTTGTATTCCACAATGTATTTAGTATTTTACAGACTTTACATAAAACACTATCAAAGACCAGCCCTGATAAAGGGATAATCTTTTTATCCTGCTTCCCTGAACTTTCATCTTGCTTCCCTGGTGCACCACTTGTGTTGTAAATTCCTTTACTGTTTTAATAGATATTTTACATTCCTTAGGCAGCAAAATAAGTTTAGACAACAGTAATTGTCTTGCTTACAAAACTATGCTAGAAAGGCTGGCAAATTATTACCATGAGATCTTTTGAAGAAGCTAAGTCCAAAAGTGAAATCCAATTGTGAGATGAAACTTTGTTTAGATTCATCAAATCTCTGTTTCAAATGTGCTGATTATCTTTTTTTCTGTAGTGACAGCACTGACATGGCAAGATAGAAGAATACCATGAGACACAGGAATATTCTTATGTATCAGATGTTTATAACCTTCTATTTATGTTACGATACTACCTGGAAAGCACAGACATAGACCAAAAACCCATCTGTATCAGTTTTCCTAAACTCCAGAATTCATGGGGGAGGAAATCTTATTTCTTAATGAACTGTACATATTTAGCAGCTTCAATATTTCCACTACGACTGAAAAATAAAATAAAATATTAGAGATGCAGTGTGAGAGAGTACTTACTTGGAAGTCCTAATAATCAGAGAATATCATTACCATTGGAAACAACCAACTTAGCATATCCAGAAAGTAAGACAGAAAAGACTGTCACACTATCAGCTTATCCAAACCTACACAATCCATGCGTGAAAAAGGAAAAGAAAAAAAAAAAGGCAGTATTTTTACATATACACACAGAATTCAAGTAAGGATGACAGCAAATTTAAAGTTATAGAATATCCTGAAGTGGAAGGGACCCACAGGGATCATCAAATTCAGCTCCTGACCCTGCATGGGACAGCCCCAAGAATCACACCACATGCCTGAGAGCCTTATCCAAATGCTTCTTGAACTCTGTCAGTCTTTTGCTGTGACATCTTCCCTGGGGAGCCTGTTCCAATGCCCAACCACCCGCTCAGTGAAGAAACTTCCCCTAATATCCAATCTAAATCTCCCCTGACACAGTTTCATACCATTTCTTAGGGTCAACTTGAAAGCTAGAGCCACACACAACTTTTGGACTGCTTCCTTTTTTTAGTTGCAGTAGGCAAAATTAATAACTGGAACTTAAGCATTTGTCAGTTTTTTTCATCACCCATAGATGAGGGATCTCATTTGATTTAAAAAAGAGCAGGCTTTAACTTCTTTTTGGTTTATGCTAATTTGTATGTATCTTACGGTTTACTTCCTCCTTCATTCCCACAGTCTTGCAGAGAAGTATCTCACACAAAACACCCCACAAGCAAGTGCATCATATCCTGAATACAGAGGTGTGTGGTTGTGTGTGTGGGGGGAGTGTGTGAAGAGAGGCGCTCAGCAAATTTTCGGGCATCATTTCTTTAATTAAGCAGTCCTATCACAAAACCGTTTAGTTTGGAACAGACCTCCAAGATCAGCGAGTCCAAATGTTAATCCAGCACTGCCAAGCCCAGCACTAACCATGCCCACGAACACGCTGCGCTCGACCTTACCACAAGGGTGCTGCAAGGGCCCGAGGGAGCAGAGCCGCACCCGAGGGCAGCGATGGACGTGACCCGGCAGCCCCGTCCCCTTCCCGGCCGTGCCCAGCACGGCGGCCCCTGACCCCCGGAGCGGGAACCGCCGCGGCCTCACCGCGTCCCACCGAGCCGCCGGGAGCTGCGGGCGCACAGCCGGGGGAGGCTCAGGGAGGGTCCCCCGCCCCGCACAAGCCCGCCCAGCATGAGGAGTCTCCTTGGGCGGGCCGCCGCGGGCTCCGGGCACCGCGGCTCCTCCTTCTGTGGGGCCTGGCAGCCGCAGGCCGGAGCCCCGGGTACGACTTACCACAGACAGCGAGCGGGGGCAGCCCTGCCAGGAGCGAGCAAGGGAGCGAGCGACCACCCACCCTCGTTCCCTCCCTCTCTCCCTCTCCCTCTCCCTCGTTCGCCGCCGCCGCCCCCATGCAGACGGTGGCAGCCCCAGGTGCCCGTCCGGGCCGCCCCCAAGGCACAAGGCAGGGGAAAGCGCCTGCTCCTTCTGTCCCGAGAAGCTGCCTCCGCTCTCCCTCCGCCCCAGCCACTGCCCGAGACACCTAGAGCGGCGCGGACGGCGGGGAAGACGAGGCGGCCCGCGCCCCATCCCCGCCCGCGAGGGGCGGTGCTGCCGCT
>JAYDZK010000202.1:34265787-34304913 GCA_034509185.1 Euphonia xanthogaster | reverse complement strand
TATTGTTGTTTTTTTTTTTTTTTTTTTTTTTTTTAGGGTTTTTTTACTGCCAGGAAGGACCCTGGGCATGTCACAGTGGGAGCCTTGTGCCCAGGGCTGAGCCCCTTCCTCTGCCCCTGGCTGGGGAGGGGCTGCCCCACAGATTTAGGGTTTAATTACAGCCTATTTAATTATAATCTCGAGGGTTTATGGGTTTATTTGGATCCAAGTGCCAGAGGGGAGAGAGACCCTTGAGGCTGATCTGTGACAGCAATCCTGAGCCTTACCAGGTCCTGCTTCTTTAAAGGAACTAAAAATGGTTTTGTTCCTAATTCCCACCCCAGGAACCAGCAGGGAGCTGAGGGAGGGGCATCATTCCTCCCCTGCCCTGAGTTCTGGGCAGTCCTGGGGCTCCTGGTGCCAGGCAGTGGGGGCTGGATGGATCCATACCCCACCCTGGGGTCCCTGGGTGTCACCCTGGGTGTCACCCCCTGTGCCTGGACACCCCCCATGGCCTGGGCACGAGGGACATGGAGCCGTGACCCAGATCGGGAAATGATCCAGATTAAGGGCAAATCCCTGAGCAGAGGGATGGAGAGGCAGGCCTGGATGGACAGAGCCAGGCCTGGATGGACAGAGCCAGGCCTGGACAGACAGAGCCACACCCTGGATGGGCAGAGCCAGGCCTGGATGGGCAGAGCAGACCTGGATGGACAGAGCCAGGCCTGGATGGACAGAGCCACACCCTGGATGGACAGAGCCAGACCTGGATGGGCAGAGCCACACCCTGGATGGACAGAGCCACACCCTGGATGGACAGAGCCAGACCTGGATGGACAGAGCCTGGCCTGGATGGGCAGAGCCAGGGCTGGATGGACAGAGCCAGGCCTGGACGGACAGAGCCAGACCTGGACTGACAGAGCCAGACCTGGATGGACAGAGCAGACCTGGATGGACAGAGCCAGGCCTGGATGGACAGAGCCAGGCCTGGATGGACAGAGCCTGACCTGGATGGACAGAGCCAGGCCTGGATGGACAGAGCCTGACCTGGATGGACAGAGCCAGGCCTGGATGGACAGAACCACACCCTGGATGGGCAGAGCCAGACCTGGATGGGCAGAGCCACACCCTGGATGGACAGAGCCTGACCTGGATGGGCAGAGCCAGGGCTGGGCAGCTCTGTGGGCACTCCCTGCCCATGCCCCCAGCAGTGAGCGCCCAGCCCTGGTCCCTGTGCCCATCCCAGCGCTGCGACCCTTCCCCAGTGCCAAGGAATTAAATAATCATTTCTAATGAGGAAATAACCCTGTGCTCCTGCTGGGCAGTGAGGAGGGGCAGGGCTGGGGCAGCTCGAGGTTTCAGTGCTCATTGCAGTCAGCGCTGGACAATGCCCACCCCTTGGACCATGGGGCCATGTCCCAGCCCCTGGGGGAGAGGGAAGCTGCTCTGGGAGAAGCTGGAACCCACCTTGGAGGGCTGGAACCCACCTTGGAGGGCTGGCACCGACCACCCCAGAGGTGCCAGGGCCAGCGTGGCCACCACTGCCACCACCCCCTGGGGACAGGACAGTGCCCTGTGCTGGGCAGCAGAGAATCCAGAGGGATTTGGGGCCAGCCTCCCTCATTCCTGCTGCTTCCCAGGTGCATCCAGGGGGATTTGGGGCCAGTCCCCCCTGTTCCCATTGGTCCCAGATGCAGCCAGGGCAGCCCAGGGCTCTCCTGGCTCCCATCCCACAGCGGATCCAAGCCAGCCCTGGGCCATGGCAGCAGCAAAGCGTTCGAGCTTCATCTGAGCGCAGAGAAAATTGTTTCCTTAACCAGGTTTATTCCTCTGAGGGAGGTATTTGCTTGAGAGATTTCCACTGGAAATTAAATCTTTCCTGGGATCCGGATAAACAGCCCCAGTTCCACGGAGCTGGGCTGGCAGGAGGGGCTGATTCCCAGCCTGGGGGGGGCTGGAAGTGACCCCGAGGTGGCTCTGGGGAGTGTCCCCATCCCTGTGCCCATCCCCATCCCGGTCCTTGACCCTTTGGCAATGCCAGCACCCCCAAGAGCTCCCGGGGGGAGGTGGAGGCAGCACCCAGAGCTCCGGGGGTGCAGCGGGATGGATCCAGCACCCCGCTCTGGGGTCAGTGGGGCCATCCCGGGACATCCCGGCTCAGCCAAAGGCAGCTCCGGCCCTGCCCCGCCCCCTCTCATTCCTTCCTGTCCTTCCTGCAGCTTTTCCCTCCCTTTCCCCACCTTTCCCCACTGCTGCTCCCTAATGAATTCAGAGAGTTCCAACGATGGTTTCTGAGAGAATGGAAAACAATTATTTGCTCTGGTGGGGAATAGATGCTGTTTAGTCTGCGTTTAATGGAAAGCTAATTAAATTACATGAGCAAGTGAAGATAAATTTTTTGTTAATTATGAATTTTGCGAGCTACAAAGGCGAAATGATGCTGATGGATCCTGTGATGTGCTGCCCTTCTCCCCAGCACAGAGATAAGATAGCAACAGAGAAGGAATGGCGGGAACTCCTTTTAACTCATCCATCAACTCTCCAACAGCCGCCTGAGCCCGATCCATTCCCTGGGATCCACAGAGCTGATGGTGACTGGCAGCTGGGGGCTAATTATCTTCAAACTGGGGAAAGGTTGCTTAAATAAATGTAAGTTTCTTCCTGGAGGTGGCTGGGGAAGTCACAGAATCATGGAATCCCAGAGTGGTTTGGTTGTAGGGATGTAAAGCTCATCCCATTTCTCCCTGCCCACCATCCCAGGGTGCTCCCTGTCCAGCCTGGGGCTGGGCTGGACCTGAGCCCAGGGATGGGGCAGCCCTGATCCTGGGCCTGGGACATCCCTGGAGTCAGTGCTGGAGCAGCCTTGAGCCCAGGGATGGAATATCCTTGACCCCAGGGCCAGGATGTCCCAGAGCTGGAGCATCCTTGACCCCACAACCAGGCCCTCTCTGACCCCAGGGATGGAGCATTCCTTACCCCAGGCCCTCTCTGACCCCAGGGATGGAGCATTCCTGATCCTGAGTCTGGGACATCCCTAACTCGGGGAGTGGAGCATTCCTGATCCTGAGTCTGGGACATCCCTAACTAGGGCTGGGGCATCTTTGACCCCAGGACTGGAACACCCTTGACCCCAAGTCTGGGACATCCCTGGTATCCATGGCTGGAGTGCCACTGACCCCAAGGATGGAGTGTCCTTGACCCCACAGCCACGGCCTCTGTGACCCCAGGGATGGAGAATTCATGATCCTGAGTCTGGGACATCCCTGGATCCAGGTCTGGAGCATCCCTGACCCCAAGTCTGGGACATTTATGGCCCCAGGGAGGGAACATTCCTGACCTGACCCTGGAACATCCCAGGAGTCAGGGCTGAAGCAATGTGACCCCAGGACTGGGACATCCCTGGTATCCAGGGTGGGAGTGTCCCTGCCCCCAGGGATGGAGCACTCCTGACCCCAGGCTGGGCCATCCTTTACCCCAGGGCTGACCCTGACCCCAGGCTGGGCTGTGCTTTACCCCAGGGCTAACCCTGACCCCAGGCTGGGCTGTGCTTTACCCCAGGGCTAACCCTGACCCCAGGCTGGGCTGTCCTTTACCCCAGGGCTGACCCTGACCCCAGGCTGGGCTGTCCTTTACCCCAGGGCTAACCCTGACCCCAGGCTGGGCTGTCCTTTACCCCAGGGCTTGACCATCCCTGGCCCTGGGAGTGGGATGTCGCTGTCCCCAGGCTGCTCCAGCCCTGCCCAAACTGACTTTGGTGTAAAAATATCAGTTTAATGAAAAAACCTGATGTCTCTGTGTTCTGTTGATACCCCTGGCAGGGAGAGCTCTCTCTGGCATAAAGATACAGATGGGTTTTGACTTCAAACACTCGGGTTTAGTGGAAAGAGAGGATTTTGTGTTCCTGGGGAAGAGATCCCATCTGGCTGCTCCTGCCCTGGGGGTGCAGAGCTCAGCTGGGTCAGATCCAGCCCCTGCCAGAGCCAGGTGGCCATGGGGGACAGGGGACAGCCCCGTCACCCCACCAGGGCATGTGGGGTGGCAGATAACTGGAGTCTCAGCCTTGATGGGGTCGTTCCTCCCCCTTCTCCATCCCATGGGAGATTTGGGATGAGGCTCTGACGACCCCCCCCCCGGGGTGTTGGGGAAACTGAGGCACAACAGGGCCTGGTGGTAGCACGGCTGGGGATCAAAGCACAAATCCTGATGGCTCCCTCTCATTTCCCATCCCCCCAGTTAATTACAGGACCCTTTTTGGATTTCCTCCTGATATTTTCTCTGTAATTTTGGCCGCTGGGGTTTTGTCTTGCACAGAAACCCCAGGGTGGGGGTGTGGAGCAGCAGGTTCTGAGCAGAGCAAAGCACAAAGCCCTGGGCTCGTTTCCCACCCTCTCCTGGATGAAGTTGTCTCCTCTCCTTCCAAGGAAGCTCCATGACAGGGTTTATTGACCTTTTTTTAATCTAAAATTGATTCTTTGCAAAACTCCACCTGCTCAGGAGCCAGGCGGGATCTCTGTGCCATTGGGTGGGAATTTATGATTTTCCATCAGAGCATTTTGCCTTTCCCTGGTGTTTTTGGGGGCTGCAGGAGGGTTGAGCTGGGCAGATTTGTCTGGTCATGGCCAAGGAGATGCTTTGGTCCTTATCATTTTTGACCTGTGAGGTGATCCCAACCCCTCTGCTCCAAATTTCTGCTGTGTTTAAATCCCAGAGGAGCGCAAAAGCTGAAGCCTGGAGTTGTGGCTGTGGCAGGATAACCCTCACGAGCCTGGGACAGAACAGGATGAAGGTGATGGGACTTGTCCCAGGTGAAAGCCTGGGGATCCTGGCGCCAGGAGAGCTGGGAGGGAAGGCCCAGCCCACGGTGGGGGTGTCCCAGCTCCACAGCTGGGACCCTCGGCAGCCTGCAGGGAGGTGTGGGAATACTCAGGGCTGGTGGAGGTCACTCAGCCAGGCCAGGGGGGAATAAACCATGTCTGAATCTGCTCCTGCTCCCAGGAGCCCGGTTCAGAGCATCCCTCGAGGAACCCGCTGCATCTTTGCCCTGTGTGTGTCAGAATGCACAAAAGGCAAGCGTTTCCTGCAGAGCCCCGTCCTTCAGCCGCGCACGAGCCTCCCCAAACGCTCCCGGGAGCACGGAACAGCCCCGGGGGGGAGAGAAATCCCCATCGTGGAGGATGAAGGTGAAGCTCCAGGTGTGGGAGGTGCTGCAGGCTGGTGCCAGCAGCGCACAGGGATGAGCCCCGGCAAGCTTGGATGGGTTTGGACCACACACACAAATGCAGCTTCATCCCTCTGATGCTGTGTGGATGCTCTGACACCTAAGGCTGTGTGGGGCGGGTTTAGGAGATGCTTCCTTCTGAACATCGGCGGTGAAGATCAAGAAATCATGGAAATTAAAAGCAACAAACTGTTTCCAAGTGCTTCTGCCAGGCGGCATTTCAGCCAGAGGTTTCGAAAGCGCTGGGAAAGCAGCATCCCGGTGATTCCTCGCGCTCTGCGATGTCCCCGAAGGTGTGCTGTGAAAACAGAACAAAGGCGAGCGGGTGGGTGGCGGTGAGGGGCCGTGTCAGCCCTGTCTGCACCCACTTCCCTCCCCAGGCACCCTGCCCCCGGCCGGCACTCGCCCCTGGCCCCAGCCGCGTGTGCCGAGCGGGGCTCTGCGGGGGGATGTGCGGCGGTCCCGCCGGGCTCGGCCATCTGTCCTCCCCGCAAGCCCAGCTGCTGCGCTGGCATGGCCACCCCAGGGGAGGTGGCGGGGTCCCTGTGCTGCGGGTCCGGGCGCCGCCCAAGGGCCGCAGGGCCGGGGGATGCGGGGGCGATACGGGGGGAGCATCTCGCAGCCCTTCCCCAGGGTCTCACCCAGCCGCACCTGCCTCCGCAGGCGAAAATAGAATAATAACAAAAATCTGCGATTTAAAAGTCAAACGCTGATGATTAAGGATAAGCATAAGGCCAGGCGGGAGCCGCGGTGCGGCGGAGGGGCCGCGGGCCCGACCCCTCCCTCCCTCTGCCCAGCGCCTTGGGGCGGGGTGACAGCGCCGTGCCCCCCGCCCGCCCCCGCCTCCCGGGGAGCCGTTCCTGCTCGCCCCGTGTCCCCGCAGGGACCCCTGCGCGCCGCCGCCGGGTCGCAGTTCCCCCGAGGAGCAGGGGAATATAAAGCAGTGGATCGGGGAGGCGGTCCGGGCGCGGAGCCCGAGAGCAGGTAGGTGCGGGACGGGCGCCTGGGGAGCTGGGGGCGCCGCTCCCGCAGGGGGCTGGGGGGTGGCGCTCAACTTCGCCCGGCGCTGGGCACTGCCGAGGTCAGCAAGCCTTTTTCTGCCCGCGAAGCATCCTGGTGTGACTTCTTGCAGAATGGTTTTTTTTAGGGGAGCTCTTTAGTGGCGTTTGGGCTTTTTTCCCCCCTCCTCTTCCCAGCCCGTCGCTGTTTAGGCTGGAGCTGGCCGGGGGCTCGCCCCTGCCTCTGTGGCTGCATACGCAGCGTTCGTGTTGTCCTAACGATATGGCAGTAGCACTTCCTGCTGTAAATCACTTCGCGATAGTTTTTGAAGCGCTTCTTAAAGGCGGCACTGTAATGAACCCTCTTCTCAGTGCTTGCGGTGAGCTTAAAACCCTGTGAGCTGGATGCTGTTTTTAAGGCTGAGCTGTGTAATGTGCTGCAGTAGTTTTCATAGAAAGGGTAGAAATGTAGTTCACTGTTGGTTTAGTGTTGGCATAAATGTAATTCCCCTTGCTATGCCCTGTTGGTGTAGGCTCTGTGGTTTTGGACCCCGTTGTAGTTACCTTTGCCATCTTCTTGTTGTGAAAGAAAGCTAATCTCAGATGTTCAGAGAGACTGATGTATTAAGAACTGTGAAAAGTAAGCTTTATTAATACTGCTGTACTCGGGATAGCTCTTTTGTTCTAGAATAATTTGCGGAAATAAAATCACTCGGACTGAAATTTATGGGGACTTGAATTTAAAAACCTTAGCTGTTAGCATTTGTTAAAATATTTTTAATAAATAGATACATTAATGTCGATTGCTATATTACTGTATTCATGTTTCATTTATTGAATTAGTCTAGTGATCTCTTATTTTGCTCTTTGTATGAACATCGTCATATAAAATGGTCTTGCTGACTTTTTCCAGCTTATTAATGCCTTTTTCCCTCAAAAAATTTTAGAGCACAGTCAGAAGAGGAATGGATGTAACATGATACCCTTGCAGTGCTCAAGACACACAAATTCTGCAAAGATTTGTTTTTTGGTTAAGTAATACGAGGAAAATGGATGAATCGGCTTTGCTGGATCTGTTGGAGTGTCCTGTTTGCTTAGAACGCCTTGATGCTTCTGCAAAAGTCTTGCCTTGCCAACACACGTTTTGTAAACGCTGCCTGCTGGGCATTGTGAGCTCTCGCAATGAGCTGCGATGTCCCGAGTGCCGGACTTTAGTGGACTGCGGTGTTGACGAGCTCCCCAGTAATATTTTGCTTGTTAGACTACTGGATGGCATCAAACAGAGGCCTCGGAAACCCAGCGCCGGCGGAGGGACTGCCGGCACAAATGCTTTGAGGGTCCCAATCACCACTGTACCTAACTGCGGATCAAAAGACCTGCAGAGCTCGCAAGTTGGACAGCAGCAAAGGGTGCAAGCACGGAGCCCTCCTGTCAGGGTAAGTACCACGTGGTGACAGTGTTTTGTTGCATTCCTGTCTTTTCCTCCACCATTTCAAAACGGTTGATGGCCTCTGCTTCAGCATAAGGACAGTCAGATAGTTAATACAGCAAAACAATGTAATTTTGAGAATTTCTGTAGATATCTTGCAAAGCATGTTGGTATTCCTATCAGTGTCGGTTTAATGTTGCATAAATATTAATAATGCTTCCTAATTGAAACTCTCAGTTTTTGAGGCAAGAAGAAGAAATCCTTGAGTGTCCAATTCAAAGACAGTCGAATAGAGTAAGGTAACTTATGCGGAAAGCTTAAGTTATTATTAAGGATAGAGATCTTGTAAAGAACATTTGAAATTGTTTTTAGTTTGTCAGCTGCAAGACTAGAGATTTCATTTTGGCTCATGCACTTTCTGAAATGATTTTTACAATCAGTACATTTCCTTTAAGTTAGACAAAACGAATCTTGAACATGAGCAGAGAAGTTTTGCCACTGGCTTCTAAGTTTTTACTTTCTTCCCTTCAAAAAGAAATTTTTGAATTCCTGCAATCTGCTAAGTTGTTTGTACTCTTAGTCCTCATAATTTCTTTATTAGTTTTTCCTCAAGTATTTTTCCTAGGGGATTTGGAACTTGTATGTACCATGATAGGAAGACATTGCCTTCTTTATATAGTCTAGTTCTTTCCTAAGAGCTGTGCAACCTGTGGACTCTGTCATACCTTATAATCAAGACTCAGTAGCCTCATTTATGATTATTCATTCTAGAACCTGTGTCAGGAAATGTAATTTTATGAGATGACAGACCTTGCTCTGTTTTATATAATGACAAAGCAAGACAGGTTCTCTGAAAGGTTTTGCTGCCCAGTTTGTTTGAGTTCCTGTGTTTGAAGTAGAGTTTCTGAATGGTTTAGATGGTTCCTGTCTTGTGGAGTTTATTAGATTTTTATGAAATGTCTTAAGGAGTTCCAAGAAGAGGACTCCAATGTATTTTTGGCAGGACTAGTCTTTGTTTTGAAGGGTATCTAAATTATTTAGTTTACTTACCCAGTGAAGGAAGCCTAACACTGATTTTCCTCAGATGTACTTGACATGATTGGAATCTCTCCAGAAGATCTTAGATACACCTTTTAAGTTTACATAAGGATTTAAAATACAGTTGTTTTTCCACTAGTTGATATTGCTTTCTCTGCTTGCTAGAGATCTCATTAGGTTCTTTACTTTAGAATATAGAAATTATAATTATCAAGTCACTTCCTGCTAATGAGTTTTGTTTTGTATATACATTAATTGGTGAGAAGGTGATCTGTGGGGTTTTCCTGTTAGTGGTTTGTTTTTGTGGTTTTAGTGAGTTTTCTTTCCAGAACATAGAATCCTTAAAAAGTAATGTGAAGAAGCATCAGGAATATCAAAACCAGTCTGGTCTTCTCCAGAACTTTAATGTGTTTATTATGATACTTTGCATTTGCAAGTGCTCTTCGACTTAAAACAAAAAACCCTTATATTTTTTTTTAATATATTTTTGTGTTGACCTTTGTAAATAACTGTATTTCCAGAGACTGATTCTCCTCCAAAAAGGTTTCTGGCGCAGTGCTGTGCATGAATGACTGTACTTCAGAATTTCTCAAAGCCTTATTAGACAAAATAACTTGAATATGGAATATTTTATCTTTTTTTTAATGTTCTATAATATCCTGTTTTGCAACATTTGCATTTCCAGATGTTGCGCAGAGTATAAAGTGATAACGCATGGAAGGTTGCTTCAGCTTATCCTGTACTGTGTGCCACTAAAACTGTGACCATATGCATTCCTCATGCAGTAACTGATATTCATTGTATATTAGTGATAGTTTTTAGTGCTCTACAGTAAGTCTTATTGTGTCTTTGGTTTTGGAGTTTCACAGGCATTCTTGTGCCTTCTTTCCTTTGGGAGACAGGGAAAGATGATGATCTCATCATATGTCCACTTTGTCCAGAGCCTTTTTTACTAGGAAGCCAGTACCTTTAAGAACATGAACCAACTTTGATGGATAAGGTGGAGATATGAACTGCTTTTCTGTTTTCTATATGGAAAGTGGTTTTGAAAAAAAAAAAAAAAGTCCAGAAAGCAAAAAGCCGCTTTAATGGACAGTGTTGAAATGAAAGCCCTATTTGTTTTACTAACTCTAACATAAAGATGCTTGCACATACAGTTCCTTCCTGGGAATTGAAGAGGAAAATCTGTTTCTAGATGAGTGGCAGAGTCAGATTTCCTAAACTAATTTTGCTGAAGGGAAACTAGTAAATGAAAATTGCTGTTATGTTAAATGAAGTGAATGTGGATGAAGGCTGTCAAGTCATAAACATTCTGCTTCTACCCCGAAGTAATACTAAGCTCATAAATGCCCTTTCAGAGAATGCCATAATTTTCAGAAAAGGTTAATACAGCATGTGCTGCAGCATGATTTCCTGACTGTATCAATGACTGTGGAGTGGCCAGCCCTGTAATTGCACACTATATTGCATTCTCTGTATGTATGTGGTGACACATGGCAATAAACAAACAAATGGTTCCTTGAGTCTTAAAACTAATGGAGCTGGGTGGGTGGTGGGGATTAACAAATCTCGTGCCTAGTATGTCCCCAACTAGAGTAACCTGTTTCTTTCTGTAACCTCTCTAAGCTTTCACTGCTGTAACAATGGCAATTTCTCTGTGCAAGTTGTTAACCTATTTTGCTCCCCTGCTGTTGTGATGTATAAAGCCTCCTGTGCCTTTCCCTGGTACTGGCTGGACTGCATCTGATGGAAAACTTGTGTTTGCTGTCTGCTCAGCAGTTCTGTCCCAGGCAGCCAGCTTGCCTGGGACGGCAAACAGTTAGACATGTACTGCAGCTTCCTCTCTGGTATGGATGCAAATTTAATGCTTTTCTCCTTGTTTTCAAGGAGAAAAGGTTGACAGCTTGGAAGAGCTGTAAGAGCCCCAGCCTACTAGAGCCCCAGCCCAGCCTACTGTCAAATCTGCTTGTGACTGATCATCAGAAGCAAGTTGGGCTGTTGGGGGACTGCATGATCACATGAGCCTTGTTGCCTTCAAAAGAGCATTCAAAAATATTAGGGTCCATCCTTTTATGTTTATGCTCATGTTATTAATTTTTTCATTTTCACAGAGTATGTCAGACAAGAATTATCCTAAGTTCCTTATGGCAGTTTTACAAGGATATGCTTATTGCAGGAGTCTTACATGTAGCTGTATGCTTAAGTTGCTAGATGTGGGAGAGCTGTTCTCTCCTGGATAGATTTAAGATGATCCATGTTTAACTTTTCCTTGGAATTTGTATTTGCCTAAGACATACTAAGTGTCCTTCTAGTTTGTTTATAGACCAACTTTCTGAAGTTAGGGCTATCTTTTCCACAGAATCTAGAGGAGAGTTGTCTAGATAGTCTGAATTCTCATCACTGTTGAAAATATTTTGTAATAAGGTTTTCAGCTATTTTCTGGACCAAATGTGGACAGGAAGAGCTAAGAGAAGAATTCAAATGATGTCCATTAACAAGAGAAAAGCATGAATAGCTCAAAAGTTGGCTATTCCTGATACAGTTGATGCTTATGCTGAGTAAGAATTGATGGTGTAATTTGAGTATATTACACTGTATGTCACTGGAAAATCTTATCAATAAATGTTACAGTGCAATGTGAAAGTCCTGAAGCCTTCCTCTTTTTGGTTATTTTTATTCTGGAAAGCCCCTAGAAACTCTGGACATACCGTTCTCGGTGAAGTCGACTTGAAATGATGGTAAAGAATCATTACAGGCTATTGGAAAATGCTCCTTTAGGTGCTAAAGGGGGCTAGAGCCACTAGTACCTGAGCATCTGAGTTGTTTGTGATAAATTCTTTTACACTGAGGAGGAAAGAAGGACCCACTAACAGGAGATTCATGAGTTTTTGCTAATACTTAGCAGTGGTGCTGTGTCGTGTAAATCCATGCATCTTTTTTATTTTGTTTAGCAAGGAAAGCAATACTAAAATTTTAAATTCCTGCATCTCTACTGCTGCAGTTATGATTGAGTAGACTCACCTTGGAACTGCTGAAACAGTTGTAATGGCAAAAGGAAAATAAATGGAGCCAGGTTTTCCACCCGAAGCCGTGGTGTTTGACCTTGCCACACATCTTGGGGCAATAGGGACAGTGGGCCACCTTTGGGTCTGTGTGGATTTAAGCAGGTTGGGCTTCTCTCTCAGACTCAATAGATGATGTAAGCAATGAATTTTCTTTTATCCTAACCACCCTGGAGAAGAGAGCTCAGAGTGTAGTTCTCACAGTTTGGCTGTTGAGTATTTTGCAAAAATCTGACAGGAGACAAAAAAACTGCTGCTTTTGTAGTCGTGGCACTTGCTGGACTATGAAGATCCTGGCAGAACTTAAGTATCAAAAGAAACCTTTTAGACTAGAAGATAACAATAGGACAGAAAATGTGCATTCATGGATCAATAACTTTACATTATTGTAAATAAATATGGTGATCACCAAGCATAGCAAGAGGTGTAGATTGGAACAGATGTTTAAATCATGTTGGGACAAGAGTTAGTGGAATAAAATAATACAAAGAAATGTATCAGTAAAAGTCTGCTGGAGGAGTACTCTTAGAGGAGGTTCCCATTGTCATAATAGATCAGATTGTCAAGTGTACCTATTTAAAGGAAAAAGCAGTTGTAGAAATATGCAAAAAGCAGTGGCTAATGCAGTTAGCTTCATGACTGTTATTTGTGATCACAGGCTGGAGAATCATTACTTGATGGTACCTGATTTTGAGCTGACCCCCCCCCAAGCAAAAGGTTATTCCATACCATATGGCATCATGCTCTGCATATACATCTGGGGAAAGAAGAAGGAATGGGGGGGAATTTCCCAAGTAACATTTGAAAATCTGAAGATAGACACCTATTCATGCTCTGGAGTGATTATTAGAAAATATTTTGTGAAGTCTTTGCCAATCATATATGCATGCTTTTGTTTCATGTCATGCTTGCTGAGATACCAGATTTTGCTTTTACGTTTACAGTTTCTTGTACAGTTTTAATTACTTCTTTACAGTATTACTTCTGTGTAATGCTGTTGTATCCTATGTGAAACTAGAGAAAATTTAATGGAGATATAAATATGAAAGGAAAGTAGACTGACTCTCATGGTGTTAATGTGTTCCCTTTCAGAGATTAATAATTAGATAGAGAAGGAGGATAAGCAAAAGGAAGAACTATGTCTGTATCCAAAGGCATTGGGCTAGGATTGAGAGCTTCCGGGCTCAGTTCCTGGCTTTGCTACAGGCATCCTTTATGACCTTGCACAGAGTCACTCAAAGCTCTTTGTGCCTCTGTTTCTCATCTGCAGATATGACTGATAGTACTTTCTTTGTGTGACTCACTATTTAGACTTTATGCTCTCCAGGGCAGACACTGACTTTTTTTAAAATACTGGATGTATCCATGGTTGTTTTACAATGGTTTCATAGTCTCAGCTGAGGTCAGTATATCCTGCTGTTAACTCTAAATCATTGACTTCCACATTACTGGAGAACTGTTCATAATCTATTTCCTGTCCCAAAGACAGTGCAATGCTTAGTGTCACATTGTTAAGAGGATTTAATTTTGTTTGGATGTTTAATAGGAAATCACATGAATACCTCAGTGAGGAAAAGCCAGACACTTGAAACATCTGTGGAAGTCATAGTCCACCCTTCAGCTAGGGAAATCTGCATCTAACTGGCACACTGGTGTGTAGATTTGAATATATTTTGAAAAGAATGAGAATATCCAGTGTAAATTGTGTTGATAATGCAGAAATGTTTAATTCCGTACTTTGAACCTGCATAGCTATCTTGAACCTGCCAATTAACATTAATCTGCTTGATAAAATAGCTGTCAAACTAGTGTAATCCCTTCTTTTAGAAAACAATTAGATTTTGAAGTAAACTGATCTATAAACTAAAGAAGTCATCCACATTATTTACATGTGATACTGAAATCTGAAATCCCTTTTAAATTTGTTTACAAGCTTTTTTTTTTTTTTTTTGGTGTCTTCATGTGGAAGAGAGGGCTGTCTCTATTTCCCTTCATTTTCCAGTTTAATATTCCTCCATTTATGTAGATTCGTTTAAAACCACCTACATGAAATGAAATGGTCTCTTTTTATCCTCCACTTTAATGTGGCCAGTGAGTTGCTCTACTCAAAAAGCTTTGATCATTCAGAAAATTTAAACTTCTGAATAAAAAGGGAAGTCTCGAGCCGTTACTTTTAATGGGCTTGTGAAGGGAAGCAGTTTTTTAGAGAGAATAAAAATCCTTGAATTTTTTTCTCATATTACCAAAAAAATCAAATACCAATGAAATTGCTTTATGTAGGTGATCCAGGGTCTGGTTGGAAATTCCAGCCAGTAGTGCTGTTGCTATGTTTCTCTGTGCATAGTGTCTGGCTTTCTGCAATGCATTTGGTGGCTTAATAGGCGTCATGCATGGTGTGAAGAGCTGTTTGGGATGGCATCAGCTAGAAATCCTTCTCCCCTCTCCTTTAACTGAGTGAAATGGTTTTTAATGGAACTTCAGTGTTTAGTGCATGGATAGGAATTGCAGAAAACAGAAAGCTTTTAACTGCAGCTGTGATAATAAAACTGGAAACTTGTTATGATCCGTTGTTTGTCTTTCTTTTGGTGAACTTCCCCTTGCAGTGCATTTGGCCTTCTCCTTATGATACGCTTAACACCTTCCTTGGTCTTTTCTTTGGCTCCATTGTTCTTTATTCAAACGATCTCTTGCCTCTGATTATACTGTACCACTTCCAAGAAAAAGAAAATATCTAGCTTTCTTACCTCTTGTGTCCCATTTGTCCATGACTGTGTCAGACATAAGGAACAAAAAATAAACAATAAGAAAGAAAATTTTCTTTTGAGGTATGTGGACTATGTGAAACCTTGTAGTATATTCGACTAAGATCTGCCAAATACATGAAGAGCATAAAGTATAAGTTAATATTACTGTATTGCCTAGCATCCTGGGATTATTCTTCCTTTTTGCCTTTTCTTTTTCTTCTTCTCCTTTAAATCACTGACTATATCCTCATTCTAGTGTGGGCAAGAGTGTGTCTCAGAAATTAAAGCTGAAACATCATCTGGTCAGCCCTGTTCATGCATACACCTCATTACTGCCTTCACAGAGGAAAAGTGTGCATCTGTTAAACCTCATTTTCTGTCAGATCCCTCTGTGTTAGACAGAAAAACTTGTCTTGGAAAATCAGCAGTGAATTCTTGGGTCAGTTGAACTAGATCAAATCCTTTACTTTTCACATCACTAAATCGGAGTCTTTTTGGAGAGCAGGTTTTTCAGGGTTTTTTTGGACTGAGAATTGCTGCTGTGAAGTGAGCTGGATTAATTTTCGAAAGCAAGTGGTCCTGAGGTGAGATGGTCACACATCCGAGTGCTCTTTTCTGCACTCCTTATCTCTCTAGGTATAGAGGGGAAGATGACAGTACTGTCCTCTGACTGTCAGACTGAACGCTGGGAGCTTAGACCTTTGCTGCACTGAGCATGCCCCTTATCCCTTTCCTATGGATATTGCCAGAGTTGCCATGCAGTTTGGGTGCAGAACCCGAGCTGGTCACCACAGTGGCAATTGGTTAAGTCTGTTTTCACATTTACATCCTCTAAAATGTCAGGAAATTGTTGGGACTCAGAAAGATGCTCTGGAGAGAAGGGAAATCACTCCAAAGAGGGAAATCGAGTCCAGTATTTTTAATTCTTTAGACCTGTGACGTTTTTATACGTATCTTTAAAATGTCATTCAATGTTGCATGGAAACCTACAGATTTGCATTCTCTTATCTTTGGATTCTTTGAAGGAAGAGTGAAACACAGAAGTCAATGTTTCATTTATGGACACTGTTGCCCAAAGTGTCTCAGCATATGAGCCTGCTAGGTACACCAAAGTCAACTGTGGTGTGTGTGTGTGAGCAATCCTCTGTACCCTTAGAAGCTTTGGGTTGTGGATCTCATTTTACACTTGTGGCACCCAAATATGAGATTTATTGTCCAAATAAAGTTTTTGTTGTGTAAGAGTATAAACACTTAAGAATTTAAATAAATATCTTGTCTAGGACTTTGTTCCTCTCTTATTTTGTTCTTGATTAATCTCCTCTTATCCCCTGCCCCTCCCTCCCCCAGCATAAGCACTTAAATTTTCAAGTGTTAAAAAGCCAGAACCTGCAAGGATGTGTCTGATCTCCTACAAATGAGGACAAGATTCTGTTGTGTGCCATCCCTCTCACACAGTAATTCTGTTTGAAATATTGCTCATATGCTTGGCCTTCCACATTTAATTTTTTGAATATGATGTGAATTTCTCTTTGGGTTTTGTTTGTTTGTTTTTAATTGAACTAAAATCTCTATTCTGGTGTTTAACTATTCTTTCTATCTTTCTTGACTTTTCAGAGTCAAATTTAGATAGTCCATTTTTATATTCTGAAAATGTGCAAAGTATAATTTTGTAGTTTCTAGCTGGGAAGTATGCTATTAATCATAAATGCATTTTGATGAAAGGTAAGCATTTCAGTGCTGTTTAAATATTAATATAGATAGCATTCTCCTCCTCTCTGAAGTGGAGGACTGCTGCCAGTGCTGTTCAGAAGATAAGCCTGGCATCAGGTGTCCTGTTGGACTTCATAACACCTGAAGTGCCCCTCAGTCTTTAGCATTTCTTTCTTAATAAAACTGATTTTATTTCATGGCATAAGTGTTGCAGAAAGATGAGATAACTCTGCTTTCCTCTTCTTGTAAAGGAAAGATGTGTGTATTACCTCTCTCTTTTCAGCATTTAAGCTTTCAAAATATACATGTGCATTGAAAGCTTTTTAAAGAACTGAACCACTGTTTTACCTTGTGTGAACCACAGTTCTACGAGACAAGCTTTTGAAAAGCTCTGATTAAAGACAGAAGTATGCATTTCCTCCAGACTGTCAAGCTGCTGAACCCAAGAGAAGGAATGTAGTCTTACTTGCACAGGGGTGGCAGAACATCAATACTGAATAATTTGAAGCATGTCTCTTCAATTATTCTTTTTTGGTATGCTATCTTAGCCCTTTAGGTTATAGTCTTTGTTTTATTTATATTAAAAATGGTTAAGAATAAAGCCCTTCTGACTTTTAAAAGTGTTAAAATGGAAAATAGTCAGAGATAATCAGATGACAATCTGAGTTGGCATATATAGGGCATAGCTGTTCTAGAAGCTTATTTTAAACAAATCCAGTAAAGTTGAGTTCACTGCGCTGTGGTAAAGTGCCCCTGAGTAGTGAAGAAGCTTTTATTCTGAAGCTAAGAGCTTGCCAAAAGAAAATCAGTGTCTCGTGGACCTTCACTTGTTCATGTGTGCCAGTGCCCTTCTATCTCACATGGTCTTTCTCAGGAGCTAGTAAAAGAAAGGAGACTCTTAAATCTTATCCACTCTAGCAGACTTAAACCTGTTTAATTTAACACAGTTTTAAATCCACAGCCTTATTAAGTTAACAAGCCTTCAGCCTTGCCACCAGCTTCTGTAATCCTCTTAGGTCTTGGGACTAAGCAGTGCAGGGATAGTCAATAAGCAGATGAATAGATTATCTTGCAGAAGACAGATAGATCTTGAAGTTGAGAAACGCTGATCTGAATTTCCATTCACTATATGCACTACCACTATTACTTACAACTTGAGGAAGAAGTTGAAATGACTATCACTTTGTTTGGGGAGAGGAAGAGTGAATAAAGGATTTTTTAAAAATACATTAATTCCTGGTTTGCAACCCAATAAAATTAGGTTAAATTTTAAATATAGAATAAGGTAGACAAAAATAACAGTTTCATTTCCTTGCTATTGTGCATATGCAGATGAAAATCTTCTCATGGTTGTTTCACAAGCTATTTTTGCAAATCTTTCAGGCAATCAGGGGTCCAGAATTTAAAAACCACAAAGAACATTATGCTGATAATGTGGCCTTGGCCACCACTGCAGTCTGCATATTGCTTCTGTTCAGTTTTGACTCTTCTAACACTGCTGAGCTAAAGCTGTGTCTGTTTTCTGGGCATAACTCCTGAGGTAGTGGAGTTGGAGGAATTAAAAAAAAAGCCATATGTAGTGGAAGAATTCAGCCTAACAGGAGGATTTCTGCCAGACATGTTCACACAGCACCAGAGTAGGAACAGAGGAAGTGGGTCATAGAATCACTAATGTTGGAAAAGTCCTCCAAGATCATCAAGTCAATGTTTTGACTGAATATCACTATGACCACTAAGCCATATCATGAAGTGCCGCATCTACGTGTTTTTTCAACACTTCTAGGAATGGTGATTCTACCACTTCCCTGGAGAACTTGTTGCAATGTAGGATTCAAAGCAGGTCCAGGAGTTGGAGAGGTGGCAGAAGAGCTGAACACACATCTAGCCCTGAGGCATGAAAGCAATCGCTTATCTCATTGAGGGTGGGAGAAGGCTTCTGGGAGGAGATGGCTGAAAAGCAGAGAAATTTCAGTACTGATGGGTGATAAAGACCCAAATGGTCAAGTAATAAGGGAGGAAGAGGGACAGTGGTTCTGAAGGAAAACAAACTGTGGTAGTAGGCTTGGAACATAGCAGTAGACCAATTAGATAAAATACTAGAGAGGAAATGGGATCAAGCAAATGACTCTTGGCTCACTGGAATGGAATTAGAGACTTGGTGAGGGGGAAGTGCTGCAGGAGCAAGCTGAAGAGGTAGCTTGATGTTTGAGGAAGGTTTTGGAGAGCACCAAAATAGAAAAGTTGCTATGGAGGTGTTGGCTAGACAAGAGGTGAGAAAGAAATGTAAATGTGTTGACTCACATGCCATCTCATTTCCTTCAGTATGTGTGTGTATTTGAATACTGTGTATTTTATTTTTCATTGTTTATTTTGTAATAGTGTGTCAGGTATTATGTGACATTTAGACCAGTACGGTTACAAAATGGTCAAAGAACTTCCATTCAGAGCTTTGAAGATTACTTCTGCCATATCTCTCAAGCACTTTGAGAGTCTTCACAGGATTCTGAAAATGTCTGTTTTACTACTAATAATGTTTGCTCGTTATTCTTATAGAACCAATAAAGCTGCAAATTCTATATTTCATTAAATGAACTCAAAAAGGATATATGAAAAGGGGGGCTAGTGTCCTAGGAATTGCTGGGCAATTGAAAAAGATTCTCAAAGAAGAAAGAAAAAAAAACCATTATCTGTAACTGTTTTGATTTGATGGCATTTTCTTTCATCTTACTTCCATATTTCCTAAGTCTTTTGTCTATTCCTTTAGTTAGTAATAAGTGAAAATAAGGACTTAAACATCATGCTAGCATTACAGAGTATGGTCACATTCTATTCTTTTGAATTCAGTCGTGATGTTAAGAAGAATGGATTTTATGGTACATGTTCTCCAAGAAAAACAATGGAATATTTTCAGTATGTTTTCGATCTCTTGGAGCAGCTCACCTTTCTGTAATACTTTTAAAAGAACTATCTTTCCAGAACTATGGTTTCAAAATATATTGGTTTCTGTAAGGGAGCTTTTGTTTACTTTAACTAATAAGGGAATTGGATTTTCAGTGCAGAACCAGAATAACTAGTGGGCTGTTTCTGGAAATGGGTTCCCAAGGTAGTTTAAAATTTCAATAAATGTTTATCTTCTTGTACTGAAACCTCTGGACCCAGAAAGAAACATTAGGGTCAAGGAAAACTTATTTCTGACTTCAGCTCCTGTTGTGGGTTTATGCTCTTTTCTCAGGAAATCATACTTTTTCATATATTCAATTCAGAATTGTGTTGCTTGCAACAGGGAACTGATGTCATTTATGCTTTCCTATTTGTTTTTTATCACTCTACCATTTAATGGAACAGCATGAAAGACATAAAAATTTATTTTAAATGGCATAGAAGAGAAACCGATTATCCTCTGCAGTCCATACACAGGTGGTGTGGGTTTTTCCATTTAAAAATAAAATATTAAGTACTATGCCTTAAACAGTTAAATAAGGAATATTCGTAATTGCATGTGTGTGTTTCATAGGGAGACTTTTTTTTTTTTTGAAGTATAATACTTGTTTCAAATTTTCTGAGTTTGCACTAAAAGAATCCAAGGAAACTGGGGGTATGAGTTAAAGCGGCTCATGTGTTAGGAAGTGTTTGTTCTTTTTTTTCCCCTGCAGCAATCAGAATTTTACATAAAAAGTGCCATTTTTAAAATATTCTGTGAGTAAAACTTTATGTAATGTGGCATCTTTATTCCTTTTAGAGCTTTTGAAATGTCTGCAGTTAGGCTCTATCACTCAGTTTCTTATTTTTTGATGTTGTTGGGAGTTACATGAGTTACTGAGATAGATTGGTGGATGAAGTTTTTGCCTATTTTCTTGGGGTTTGTAGGCTGTGGTTGCCTAGGTGGGTGTATATTTTTGTCTGTAGTGTACTGCTCAGTTTGCAGTAAGATCTTATGTTAGAAATGGTTAAAAAAGAAATAAAATTATTTTGGAGACAGTTTTGTACTTGCAGTCGTGGAAGATATGGACTTCCAATATTCAGAGGTACAGTCCCTGGAAGAAAGCTCTGTATGAATGAAATTTTTCTTCTTCTTACAAGGATTTCAGTGCTGCTTCACTTAGATACAGTCAGATTGGAGCCCAGTTGCACGCAAGAGGTTTGAAGTTCAAGGTAATTTATCTGAATCAAACCACACACTAACTTGGTCATTGTAGTCAGGCATGTCTTACAGCTTGAAAAACCTTTCAGTCCAGTATGCAGTAACCACAGCGTAGTCTCACCTATTGTAAATGGAAAACAAAGTATTCCAGTATTCTACATTCTGTGTTTCAAGCCAACCTTCAAGTTGTTGCTTTCAGGAATTAGTAAGCTTTGATTGTGTAAGATACCTTGTGATGTCGGAGAAGTCCTCCTTGTGCTTAAACAGATAAGTTAACCCTCAGATCTGGACACTGGCTGCAATTTCATTTAGGAAATCATTGTGCTCTCTCTTCTAACTTCTGCTATTTGCACTGTAAGGTTAGCTCCCTGCATCTTCCTGGGAACAGCATCTAATTCTTGGGAAGTCAAGTACCTCTGGTGCTCAAAGTTAGAACATAAGTAAAAATTGTTAAGATTTCATATAAACCAAAATCAAGTTATGCACTAGTTCTCTAGACTTGAATGCATAAATATGTTTAAAACCTGAGATTTATATTCTTTCTGCATGTTTCGTGTTTGGGGAAGAGGTAGAGGCAATGAAATTTTTGTGAGAGTGTGGCTTTTTTAACTTAAGGAAAACCCTTTGCTTTTGCAAAAGAAGACCAAACTTGGCACCAAGTTGTTGGGGCTTTGTCATTACCACAGAGCTCTGGTTTTGGGTGTGGATTCCAATCATTGAAATTTTGGCTGAACATACCATTAGATGCCAAGCTGTGCTTTGTTTTTGGAGAAGGTAGTTGATTTTTGTAGGATAAATGGATTTGAATATCTTAGTAGTGGTACTTGGTGTATGAAATAGTATTCGATTTGTTCTGTGTTGTGAAACAAGAATACTTTTTTTCAGATTTTTCATCTGTTCAGCATATAAAATTTAATGGAGGAAATCTGTCCAAAGTGGTCTTACGTAAACACTCACTATTTATATTTTTCAGGATCTTGTAACTATAGAAATAAAATTGCAGTTTTGAACTTTGCTATTAAAATATACATTGGAAAATATTCTGTTGGAATACAGAGGAGTGTTAATGGCTTCCATAAAAACAGATCTGGTAAAAATCAGTAAGTGCTGTAGATATCCTTCATTAGAGGGACACTGGTCTTAGTGTTCCTTAGGTAGCTGAAACAATAAAGCTGCTGCTTAAGCAGAATAAGTCTGGAACAGGGAAGACTACTCTATGAAGACTGATAAAACTGACCATAAATAGCAGAGCTAGGTCACTGGTGCATGCCTGAAGAGAAATGGAATTTTTGAGAGAGTGTTAACAAGAAGGAAGAAATGCATCAGAGCTTTGCATGAACCATCAAGACAATAGATGACTCTCTAGGGAGCACAGTAATTTCTGATAGCACCAACAAATTGCAAAGGATATTGTTTCTCGGTCATGTTATTTTGGATGAAATCATGATTTTATGAATATTCTTGGTAAATATTATTTTGAATTTCATTTTGTCTTTCTAATGAAGATGAGTCAGCAAGGACCTAGGAATGTTTGCTAGCTGTTTAGATTGAGGGCTAACAGATATTTTGTACTTTATCTCTGATTTTTGTTTTTCTTTGCATGCAATGTTTTCAAAAACATTGAAAAATTGTACCGGATGTAGAAGTCCCATGCTTTCTCTGTTTTGTCATTTTGTCAATGCCTTAAATCTGTGTTAAGTGAATCACCTTAATTAAGGTAAGTCAGCCTTTGATTCAGTATTTAATGTGCTGTGAAGATTGGTACCAGTGATTGTAGTGGCTTAATTATGTAGACTTTTGGCCCCCTTTCTAAAGGGGAACAACTGAAGTTGTTCTGCTCTGTGAAAATAAAATATTCACTGGAAAAAGGATTAAAACCCAACTGTTCACATCCCAGGCGAGTGCTGGGGTCATTGAGCCAGAGAATTGTTTTGTCATCACTTTCAGTGCTCCAGTAGAGGTTAGGGGAAGTCCATGCCAAGACGTCTGTGGTTTGGTGGTTAGAGCTCATGCCGTGTTGGATCATGTATTGCAGGTATGAATGATGCTTTTTATGGAAATAGAACCTTTTTTCTTTTTTTTCCTAATCTCCTTGGTTGTATCCACAGTGAATAATTTGATGAGATAAAATAATTCCGATTGCATATTTTGTCTAGAAAGCACTTAATTAACCATGGCTCTAAGTGTGGTTTTCCTCACTTTTTGACTATCAGATGGGGAACATAACATTTGTTGTTTGTGTTGGCTCAGCTGTGATATTTCTCTTCTCATTCTCCTCATGTCAAGATGAGATTAATTTGGGAGAAAATTGTTTGTTTCTGACATCTGTTTTTATAAGAAGATAGTACCTCTTGGGATAAGCTTTCAGATGTTGGAGCATTATTGTTTTGAAAGAAACTAATATTTGGCAAATCATAAATAAAGGGGTTGCTTTACAAGTTAAATTGCTTTTAAAATGGCAGCATTAGAAGAATACAAAACTTTAAATATTATATTTCAGGTATGCTATATCTCTGTGATCCTGTGGGGATTATATGACTGCTGTTGAATTTGAAGGAAAAAATAACAAAAGCAGTAATTTTAGTTTACTGTTATTCCCTTAATACTAGTACCAAATACTAATATCAAAGTACATTGAGATGTATGTGGACTTCAGTTTTTCATATGACCTTGCACACTATCTAGCTGTTTTCCTATTCAAGTAGGTTCTTTCTAAGTGGTAGAAAAAGAAAAAAAAATATTTAATTGTGTTACTGCACAAAGTGTTTGAGAGCTTAATAGTAAATCTGTATTTGAGAAGAATCGCTGAGCAGTGTAATATTACTTTGTTTCTTTTAGTAAAAAAGAAAGTAAAAGTAAAATGGAACCTCAATCTTCTACTTCCAAGGAGAGAGAACAACTGAGGCTCTACAAACGAAGTATTATTGAGAAGTACAAGTACATACTCATCATGGCTCTAGATGAATAATAACTGTTCTACTTGATGCATGCAGATGAGGGAATAAAAGGGCCTGTAATGGGCCATATAAAATGTTGGCACTAGAAAGCTGAACTACTGCTGTGTAGAAGCCATCCCTTTGTTCCCTTTGCACATTCTCCATTTACTCTGTGCAATACTTCAAATAAAATGGAAAACTAGGGTTTTCTTGGGTGTATTTTACTGCTTGCCTTCTACTTTTTAATTTATCACTTGATTATTTATTTATGTGAATTACTTTATGTATTGCTTGAGTTTATGTATTCTTAATCTCTTGAAATCAGGGTGCATCAGTGATGATTGTCTTAATGTAGCTATAATGATTTTTAAACTCATGGCTTTGTTGCAATTTCTGTTGATGTGAACCATTTAATATAATTTTGAGTTTGGAAATGCAGTCACCCAGCAGAGTGTGCACAGAAAGGACTGCTGGACTGGCTTGGCACTCTGTGGTCTAATCTACTCAGGGATAATTAGTACAAGCATTAGAGATAGTTCCAGCCAGGCAGCATTAACACGAAGTTTCTAAGAAACCTCTTGCGTCTAGTTTTGTTTCATTAGTATTGGCAGTGCTGGAAGCAGAGGAGAGTGCTGCCAAGGTTATTACCATTGTATGGCCCAGCCTGTTCTTGGCTGGAGGTGGGACCCAAGACACTGGAGTCTAGCTTACATCACTACTCTGCTTTGGATGTTGCTTAGTCCAAGGCCGACAAAATTAGGAGAAATTCTTATTCCAAGTGACATTGTGCTGGAAGCTTCTCTGAAGTGAATCATCCTTGAACAGACAAGACTGTTAAATGCTAAGCATATCCACCAGCATTTTCCTGCCTGTGCTTTCAGTGTTAGGAGTTTCCAGTTTATAGCGATAACATTGCAATGAAATGTGCCACCAAGGCACATCACAGCTGCAGTCACTGTCAAAAACTAAATTTAGCCTCCAGCATTTTAACAGTAAAAATAAGCTGTTCATCTATCTCTTAAGCTAATATGTTGCTGCGATG
Organism: Euphonia xanthogaster; assembly: GCA_034509185.1. Classification (NCBI taxonomy): domain Eukaryota; kingdom Metazoa; phylum Chordata; class Aves; order Passeriformes; family Fringillidae; genus Euphonia; species Euphonia xanthogaster. Next base: position 34,280,616 of record JAYDZK010000202.1, on the reverse strand, counting down.
AGAAAGATCTGTTAATAAGCAGTAGCCTTTGTGAGTGTAGACTTAATCATAGTAGATTTAATGATAAGGTTTATTAATGGAATCCTTGCCTCACAATTGCTCTTGTTGAAATTCAATGTGTTTTCCATGACAATTACTTGTGAGAGATCTTAATTTAAATGCTAGTTTCTGAAACTAATTTTAGACATATTTTTTGCAGCAGGAAGTGTATATATCCCGTAACATTCTTATGCAGAAACCTGTTTTTACCATTGGTGGGGCAACATCAAATTATTTTTTCTCTGACCCAGTTGTGTTTATATTCTTACTGTCTTTTGCCAGACTGGCAAAGACTTGACTGCTAAGATGCTAGATACGGCAGCTTTAATCATATATATGAACTGTGATTTTGGTTTCCCAATGACTGGTATTCCACAGGGATCCACTGCAGGTAGCCCATAGGTACCTCTGAAAAACAGTAAGTGTCTGAAATGCTGCCTCTTCACTGCTGAGTGAAGCTAATCCTGAACTGCAGAAGACTAGTTCACTGGTATTCACAGTATGAAATTCTCTCTAGAGTGAAATGGTTACTTTGAGGATTCCTTCAAAAGTTGTTTTTTCTTCAAAAACAAAAAGCTCCCCTTAAAATAGGACAGTCAATTAAAATAACAACAGCAAAAGCCCCTACCCAGTATTTCAGTGTCTTGAGTACTTCCCACAATACACAGCCCTTTTATTCTCAGTATGTGGGGCTGTATACTCTCCAGCTCTTGTTTGTGGGAAGTGAGCACTATCCACCCAGCTACAGGCTGAAGAGCTCTAAGTCACCTCTACTCTCGTGCAGGCCATGCCAGGAAAAGAAACATAGTTATTTGAGTCAATTGCAAAAGGTCAGTAGAAAATGAAGAAGGGAGTAAAACAGCTACGGGGGCTACTATGCATCTCGGATTCAAGAAGATCAGCTACCTTTCGTATTATTTTACAACAGATGCCTCCAAATCAGCATGAAGGATGGTCTTTTCTCCTTAATTTCTCAAAGGTGAAATTGCTTTAAATGCTCAATACGGTGAGCATTTTAAGTGCCACTGGTGGCAGCATGCAAAAATTATGCTATGATAGCATTGGAATAGATGTGAAGTAAGTAAAAAGTGAATTTTTCATTGGGCACAAAAGTCTTTAGCCACAGCTAAAGATCATCTGTAAACTGAGTTGTAATTGTAGGTTAAATGTTTCCAAAATTCCTTGTATGTTAAGAAGGCTTTGACTTACGGTAAGAAAATAATTTTTTTTGGAGTTTGAAAATTTTGAGCTTTTTATTGTTGTTGCTTCTTAAAAAGCATCTCAGTGACCTTGGAGGGCACAATTTTAAGAAAGCGAATTTTCAATTGATGACTGTTGGTGCTTAGATAAACCTGGATTTCTCAGATGAACATCAGTCTATTTCAATAATTCAGTGAGAAGGTGGAAGGGAAAGCTGTCTGTGCTGGCTAGGTGAACAAATCAGTGCCATGGAGTTTCCGTACCATCTTATTTTTTTTAAGACAATTTATGTTTGCTTTCAGTATTGTGTTTTTATTCCAAAAGAATTTGGAGTTTGAATTCTCAAAATTTATTTAAGAATATTTTACTATAAACCTTTTAAAACTCAATAGTGGATGGTATCAAATAATGTGAGATTAAATATTCATTGACAGATGTGGAGGAGAAATCTTTCATTTATGAAAACCTGATGTTTTCATAAATGAAAGATAAACCAGACAGGGGGAGCTTAGGATTCCAAGCTACTGTAGAAATTGCTTCTTTTAGTAATATTTCCAACTCACAGATTATTTTGGAAATTATTGGGACAGAAGCAGTGAGCTATCCTGTAATTCCTGCCCCTAAATTATTTTTGAGTGCAGCAGTGATTGATGAGGCAAATTGCTGCCTTCATCTTGAATGGACTGGTCTTATTTATAAATAAATACATAGATGAAGAAGGCTGTAAAATAGGTTTAATTATAGTTTTCAGTGGTATAAATAAGGAAGAACCACTGGATCCTTCAGGATTTCAGGTCTTTGTTACATGTTAATATGTAATGTAAATGTGTTTCTTAAAAATTTATGACTTCAGTAGTAGTTGGAAAGTATTAAGTACTAATTTCTGTTGTGGCAAAATTAGTATTTCTTGTTTTCTGTAGGTATATAAGTGAAGATACTGAAAATTAGTTTCCGTGTACACATTCTGTAAACAACTGTGGAAAAGACAAAAAAGTTATTATCAAGTAAGAATTTTTTAGTTTCTTAACAGTCATTCACTTGGTGGATAAACTTATGACAAATTATATTTCTTTATAAAAGAGGTGATCCAAACATGTACAAGTTTTTGTGGAGAAGAGTGACAACAGATAATCTTTTATTAGTTTCCCTATTTTTTCTTTGTGTTTTTTTTTCTTGCCATTGAAGTCTGAGTTCTTAGTGTAAAGATTATATTATGATACAAAAGTACTTTCTGAAATTCAGTGTATTCAGTGAATTGGATTACCATTTAGATCCTGTTTCCAGCAGACAGGGAGTTGAGGCCTGTAATTCTCAACAAGTACATTTGAGTGGATCAAGGAGAGTTGATTGAATCTGATTCACAAGACTGTCTTCTGTAGTTGTGATGCATTTTACACACCACTCATTTGTTTTTGCCTTCTTTGCTAAAGTTTCTTACCTGAGTAGCTTATCCTACTGTCCACTGCAATAAGTGTAGCAAGCTGTGAAAATAACATTTTCAGAGGAAGGGTGACACTTGTTTCCTTTTGAACAAATTATAGGTTGTACTGGGAAGTTGTTTTCACTTCAGCCTGTAGATGAAGATGGAGGCACAGCAACACCATCAGTATACTGCTTGCTATATTTAGTAACTGTTGTATTCATACATTCATAAATATTGATCATATTGTGTTATGTGTTCAGCCAGTGTTACATATGCAAGGTACCTCTGATGAATTCATACTTTTTAAAAGAAAGCAAAATAAGCATTCTACAATGGGTAAAAGAATAAACTCCAGCTGAATTTGCTGAATGAGATGGGCTTGTATCAGTGTTCTAGACCAAATCTAGAAGTATTTTTTCAGTTCAGGTTCCTGTGGTCAAGGTTGCTCCCCAGCCCAGCCATATGAAAATATTACAGTATGTGAATTTTAAGAACTTCTATATTGCAAGTGAGAGTATTCTTGGTAAGATGTGGAATTTTTCTCACTCTTTGTAGGCTTGGGTGGAGTTGGAAATTATGGAAAAGAAGGAAGGACAGAAAGCCCTCAGAAAAAACCTGAAATTTACAGGATGAATTCAGAAACGTCATGTTTTGCCCTTGGTAATAAAGTGCATTAATGAAAGCTGTCTTTTAGTTACGACTGTAAGCTCCAGCTCTTAAGCTGAATAGTTCCAGCTCTTTAGCTGAATATATGACATTGGGCAGATCACTTTTTGTGCTGAATCATGATCTTTGATAGGTTTATCTGTAGCAATTCCAACTGTTATCACTCCTGTCTTCTGCTGAAGGTTACTGGTAAAGTCAGCTTAGGCTAATGGGCAGGTTATGAACTGTGCCTGCTGATGAGCTAGCACGTGGGGTTTTTTCCTATTGTCCTTGCCAAACGGACTGTAATCTTTAGCAGGAAAGTGGAGTAGAAAATAGAAGCAATAACATTTTAGATGCTGTAGTAATGTCTTCCAGAGAGCTTGAATTAGTCTTTAGGTCTTGATCTGTGAAATTAATATAATAATAATTTTTTTCATTTAAAAAATTTGTCCTCTGCTTATTTACTTGGTACCTAAGATTGAGGGGAGTCAGAAATCATCTTGTGCTTCATTTAGGTATTGGAATGAGGAAACAGCCATGTATCCTGAAGTAGAAATAATGCAGTTCTCTAGCTTGTGCAGCTAGATAAGTCAGTTGTTGTAATTTACAGAAAGCTTGCCAAAGCAAATTATTTTTCATTTATTAAATACATTAAATACGATTTATTTAATGCTAAACTTTTTGCAGAAAATTACTATACTTGAAACAAGGATCAAATGTAGTACTGTGTTACACAAGCAGGTATTTATTTTTTTATGATCAGAGGGCTGGAAGACCTTTCCTTATAAAGACAAGCTGAGAGAATTGTAGTTGTTCAGTCTGAAGAAGAGATGGCTCCAGGGAGACCTTAGAGCAACCTTCCAGTACCTGAAGGGAGCCTACAAGAGAGCTGTAGAGGGACTTCTTACAAGGATGTGGAGTGATAGGACTTGGGGGAGTGGCTTCAGAGTGGAAGAAAGTCAATTTATATTAGATATTAGGAAGAAATTCTCTACTGTGAAGGTGGTGAGACACTGGAACAGGTTGCCCAGAAATGTTGTAGGTGACCCAGCCATGGAAGTGTTCAGGGACAGGTTGGGATGGGGCTGTGAGCAGTCTGAAAGATGTCCCTGCCCTTGGCAAAAGGGTTGTAGGTAAATGGTGTTGAAGGTCTCCTCTAACCCAAAGCATTCTGTGATTCTATGGTTTCTTATGGAAATTACAGATTACTGATTTCAGTAGTGGATTTGCATGGCTAGGAGTTAGCTAGTAGCAGCAAACAGAGCTGGTTTTTGGACATGATATATCTAACTGTATTTTGAGGCCTAATTTGATTTTTAAAAAATATTTTTTTTAAGTAATGAGTAATGCAGGTGTGTTCTCTATTGTATTTTTTCCTTTCCAGAAACCCTGCATATCTCTTTTTTTTTTTAATGAAATGAGCATGTATAATTTGTGCACTTACAAAACATTTGTTTTCTAACACATTTAGATCTTCTTTGTGGGTATGATAAGAAATTTCAAACATGGAAGTACTGCATCGTGATGGTGTTTGCATTAGAATATTGTGTGGTATTTTTAAAATTATCTATGCTGCTCTTGAACTCTGTAATACAAGAAATTAGGGTTGCTTACTCATAAATGTGTATTTTAAGATTCAACACACTTGTTGAAATGGAAATCATTCTACTGATGAAATAGAATGAATAGAAATTTCTCAATGGCAAACAGAATATTAAAAGAACATAGACAAATCTTGACAAAATTGGTTACAAACTCCCTGTAGATTACAGCAATATAAATCAGATATTTTTTGAGAATAAACTAGTTTACTTGTGTAGCATGCTGTGTTTGTGATTTTTTTTATTTTAAATTAATGTTTATTAATTATGCATTCAGTTTGTTTCTATTATGCATTCAGTAAACAAAAAATGGTCTTTTCCTTATTCTAGCTGTGTGTATACAGCTTTAGTAATACACAGTCGAGTATTCACTTCAGAAAGCTGTAATTAAACTAGCATAGAGTCTTGTCTTTAGCCTTTTTCATGTGCAGTCCTTAATTGCATTATACAATCTTATAATACAGTTTTTAAAACCTTAGATACATGTGTGTTTCAGTTTACTCTGCTGAGATGAATAAAAGAGAAGTACATACTAAATCACTACAGAGCATCCTGTGAGTGAAGTATAGTAACTATAGTTTCAACATTAGGTTTTCTATGTTACAATGCATATTAGAATAAAATCAAACTTCTGTTTAATTTCTTCATGTTTTTTTAAATTTTGTTGTATGAATTTCACTTTATAATGAATGTTTCCTAAGATTTGTGGTATTTTATAGCTTTCTTCTGTCTGGTTTGCTAGCAAGTACACAAGTAGGACTTTTTTCTCTTTAGCATGATGCTTCTTTTGAAGTCTAGCTATCCTTGAGTTGATTGTTAATAAGCATGATATCCCCACAGAGCTCAATGCTTTACTTTGGGCTAATTAGTGAAATCTGGTGGTTAAGTGTAGAAAGTCTTATCCTGTGGAATAGAAAGAGTTGAATTAACCAATTGTGTACATTAGCATCATAGTTGGAAAAATTCTGTAGTATGATGCTTGCTAAAATTCAGTGTGTATACATAATTTCAGTGTGATGTTAAACATCCTGTCAAATTTTCTTTAAGTGATCAGAGAAATGCTACTAATAGTCCCAACTGTTAAAATTCAGAGGTTTTGCACTCCTTGTTTGAAATCTGTTAGCATTTCAGGCTGTTATGAGTTATTACAATTATCTAAAATAGGAATAGTATAACATATTTTGGGTTGCTTTAGGCAATTTTGGATACAGCGAATGTAAACCATGTACTGTGGCATCCAGTATTTTTGTCCAAAACTGAGGATGTTTTTTTAAGCAGATTTGCTACTTGAAATAAAGCCCCATAATAACCAAAATGTACAACTTTTTCAATGGCTGCTACATTTGACTACATTTTTAAGGTAAATATCACATTTAAATTAAGAAATTTAAATATTTAGAGGTTTTTTGTAAAATTTATTTTTATTTTTATTGCAAGATGGGAAAAGTGTATAATATCATGTATGCATGATGTTATCATCTTGACCTTTAAAAGCAGACCTGTTTTTTACCTTCTGGGGACATGTAGTGAGAAGGTCTAAAATACATTGACTTTTTCAATTATTTTTTTAAGTTTCAATTTGTTAGCTATTGTAAAATCTTGTGACACAGTAAATTTAATTTTTACTCCTCTCCAGTGTTTTACTTTAAAAAAAGTGCCTATTTCAATAAAAGAATAAGGCAAACTGAAGTTGATTTTATTGTTTTCCAGTTCTTCTTAATTAGATATTCTTGTGGTTTTAGTTTACATTTGTCATCTGGTAATAGCCAGAAACCTTTCATTATATGTAGTTAGAATAGATGGAACATTTTAATGAGAAAACTGTATAAATTGTCTATAGCTAATGCAGTTGAAAAATTGAGTGGTGTTTAAATGACACTAAATATGATTGGAATTGCTGTTTGTCTGATAGATGGCATATAACTTACCTCACATGCTGAATTGTGCAGAGATGAATTTATAATTATTTTTTTTAAGCACTAAGGCCTGTCATATCTAATGGTAAATGACCACATATGAACATAAAATTAAGGACTGTAATTGTAAAATGTAAAATGATTTTCCCCCCTTTTAATCTGAAATGAAACCATGCTTTAAATAGAGCGACTCACATTATTATGTTCCAGCATTGAAATGCTGAACAGTTTTCCAGAAAGAATATTCATGGCAGAGCAGCTTTGTGTGCTGTCAGCAGCTGGGCTCTGGAGAAGACACTCACTGTTAGGCTGTTGACTGCTCCTCCTCTGAAGTGGCTGGAGATTTTCACTGTTGCATCTGAAAGATTAAAGCTGCTCTTAACGCTGAGTTTTGGTGAGTACGTGGGAGGCTATTTGAATTTTTTCCCTGAAGACAGTAGTTCAAATGCTCCTGCAGGAATGGGAATTGGTCCCCTTTTAACTCACGCTGTTATTTGTTGCCTCTGATTGAAGAGTAAAACGGTAAATATTGCTCATCCCAGCAGGCAGCTGGAAGGCAGACAAGAGCATCTCTGCCAAACTGCCAAGGATTTCAGCTTGAGGAATGAGGAGCCAATTGGCAAAGTGGTAAATGATTTGGGCTGATCTTTGCACTTATTTGTTTGCAAAAGTTGAGATGTTCTGAATTGAGGGATGGATTGCAGGAGGGTCCATTTTAAATCCTGATGTTAGGCAGGAACTGCCTCCTGTGTGAAACTGGTTAGTGGCATGGTGACTGGCAGCTGGGTTATTAAGTGGGATTGAAAAAATCAGTGAAGAAAAAATATAAAAAATGAAATACTATATACAACATATATCCTTTTGTAGGAGAGAGCTCTGGTTTTGCACAGTTGGATGTGATGTGAAGTAACTGTGATTTGACACGATGTAGCAGTGTTTCCAGTGGCAGTTTTCATTGCGTGAGACTGTGAGCTCTGGGAGGCATAGAACTATAAATAAAAGGAAAACTGGAAACAAAGATTTCATTTTTCTTGCTGGTGTGTAGCGCCAGCATGAGGAGGAATAATCTGGGAAATTAAAAGAAAGAGGAAGATTTTTTTTTTCCCTGCCAGGTTGCTGGTTCACAGTAGATAGTTGTAATTTTGAATCATTTTAGTGTCGCCCCAACCATATCCTCTAGAAACCTTTTTTGTTTTGGCAATGGTTTAAATTGTATCTCATTGGGTTAACAAAATTGTCATGTGTTGTTTATAATGTTCTATATCATTTTTATAACAGTAAATTTTTGTAAATGTTGCCTTGTAATGCTTGGTTTTTAGAAGAATTATTCAAGCTGCTTATTTAAGCTTTATATTCCCTCTTTATGTATTTCTGAAAGTTGGGTTTGATTGCCAAAGTATATTTCAATATGTAGGAGTTCTAAAGTAGTTCAAAATTTTGCACTTTTGCAGCTGCCACTTTCCTGTAATCTTTGGATACTTGTGTGTTTTATTACCAGTATTTTTACCACTCCTAGGCAAAGAACTGTGGTCAAGGAAAATGCTACTAGTCTGTAATACTGACTGTGAAAATGATGTTCTTGTATAGTTGTTGGGGAAGTCGAATAATTTGTGCTTTTGACTCTTAAGTTGAAATTTTTCTTTTCAGGTACTTTTTCAAAGAAATTTTCAATGAAACATACTATACCTCTATATGTGTGAGGAGTGGTTATTAAAAGAAGTTCAGTCTCTTCTGATATTCAGCTGCGCAGGTGTGTTACAAAAGCAGGAGGTCTGCCTTTGTTCCTCCTTGTCTGTGTATCAGAAGAAGCAATGCCAACAGTGAGAATATGTTGTGAAAACTGTTAGTGTAGATAAGGATTATGCCTCTCCTAAACAAATTCAGGTTTTCTGAGGAAAGGTGTGAGTATATGAAGATCACATAAAGACTGGTTTGAGATGGGTAGGGGTGCAACTTCTTTTCCCTTACAAATGCATGATGAAATGTTCATGAAGATATGGGAGCAATGAGAGACAATAGGTAATGAGGAAAAATAGAAATATCCTTAAATTTTGTATTTCATGTGGTAATTAATTATGTCTACACTAACTGTTTTTAGTAAATTTTTGGGTTAAATTAGATTACATTGAAGTACAACATGAATATTTGTCTCTGGATATTCTCCCAAGTACTAATGATTTCCTTTTCAATTGTTTTGTCCCTTAGATTGAAACAGTGTATATGTTCTCTTTTAAGACCAGAACAAAAGTGGCAGGAAAAAGTAAGGCAATAATGAGTTGCAAAGTGTTACAAAAGGATGAATGACATTCCTAAGGGAAACAAAGTAGGAGGGCAGGGCAAAGGTCATTTAAACGCTGGACAGTAGCAGCTATTGTCTGCTGGGAAAAATGAGGGCCAACAGAAAAGCATATTTTTCCTCAAGAGCCTGTATTCCCTGCAACAAATATTCAGAGAAAACAAACCAAAATCTAACCTTCAGCATTCTCCAAAGTGCTTCCTTCTAAGACTCCAAGCCTTCAATGCATCTGCAAAATAAAAGGCTATTCCCAAGGAAATTAGTTACACTTTGACTGCATATGTTTGTTTATCTAATGCATTCAGCCACATGTTTTGAGGCATCATAAGGAAAAATTGTCATATGTTTTAGTATTCCCTTCTTTTTTTCTTTTTTCAGTGTCCAAAACATGCTTCATATTAAAATAACACAATAGGTCATTATTACAGAAAGCTGCTGTTCTGCTTTAATGTCAAGTGGCTAATGGACAAACTTGTGCCAAAATATGAATGGGTACTAGCACTCATTCGCCCAGAAGAGAATATTCTGCCAGGCTTCTGGTAACACTGGCTAACTAAACCGTAACTTTACATTGCTGATTGGTTTTGGGAAACAGAAAAATAAGAGATAATTTTTTTTTTGTTGTTACAGGTGTAATAACATGCACAAAATCTGCTGTAGTAGGGATGCTGACTACCAATCTAATGAGCAGTTCCTAAGAGGAGTCTGTGTGCATTGCCAGAAGTGTGTTTGTGAGCATTTTAAAATCATCACTTGTGATTTTAAAAAGCATTTTGCAAGCTTTAATAACATAGTCATTAGCAGTGCATTAAATAATTTGGAAGTACTGATTACTTTTTCTTGGATTTCCTGACATAGTTCATGAGGTTTTTTTTGGAGTAACTGGAGTCCCACTGCACATCTGGAGACAGCTGATTTCTAATTCATAGATCCTTTGAAATGCTAATACAAAAATGGTATGTAGAAAATAGCTAGGCTGATGGACATTATCTTTTCCATTTCCATTTGCTTGCCTCACATACTGTAATCCAAACTATGAGTCAGGCTTCAAAATGCTCTGTCAGAATGAGAAACTGTTGAGCACAATGAATTTAAATGGTGCATTTAATAGTTTGGAGGGTTTTTTTCCTAATGTTAACTGCAGTGGTTTTCTGGAGTTTGTTGATTATTCAACACTGGAAAGTACATTTGCAGAACATAGTTTTTCAATAATATTTGCTTTCAAGTAGGATGTGGAGGATGACAGGAGAGATGTCCACATTCACTTTTTGTATCGATTATTCTTTTTGACGACTAGGAAGGCTCCACAGTTGAAGGCTTTAAGTCTTAGTGCTTCAACTTGAAAGTTTAGTTTGTGCCTGAGTTTTTACTGTTGAAAGTCCAGTGATGTGTCTATGTCCGCCCACGGTGTTTGAATCAAGACTCAGTTACTCACATGAGGAAGTGCAGCTCAGTCCATCTTGAGGAAGGAGCGAGTGAGACTGTCTGGGAAGGGGCAGCTAGAAAATAGTCCTCAAATGTTTTCCATTCAGTAAAATTTACATATTGCAGCTGGTTTCTCTGGGGCCAGATGTATTTATATGAGATTAGCTAACTAAAAATAAAAGTCTAAGGAGAGAACAGATGTTGTAGGTCTTAAAGCAAGGGACATTCGATATGTGCCCATGGGATAGAAATGATGCTTTGTTCTAAAAATCTGTGTTTGAGTTGCTTTATTCCTAAAATTGCTTGTAAGCCTTCTTTTCTCCATCTCCAAGGTATTTAAGTGGTAATTTAGCTGATCCACTCAGGTAGGCAGGGCCAGAAAAGTGCTGTGAACCAGAAATGCAAGAAAGGAACTGTTGTTTTTTTTTTTCCTGCAACAGCCAATACTTCCATCTCTTTCCATTGTAAAAGAAAATTGAGTCTAATAACTCACATTTGACAACCGCAGTGCAAAGCTTGATATGGCAATGCTACTTTTTGTGATCCCATCAATATACTGTCTCAAGCATTCTTGATAAATTTTCTCTCCTCATCTGTTTTTGCTTGTGAGTGTTTGGAAAGGAAGTGTTCCTCCTGTTTACATACAGATGGAGCATCATTTGGTCTCTTGGCTAGCTGAGTACTTCAGGTGTTCTATCTGAATTAGTGGTTGCATGATGCCTTTCTTTTCCCCAGATTTCTTAGATGTTTCAATATTAAATCATAACATGTTATCCATTTGTAAGTCTACAGGAGTTTCCTATATAGAAAAGTCCATTTTTGTTGGTGTGTTTTACCATGTTGATGCTTGCCATCACTGGTATCTCTTGAATGAAACTCTGAAGTACGAAACTGAATGTTCTGTATTTTGGAAAGCAAAGCTAGACAGAGAGCAAAGCAAGTCTCTGCTAGAGGGAATGAGGACTTTAGGTTGTTAACTTTTTTGTCTCTCTCTGCAAAATGGAAGTTACACCACTCTGTCATCTCATGGAAGCAATTTTGAATATTTATGAATAAATTAATTTTGTTTAATTTAATTAAAACTTTAGTAAGGGAAACTGAAAATTGAGTATGCTGAGTTAGTCGAATGAGTAAGACATGGAGATTTATGATCACTGATTAATGATAAGAAAACAATGTCATACAGTCTCCTTTCAAGAAAGTTAAAACAATGATCATATAAAATGATCAGTGGTCATAATAAAGACTGTATTATGATAGGGGGATTATGTGAAGTTCTGCAAGCATTTTCCAAATTTACTAACTTGGAGGCCTTGAGTATGTAATGTTACTGGCTTTTAATCTAAATTCTGTTTGAAAAGGAGAGACAGTAGAACTACCTTGTGTCTAAATGTAAGTTGGTTCCAGTAATGAGGTAATGAGACCAGCTTTTCTGTATTGCTGGAGGGGTTGCTTTGTTGTTCAACTAAAATGCTTTTCTTCTTCAGATCCCAAAATGATACCAATAGGTAAAATACAATCCCTGTGTTATATGCATTTCCTCTGTTTTAAGAGAGTGGGCTTTTTTTGAATTGTTAGTTTCCCCTGTTGCCTGAACAGATGAAGTTATGCATGATATCTTACAGATTTCTGTTGGGTTTTTTATCCCTTTGGTAAAAAGAGAATGTGTGTGTGCGTGGGGGAAGATACTGAGATGATCTGTGGGATGACACTTGTTGAGCCAGTTACTCGGCTGTCAGAAATTGGGGTTCTTATCAGTCCATTTAATGCAAATTATTAAATCTTTGCATGATTTTTCAGTCTGAAACCAAGAAAAAATACTAACACTTACTGAAGCTAGTCAGAGAAGTTTTCTTTAGATTCAAATCCAAATTTTTTGTGGAAATGTGTCTTAGCAATACACTTTCTCTTAAATATAAAAGCAGTGTATTAACTCTGTGGAGGGATCTCCTAACTTGTCCAGGACATGCCTTTCCTATTGTCACTCTCTCATTTTTCCTACTACCTTTTCCATCCTTTATTACTTCAAGTTCTGGATTAAGTTCCTTAGTTGTAAATATTTTAATAAAATAAATTCAAATGCTTTGGCATAAAGCATTCTCTGCTCATAGTGCAGTTTTCTGTGGCTCTGTGGCATCACTTCACCTTTGGATGAAATACAGCAAAACTGAGCTTTTGATACTTCTGGAAGGGACTAGTTGAGCAGATTGTTATCTATTACTTTGTCAGAGCAATCGCTGAGCTCTGAGGAGATGGATTGCTGCTCACTTGGTCTGGTATGGGAAGTGTCTTCTGGTCTCAGATTGTTCAAAGCCTTTCCCCACTCCACTTAGCTTGATCTACCTGTGTACCTGGAAACAATCAAGGTTCCAAGGGATTTAAATAAACAATATTTGTATGTAGTAATAAATGCAAAGCAGTAGGGAACAGCAAATATGTGGACTGTTACTGATGCAGAACTATTGTCTTTGCTGGAATAAACTAATTGCTGGATATAGTAAAAAAAAAGGCAAAAAACCAAACCAAACCAAAAAACTACACCCAAATGCAAAACATCACTTTACTTGTTTGGTAAATGTTAAAAAAAAAAAAAAAGTAAGCTAATTCACATCTTTAAAAGATAGAGGGCTAAATGAACAGCTTTAGAAGTTTAATAGGGGTTTGTCTAGTTTTTGGGTTTTTTTTCAATAATACTGCATTTTTCTGAACCCTTTATCAGAATGGGGTATAAAGACAAGTTGTTCTTTCTCAAAGACTGGAAGTGAGCAGGTTGAAGTTTATGGAGAGTAGAAGATAAAATTGAAGACAGGAGAAGCATAAGACTCTTAACCTGTAAAGTATTTAACTATTCCAGGGGTGACCAGTTCTAGCAAAGATGTGAAGGGGAGAGCAAGTTTGGCAAGTCCTTGCAGTCACAGTGATAGTACTTAAATAGAGTTAGAGATATATATAATTTTTTATCTACTACGCACCAAGCAACCATACAAAAAGAATCTTGCTGCTTGAAGTGATTTGTGGAGGTCTAAAACTCTTGGAAAAGTGCAGATTTCTTCAGCTTCTAATGTTAAAAGGTGAAATTTCATTGCCCTGTTACTATGTTCAGATTTTCAAGCCAATTTTTTGTATTATAACCTCGGTGTATGCATAACTTTATAAAAAACCCAACAAAAGGCCCCAAGGCAAAGTGTCTCTATAGAGGTAGATCCATGTCCTGTTTTATGTTATACAGTCCAAATATGTTCAAATTTGTTCTAATTTCTTTTTGACTTTATATTTTACTGATATAATCTCAGGATTAAAGCTGAGAAACTATATTAGCATTCAATATATTAGCATAATTTAATTTTTAAATATAATTTAATAATATACAGTAAAAAAGGCTTAATATTTCAACTTTGAGGTCTTACTTACTGGGCTAACTTAGGTATCAAAATCTCATCTAAGGAGAAAAAAAGCTATCTTCTAGGAGACCTTTTAGTTGAACCTTTGTTAATGAAGTATTATTACAATGACTTTTTGGGAGTGATATAATGGGAGAATAATCTCTCTATAGTTATGTAAAACAAGTAGTTTGGGACATTCTGTGTTCCAAAACACCAGCTTCATTTCTGGAAAATCTGAAATTTGTCTGATGGATGAACCAATAGATTATCATCTCTGAAGAGAAACTAGACTGGGATCCTTTGTCTTCCTGTTTTGATTGTAAGATCTTTCTCTAGAGGGGCATTTTGAGTGCAGGAAACATTCCATTCTTGTAGAAGACTTTAGGTATGTCTTGGAGATAAGATTTGAAGTATTGTATTTCTGTGTTTGTTCTTGAATTTCATTGGTGTGATAAGACACAATGTTTCAGAAACCATTACAGCCTGTCTGGTTTTTTTAGGATACCAGCCTGCTTCACTAACTGTGAAGCCACACTGATGTAATTGAAGGTGACAATTCAGAAGGAGGAGTAAATTATTTCAGGTGAATGACTGACAAATTTGAAGCCTTTAGCTACAGCTTGCGAACACAAACCAAGCTAAAGTCAAAATGATGTCATTTGTACCAGAAGCTGTTAAGGTGAGCTTTTACTTGTGAATGTGTGGGTAGTCCTGGTCCTTACTAAGAGCCAGCTAAATAATGAGTTGCTCCTAGTTTTTCTGATCTGCAAGTGTTGAGTGGTCACCCTGTAACGTTTCACAAACTGAAACTTGCTTTATTGAGGATAGGATAGGATAGGATAGGATAGGATAGGATAGGATAGGATAGGATAGGATAGGATAGGATAGGATAGGATAG
>JAYDZK010000202.1:34197102-34265687 GCA_034509185.1 Euphonia xanthogaster | reverse complement strand
TAGGATAGGATAGGATAGGATAGGATAGGATAGGATAGGATAGGATAGGATAGGATAGGATAGGATAGGATAGGATAATGTGTGATTTTCCCCTTTGTAGGGAAGTGGAGCAGTCACTGCTCAAGGAGCTGCAGGGTAGCTGCAGTCTGGATTTTGATGGCTGTCTTAGCTGGGTCTGCCTGTTACTGTCCTCTCAGCTTGGAGCTTTTTCATTAAAAGTCTAGGTTTGTAACTCCCTATCAAGGCAGATAATTTTATTTAACAAAGAGAATATAAGATTCTGGATATTTGTCAGTAAATGAAGTGATTGGTCTGTGTGGGCTGATCTGGAAGTCCAGGTAGAGAACTTTTTTCCCTAGAAAGACCAGGTGAATCCCATTAACTCAGTTTGTGTGTTGCTGAAGCTGTGGTTATACTGTAATTGTTAGTCTGGTACCCTGCCCATATGTTTGCTTTCTAGCAGTTTTCCCTTTACTGGGTGATTGGTCTTTGTTCAACACGTTGAATATTAGCTAGTGATAAACTGCAGCAGTCAAACCACTGAACCCGAGCAAAGGAAAAAACTGATCTTGTTCCTTTGTTCCTTTGGCTGGGGAAGAGTAGAAGACACCTGCCTTATTTCTCCAATTTGTGCAGATGTAACTTTCTTGAAAGGCATTTCAGCTTTCAATCTCCTTTTTAAAGAGGTTGCTGACTTTCATTAGATTAAGATTTAGGCCTGTACCAATACTGGAGTGACCTGTGATGCCTCTTCATGTCCTCTGTGTTAACTGGCCCCATTGTGTCTGGGGTTTGCCAGTGTCCCTTGCCACTCCTGTGTCCCCTAGCAGCCATCTGGAACAGGGCTGCTTGGAGCTAGTGTCAGATTATCCATGTGCTCAGTGAGCAGCCAGCAGCCACAGAGAACCAGGCAGAGGATGGCACTAATGTGGCACTCTGCCTTATTTTTGTTCCTGCTTGTTTTAATGCAGCTTGATAGAGAGAGCAGTGGAGCTGGCCAAGACCGCAGGGATTCCTATTCAAATGTAACCAAGCTAAAAATTGCCTTTGGCTCCATAAGAGTCATGGAACATTTCATACAAATCAGAGTTTTTTTCTGTAAAGTTGTATTGGATCTTGGAATTTTCATCCACATTATTAAGGTTTATATTCTAGCTCATGTTTAGAGCAGATGTTAACAATAACTGTTGCCATTAAGAACAAGATTCCAAAGTTTGTGGGGCTTTTTTATTGTTGTCTTTAATATTTTAAAAGAAAATCAATTACATGCTTTTAAAATACATCCTGATTCGTAATGCTGACAATGCTGATTTCTAAAATGCCGTTCTTTCGGATGTCTTTTTATGCTAAACTCCTCTGTACAGTGTTCAAAGACTCATGTTGAATTTAACAGAGAACATTTGAGTATGGATAATTTTAGGGACAATGTCAGAGATATAAGTGAAGGAAATTTAGGAAACCAAGCTGTGCTAAATTTACAAATCTGGAGAAGCTTTTACTTGTAACTAGTTAGCGGTGAATTTACAAGGGCAATTTAATACAGTGCTTTGTTTACTTGCACCAAACAATGTAAGTACATTCCAGAAATGTCTTTTTTTGGTTGGTTGGTTGGTTTTGATTTGTTTTTGATTTTTTTTTAAGGAAGGGAGAGGAGAGGCCATGTCTGACATTTCATAACATCTAAACTATTTAATTGGAGTACCCAGCAGTCAAGCCTTATGTTACCAAACTCTTGAGCAGTATAGCTCTGCAAAAACAAATAGGAAGATGTATTAAGCACTCCCAGCTGCAAGTTTGAAAACTACAAAAGCAGTGTGTAGCAAGGAGCACAGGAGATACTCTCATGCCATTTTTATGAAGAGCTAATTATTTACTGTTTATCTAGAAGTTTAAAATAAATGTAAGCTGCTAATGTAGACTTAAAAACTGAAAGGAAATAAATTTGAGCACCTGAATAATGAGATAATGTGTTTTATTTCCTTTAGGCAATGTAATAAATTTGCAATGTATTTTGCCTGATGAGTGGATGATAAATGAGGTTTGCAGAAGTGTGTGCATGTACACAGAAGAATACTTGGGAGCACCATGGTGTCATACCAATTTTTTCTGAAGGGTAGAATTTTGTTTGGACTGCAGGATGATCATGTTCATGTCTAACAAAAATGGAGACATTTTACAAGAAAATACCTTGATATGTGCCAGAAGAGACTTTTCTTGATGTTCCCCAAAAATGTAAATAAAAAATGAAGACATGCTTAAGACACCATTTTGGGTATTTTTTCTATGTATTTTTTTCTTATGTATTCTTATTTTTTTTAACATTGCCAGGAATTTAATCAACATAATATTAAATAAATTTCCTCTGTTTTTTGTATTTTAACTGATACTTTGGAAAAAGACCAGTACTAGCCTTACTTTTGCATCTTAATGTGTGTTTAAATAGAGAATCTGTGGCTTCTTTTTTGTGTTTAGATTTCCTCCTCGGTCTGCAAAGTTTACAGGTTGAATCTAGGGTACTGAAAAGTGGAAAGTCTTACAGTTTTAGTAAATAAGGACTCCTGTTACAAGTATCACAGGAAGTTATTCCCTTGGCCTTTTCTTCCTAACTTATATAAAGACTGTTAAGGGATCCAGAGAAGACTTCAGACAAGCTTACTAATAGGGAAGATTTGAGTTGCCTGTAGAGGAGACAAAACTTTGAAAGGTTGTTTTTCTGGTTTCTTCTTGCACTTCAAGTCTCATAAATAATGTTAAAGACTACTCCGTCATTGTTTCCAGCAACTCAAAGCACTCAGGATGATAGAGGGAGACCTTACAAACTCAGGTTTAAAGAAAGGAAAATGTCAAGATTGGAAGTAACCTTATTTTAATTTCCACATTTTGAAACCTTATTTCTTATAGAGCTAAAAGAGTTTTGAATGTATTTGTGAATATATCAGGGCATATGTTTAAGTAATTGTAAAGCCTAGAGATTTGAAATAAATACTAAAATCAGTATCAGAATCAGAAGACTTGTCACAGAAACTGTAATTATGTGACTGAACTATGAAAGCACATGAAAATTGGATGCCATTTCTGTGTTAATATTGCACAGCTGCAGAACTTCTGTTCATGTAACTTGATTCCTCTTTGATAAGGAGATCTTATTTTGTGTGGTGCAGAGGCATTAGTGGTATCATTAATGTAACCATTCTGATTTGGCAAACCCCAGATTTCCAATACCTTCTTGGAGTTTGCTTCTGGTATAGGGAATATTAGAATTATTTTTTTTTTCCACTGAAAGTATCTGCAGATAGATGTAAACAATACCTTGTTGTATTGGAAGGATTTTGAATGCATTTAGGAATAGCACTTCACATACTCTGTATATGTATTCTTAAATTCTGGATGCTGTCATCCAGGATTCATAACTGATAGAGATTATGAAATAGGATCAGTGTGACTTGGTACATGAGTAAACTTAATCTATTGGGAAAGGTGAGAAGAGCTTGAATAGTATCAGAAGGAGAAGAGAGCAAAGAGAACGATTAAATGTAATTAGTTTTCAACTCTTTAAATAAAGTTTTTAAAAAGCTTATAAATGGAAAAAATTATTTGCTGCTTAAGCTTTTAATGTGATATCAAGGAAGAAGTGTCTCAGACTGAAATTCTTCAGTACATTAGTCTTACTCTGAAGATCTCATTCAGGTTTTATTAACATAATGTTAATTTCTAAAATATAGATGTTTTATTTTAATTTTCTAGAATGTATTGAACCTTGTAAATTATGATTGAAGTATAATGTCTTAGCCCAGGAATCCAGTAATTTTGGGCTATCATAATAAAGTTCAAGACAAAGTATTGGTTTCTTATAAAAAAGGAACAGTTTGTTCAATACAAGCAACCCCTGAATATATGTTTGGTGATCCATCCAAAAAGGGCCACTTTCCCAAAGCTTAAAAAAAAATTAGCAGCACTAGTTTTATATAGCCAATGGCAGAATGAAGGAATAATGAAATTAATACAAATGACAGCTTTTTGTAATCAGAAGAGTGATAGCAAATAACAGACTAAAGTTACCATGAGTGTACAAGTGCATTAAGAAGCATCTAAATCATTGTAGCATGGGATGCCAGTGAAAATCACCTAATGGATAAATTGTTTGTCTATCAATGTTTTCAGTTAAAGACTTGGTGCCTTTCTGGAAGAAGTGTTCTTCTGCATCACAGCCTTAATGGGCTCTTTAGAAACAAGCTTAAATACCTGCTTTGAGGCAGCTTGGGTACAGACTTGCAAGTTAGCTCTGTTGAAGGCTGCAGATTTTGGACAGAATGATATGATATACATTGGTATTGCTACACAATACTTTCCAAAACTGTGTCTAGGATCACATCAAATCCTAAGCTTCAGCCATCCTAAAAAGAGAGAACAGATTTGAGTGAATAGAGAAAAACTGGAACATCAAGGAAACCTGACAGGAAGATTAGTTAGGAGAAACATGGAGGGGGGTTTTGCTTGTAAGATAATTTGTTTCACTTTGAGCTTAAGTCAGTGGCTGAAGAATATTTACCTTGCAGGATCACTGAAAGCACGTAATGATAACATGTACCAATACCTAATTAGTGTTGTTTCACCAGATGCAGGTTTTGTACCTACAGGAATAAATATTCAGGGCCTTATTCAGGTCTGTATTGCTTTGTCAGCGCCAATTCACATAAATGTGCTGAGTGGAACTGTTACAAAGCTAAGGGCTGTGTTCATGTTATTGTGATTCGTAGGGCTTTTCCTGTGTATTTGTGTTTCTTTTAAGAGAAGTTGATCTGTTTGATTCTGTATACAGTCTCATACAAGAGCTGAACAAAAACAACTCCATTAGCAGTGGGCCTCGAGGTGCAGGCTGTCCTACTATGGTGACAAAAAGAGCTGGGGTTTCACTTTATTTTGAAAGTCCTGCTCCAGGAGTTGTCTTTCCATCAGGGCTTAGTGGAGTCTGAGTCTAGAACTATGGAGCAGGATGACTGAATTCTGCTTTCCAAATATATCTCAACCAGTTGAGTAGCATGAATAGTTAAGAGAGAGAATTAAAGAGCTGTCAGCCTTTCATTATCCTATCTGATTCTTAACTCTTGGCTCCACAG
Source organism: Euphonia xanthogaster (assembly GCA_034509185.1). Lineage (NCBI taxonomy): Eukaryota > Metazoa > Chordata > Aves > Passeriformes > Fringillidae > Euphonia > Euphonia xanthogaster. The sequence goes on along the minus strand of JAYDZK010000202.1, from coordinate 34,260,570 downwards.
CAGTGCTTTCCCATAATAATGCATTATGGTTGCACTTGCTTAATTAAAATACTTTTTATTTAAATGAGAAAGTTGTACTTCTTGTAAGCTGTTCTTGAGTATTTATTTATGGAACATAATTATTCTGTCCATCCCTGTTAATGTAATTAGATGGTTATTAATTTGCTTACTGTGGAGTCTCAAAGACAGAAAGCCCTTGTACAGTGGAAGAATATAATGAAATTAACTTCCATGGAATAAACTTTTAATGAGATTAACCTGGCTGGAGTAAGAACTGCTTTAATTATTTCAAAAAACATTGAGATCAGGGCATGTATCACGTTTTACAACCAAAGGACTAAAAAGTTCTTTAGGCTAGGAAAACTTTGGCTACAACTATATTACAAGTAATCTGTAGTGGGAATGGATCCATAGAAGAAAACAGTGGATGCTGAGGACCTGTTGGCCACAGGCTGTATTTCTTCTGAGGTAATACTTTGAATGAATTCTACTCTGATTCCAGGGAATGTTTGGATGGGTAGACCACTGTTGGAGAACACCTTCCATTTTTATTTCATCAGAAAAGCAGTGTAGTTCATATACATTATGTTAAGGCTGCTCCAAAATGAAAAAAGAGAAAAGTGTACCAGAATATGCTACTTACTAAATATTTTCATTCATATAGCTATTTGATTAAAATCATTATATAGAAGCAGAAATTTTCATTTATGGCATGAACACAAATGAAAATTATAAGCAGATCTGAAACAGTTCATAGTATAAAATATAAACCCTCTTTGCTGTGGAAGTAAAATAGTCATTTTTCTTCAGCTGGATGAGAGAATGGGTTTGTTTCCTTTGTGATTGTATCATAGAAAAATGGAAAAAAATGCTTTCCTTTTTCAAATAATTGAGAGTGAAAAAAGCCCAACTCTTGTATTAATTTGTTTTTTATAGATACAGAGACTCATGAATTGTGGTCTAGGTCTTCAGATGTTGGTTTAAAAAGTGACTACAAAATTCTCATAACATTCAGAGAGGTGAAGGGCTTTTAGTGAAATGCATATGAAAACAGACTAAAATTGCTAATAAATTGTTGCTTGAAGTAGAAAGGATGTGTATTTTGAAGTAGAGGACTACCTGCAAGAAGCAGCTTTGTGTGTGTAAGACTCAAAGGTTGCAATTTATAGGCAGTGTCTACCAAATACGAAAAAAAAGATGGTGGAAGATTTCCTGATGAAATCATATGTAAACATAGAGGTTCAATCTGTGTTATGACAGCACAGTAATGATTGACCTGTTAGTGTCAAATTTCCTCTTCCACAATGCACACAGGCACAGTTGCTGGAACATCATTCATTTGAGTAGTTTAACAGTTTCTAGTTTCTATGTCACAGTGCAATCTGTTCTGTTTATTGTAACCAGCTATTGATAAAATGGTAACAGTGCAAGTGGACTAGAGGAGCAGAACTGGTGTAAACAAAATCAGACTGTGACCTCCTTGGGCCCAAGTTCTGGTAACTTTTTTTTCAGTACAAGACTGAGAGGTGAACAGGTTATCCTTGCAATGTAAGCCTCCTGTTGCCTAGCATTTCTAACCCTTCCTCACCAGTCATGCTTAAAACCACAACAAATGTTTTGGAGAAATAATTGCATTGAAAAGCTAAACGGAAAATCTTAATCTGCCTACCCTATTATCTAGTTATATTTTGTGTATTGCTTATGCAACTCTCTCTGATCAACTCTGAAGGTGGAGTTAGAGTACTGAGAGATTTTGCTTCATTTGAGCTGATAGTTTTTGTAACAATTAGGCGCTCCTGGACAGTGAAGGACAGTCTGGGCTAGAGCAGCTTTGGAGAAAACCTGGCCAGGGTGTGCTGGAGTTCACCATCTTGCTTCATTACTAGCTGCCATGTAAAACCAGTGGCAACTTTTAAGGGAATAAGGGGTTAGTTAAGATAAACACATGGAATATGGCTCTCTGCTCTACTGACAGAGCAGAGCCAATTCATCTCCAGGACAGGGAGAGTGGGGGCGGTGGGATAGGCTTGCAGAAGGGCTTGGGGAGCCAAGTGCAGAGCTCCTCACTGATCTCCCCTGCAGAAAGGAAGCCTGGGGAAAGTGGAAGTAAGGATGAAGGATGCTGAAGGAATTGAGCAACACTGAACATGAAGGTACAGGATAAAAAAGCCAGAACTCAGGGAGGGCTTGTACAGGTACAGTGACAGCAGATGGGAGTCTGGTGATGCAATGTACTAATTCAGACCTCATAACTCAAGACATGCAGATCAGTTTGGGCTTTTACAGCAATACTTTTATGCTAAAACAGATCTATTTGAACAATATGACATGTGAAGCATAATCCTTTCTTGTAGGCACTATGTGTTCAGGCCTGCTCGACTAGTACTAAACTGAACAGAAAACTCTTCTGCTGTTTGTCTACTTCAACGGACTGGATGAAATAACCAGGAAGTGCAAACTCCAGCTTGTCACTGCACAAGAGATAAATGTTAATGTAGCATTCTTCTGGCTCTTTTGTTATAATAAAGAGCATACAGGAACTTTATCTTAAAAAAAGATGCATCATTTCAGCTAGGATTACCTTTTCAAAATGCCAGCCAGCTGCTTCAAGTAGAGTACCATAAAAATCTTTTGCTTTGAAGCATGAAAAATATAAAGGATGAGTAAGAATAAATAGCAAATAGTTTGTTATTTACTCTGTGCATGCAGTGAATGTATATTTGTGTGTGCTACAGTGACAGCTAAGATTAGCACCTTTTCTTTTCTGCAATAGGCAAGAAGATGTTTGAAGTCAGGATATTAAAGGAATCAAATTGATTCCAAATGAATTTCAAGAGAGTGAGGGGGTTTTAAGAGAAAGAGGACATGATACCAGTCCTAAATCGAGCTTAGCAAAAGTCCCTCCAGTTTCTGGCAACAAAAGTTTGCAGGGAGTACCTGAGAAGGATGTGTGATGGTGATGTTGGGTTCATTCAAAAGGTTGAACAAGCACCTGAGCATTTACAAAATAGCTGAAGTGATGGTAAATAAACCTAGAAGCACTCTCTCAGAAGGTAATGGAATGTCAGATGCTATCTCTAGGACTGTAAAATCAAATTCAGACAGAAGAGATGCCTGTGGTTACTCTCATTTTAAATACCATTAACAGTGCCTTTGTAATTTTAGAGCTTGTACTGTTTTGGTGGGGAACAAATTCACACTTGATTGTAGTGGAAAGCAAAGCATGCTCAGATGAAAATTCAGGCTTGTCGACCTTGATAGGTTTTCATCAAAAAATGCAGCAACCTCTTAATTTGCAGCTGTGTGTTTTCCCATTGCCCAAGTTTTGGCAGCAAAGTATTTTAGAGATTAAAGGAACATTTCTTCATGCTGATCTCACCAAGACTAATCTCACCAAGTCACTTATTCAGAGTCATTTGCCCGCTTTGCTCCTCCTGTATCATGTTCTAACTCCTCACCTTCAAAGCTCAGTAAGATTTTGCTTTTAGCAATCTCATTTCTCATTTATTCTTCTCAGTTTTTTTTTTTTTCAGTCTGTCTTCTCATCTGGAATTCCCTCACCTTTTCTTGGTGCAAGAGGTAAACATACTCATTTGCACATCACATTGAGGGAAGCTTCTTTATGTTAGTTTTCAAAGTGTAAAAACCTTTAGAACAGTACAGAGCATTATTCTTAAATTTTTATATTGTTGGTAAACCTTCTGGACTTCTAAAGCTTGTGTTTAAATATCAGCTCCCTGAAAGAGGCACAAGGGCCTCCTGTGTCCCAGGGATTTGTGGAGAAACTGAGTGTTCCAATCTTCTACACTAAGTAGATTAATGGGGTTTTTTCCTTGTGAAGTAAGCTAGCAGAATGTGTTTTGTAAAGTGCTGCTGTAAAGTTCAGTTTGTGAGAGAATTTGATATGTGGTCAGTAAAATGCATCTACTTTCCCAGTATTTATGGCTTCTGTTTAATGCAAAAAAATGAAAGAAGCTAATGTATTCTGATTAGCCATGCAGAGACTGACAGATGACATAGTTCAATTTGTTACCACTACTCCAGGATAGCACAGCCTGGTAGTATGAGATTAATAATGGAATCTTTTTTAGGTGTTAGCAGTGCCCTATGGCTTTATGTAGATTCCCTTTTATTTCTTCCTAATGGGGTGATGTTTTGTGCTAATATATTTTAAAAAAATTATTAAACCAAATGGAGATGTTTCTAAGCATTGCAAGATGGTTTCGTTCTCTGAGATTGCTGTTGACTGTATCCCTTTAACTACTGCATATGATACAGAAATCTCACCAGCTGTCATGTATGGTATGTCTGCCCTACTGACTGCCTAGATTACAGAAACATGTTTTCTGGATGTTTAGGTGATTTTTTTCCCCCTTTCTGGTGACTGATAGAAGCTGTCATAAGGTTATATGTCTGTTCAGTTAGTAGGGCAGATTTGAATTGTAACAGTTGCAGTTATTGATGCATTATTTGTGGAAGGGTATATGAAGGTCTCTGGCTTCTCTAGCTGCCTCCCATTAAGCCAAAAGGAAAGAAAAGCATTCTGAGTTTACATGAAAATTTCTCTTTGTTCTGGACTTGGAGCTCAGAATGGCACACATCTTGCTTGGGAATCAATTATTTTCCTGTTTAGGCAATTGCATTTATGGCTTTTGACAGTGAAAGTAAATTCTAAATCACTGTATTAGAAGGATAAGTATGAATTTAGGCAGCAGCAAAAGAGTGCCAAAGATGTGTAATTTCCAGTTTACGTGGAAACTAAAACGAATGAAAGGAAGGGCTTTGTATTAGCTGTGTAAGAAGGAATTTAGAGAAAGAGTTTAACACTGAGATGTGGTCTGTATTTTGGTAGTGGTCAGAAGGGTTTTCTTTTCTCTTGTTTTGTGATTTTATATTCATATAAGAAGCAAAAAAGCAAGTTATATTTAAGAAACTATTCACACCAGAAAGTTGTCACATTTCCTGCAACAGATTTTGGATGGGAGTGAGTAGTTGAGAAAGGCATTTTCTAGATAGCTGTGCAAAATGAGGCTTCTTGATAAACACAAAAGTACTATCTTGTAATTAGGTATTTTGAACTGGCAAATAGTTCAGTACTCTGAGCTTCAGGGATATATGTATCTTAGAAAAGTACTTGAGACATACTATTTCAAAGTCTTTTGTTAGGTCTTTGTCAGGCTCTTGACCTTCATAGACTTTATCCTGAGATTTTTTTAATTTGTTTGCTTCTTTTCTCACTACATTTTTCCAGTTCACTTTCTTCCTTTCTCCCCCCCCCAAAAAAAGCTTGTCTTACCATTGTAAAGACACTTTTTTCAAAGTGTCTAGAGGCTAGAAAATAATAAAAGTACATTATTGAATTAGTACTCAACTGCATCTATTTTTCTTTTTCCAAACTGTTCTTCAAAAAGATGAAATTAATAACTGGGAGGTAATTTTCTGCAGTTTTATAGGGGCTGAGGAATTTGGAACAACAAAACTTTCAAAGCGGTTGGTGTTCCTGCCTTTCTAACTTTGGATAATCATGGGGGTTTTAATAATGAGAAATTGGATATGGCTGGGGAACATTAGATATATTCTAACATCCCACACTGAGACTTCTTCCGGGATGTACAGAAGTTAGAGGCACTTCAGAGCGGGATTAGTAAGTCCCACTATCCAGTCTCAGAGCTGTAGATGTATCCTTGCCAGGAGGGGTGGATGTCTTTCTCTTTCCTTCTTCTTGTGGTATGCAGTGTTGTTGTCTTAGAAGCCATGGGTGATATTACCTGAGAAGATAACGCATTGGAAGTTACACTGCTAGGAGAATCTAAGTGCTGAGTCAGCCTGTGCTGCTGTGCTGATATTAACTTGATGTGCTAAAAGAGATTAGGAGATCCACGCTGCTGTATGTTGGCACTGGGACAAGAAAAGTGAAGTTTGATGGAGACATCCAATGCCGATGAGTCGGAACATACCAAGAGAAAGCCAATGAAGATAGTGGCACCTTCAGTTTGAGCAGTGGTGTTGGTGTAACAGTTTATAAGGGCAGATCTTTCAAACAAATAATCACTTTTGGAAGTAGCTATTTTATATAAACATCCTAGCTCTATGTAGTGCACAATTTAAGGTTTTGTTTAGATTCTTACAAGGATCTGGGGTTTTTCAAAGCAAAAATCTTTTGTAGTAAACAATTAATTGAAAGGTTTTGAAAGTTTCAGAATGGAATTGTTTGATATGCAAATCAGCAGCAATACAGACCTGCATTCTCTTCTACATCTTGAAAGTTACCTCCTCAGTCTTTCCTGTGCAGAGCAGTTTTCTCATAACTCACTTTGTTTGCTTGTGGAAGAAGCAATCTTAAACATGTCAAGTGCATACAGTTAAAATATTTGGGGACATGCTGTGTGCAGGATATAATTATTTTCTCTTCCACTTTCTCCTATTTTTTGCTTACTTATTTTATTAACTTAGAGGTTTAGTTCAGTGGAAAGTGTTCAGAATTTTCTTTACTTAACACACTTTGGGAAAGGAAGTGGCTGAGAACTTTGCATTTTGACTAGGCAAAGAAAAAAAAGGCAGCATTCTGAAGACACACTTTTTATTTGAAAAAAGTGTTTACAAAGGTGTGACACAGAAAGGGACTGGGAGAAGTGCCTTTGGAAAGCTTTGAAAATGTTCCTTCCTAACCTTCCATATTATTAGGGTGATTGCTTAGGCCTTAAGGCAACATCTTTAAATTCCTTTCATTCTCCTGTATTCCAGCTTTTAATTTCAAAATAACTTTGTGGGAAAGAGTTGCTCATACTTACATTAAACAACCTTATATTTATTTCTGAACATCAGACAAGAAAAAAAAGCCAAAATGTTTTCTCCTAAAAAACTGTTAAGACAGAGGGAGCAAAAAGGGCTTTAATAAAATGGCTACTTTAAGTAGGTCGTTGAGAATTTACCTTAAAAGAGCACATAAGAATTGCTTACATGAATAAAGGAGTTATCCATCTGCTATAAAATATAGGTTTCTCTGAGTCTGTGCTGTGAAATTCTCCTGCAAGTTACCAAGAGCAAAGTTAGCTGGTAAAGACCTGAATAGAGTCAGGCAAAGGGCTCTAGGGGCGATTGGTCTGTCAGCCTGTGTTAGATGGATGAAACCTTGAAAATTAGCATAGTCTACTAAGGAATTTTTAACTTCAGTTAATTAAACTTCAATTTTTAACTTCAGTTAATTTAACTTCAGTTAATTAAATTTCAGTAAAAATATAATTCTCTTTCCTCATTTATCAAGATCCTAAAATTTTTACTGATTGCAAAAGTATAATAAATATGTGGGCTTGATTATTTTTTTTATTGTGCACCCGGGTATTTTTCCTAAAGTAATCTTTCTGCAAAATTATGATTGTTATATGGGTTAAGTTACACACAGTTGGGTTTCAAACTCTGAGCTCTTTGATCAGGGCAACCTGGCTAGCTAGTTTCCTCTTGATGCTAAACTTCTACTTTCATTAAACTCAGAAGCTGTATAGCAAGTAACTATTTGAATACAGCATTTCAAAACAACTACAAACTTGCACTTTTTAAAGTCAAATGTTTGGCCTTTTGCTTTATGTGTGCAGAGAAAAATTAGATTTAGTACAATTGTATTGTAGAAAACCAGTAGAAATGAATATACTTACCAACATGAACATGGCTCACTTCTTTAATCTAGTGAACTATTATATGAAAAACGCCAAACCCTGGTTTACTGTATTCAGTACAGGAACAGTAATTTATATCAGATGTTACCAAAGGTTTGTTTTTATGGTTATTACAGTATACTGGCAGCTTGATACAGCCTCCTGACATAAAAATATCTTACTTTTTTGTCATCCAGATAGCAGGACCTCAGAGACACTTTATCTGAAAAAATTTCATTTGTATTGATGACCTCTGCAGGCTTCTGAGATAGTTCTGATGGCACAAGTACATAAAGTTGATTATGCTAACAAGTTAGCGTTGGGTACAGATGAATAACACTCAAGTGTGTAACACTCAGCCTTTCCTTGCACAAATCTGACCTTGTTTGAATTGTTCCTTAGATGACAAAAGTAAATGCAGGGAGCCAGCTTTTAACATTCTTCTTGGGTTATAGAAACACTTTGTGTTCTGGAGCTCAAAAAGAAACAGAGAGATTTTGTTTCAAATGTTATCGTCTTTAGGTTGCTCTGTCCTACAAAACTGAGTATTTAATTTTTCAGGCCAAAGCAATGTACCTGTATCATAACACAGGGAATGTGTTTCCTTCCTTTAGAAGGAAATCCAACTTGAGAAAACACATCTTTTAATATAAGCAGTTTAAGAAGGTCTTTGGTAAAGTATTTTCATATGCTCTAGGTCTCGAAATACATGGAAAGTTACATGCAAGCAGAGAAGGAACAAAGGAGGCTGAAACAAAAATTGAATTACACAGATCAGGTGGCTATAAATTAAGACTTGAACCTAGGTATTGGAGCCAGTGAGATGAAAGAGACATTAAAAAAATACAGATGCGAAAGGAGATGTTCTTGCAGGACTGGACAGCTTACTAAACCCAAAGAAGGCAAATGTATCCTTCCTTTAACTTTAAAAAGAGTAATAGGAAGGATGCATTCAAAAGATTTGAATCAAGAAAGCAATAATATGAAATAGAATACACCAGAAGATTAAAAGAAGCAATATTGTCCTTCAAAAGGTTTGAATGACTAAGAGTCTGAAGAGGAAATCTCAGGTTTACCTGTACCTACTGGAGAATGTACACATTAAGAACTCACTTTACCAAAATCTGCCTTGCAAACAAGTTTTGGCTGCAAACATTGGCATTATGTTATCCTTATGTAAAAGGACCTTTCACTGGCAATCAAGTATGTCTTACAATACTGATGGCTTTGGGGGAGAAAAAAAATAATTGACTGAAAAAAGTACCTCTGTATAACTAGACTTAATGTAGTTTCAATTGCTGTGTAATTTGAGATTTTTTGGTGGTAGTTTCTCATCTTGTCATGGTCATTAATGTGACTCTTGGTTTGATTTAGGAGCTGCATGGAAAGAAAAGTCTAGGTGAAGAAAAAAAAGTTTTAGTCTTTTCTTGTAAGAAAGTTGCAAATAATGGATGTTAAAGATCCTCTCATGATATGGATCAACTTCCAGTTTTTAGATTTTCTGTAAAGAAAGGTAGGCCTAAAACCTGCTGCTGAGGTATCTGAACAAGCTGGATTTTTCTGGAAGCTGATGGAGCATGTAGCCAGTTTCAGAAAAGTGTTTTTGTCTGTCTTACTATCACTATAAGCAGTACTCCTATAAAAGGTACTACTTCCTGGCCTCTTGCAAACACTCAGTGTCTCAGTAGCTCAGACAGGTGAAGGCAGTGTAATTATTCTGGGTAAATTCACCTGGCTCATGGGGAAGCCCAGGCCACTTCCCAGTCTTGCAGCCAGAGAACAAGGAATGCCTTGCTTGCCTGGAAAAGGGACAGGCAGCAGCACCATGACTGGGAGGCTTTGAAAGAAACAGAGATGTGGATGATCCAGTGTCTGTTCCATTCATTTCCTTGAGAGAGGGTTTACTATTTTTGCCACTTTAGCTAATGTTGGTTCTTCAAGTGCTGTATGTACAGACTGAGCACTGTTTTGTGTCAGTGTAAGCATATTTACATTTCAGCTTCTGCTACCAGAACTCCTTTTTAAAATGATATCAGATCTCATGTTTCTTCACAGGCATAAGTTTCTCTTGGCTCAAGCTTATGAAAAATACATACAGTTGCATATTGCCCATTAAAAAAATAAAAGTGAAGTTCAAAATAAAGAGACTGAAAACAAAAGTATAAATCCAAAGAGCAAAATTGTGCATTCTGTAGGTTTCTAAGACAAAATATCTGGGTTAGGAGAAGAAAACTGAAGAACCTGAGCCTCATGTATATGAATGTATATGCATTTTTTCATATTCTTTTTAAGCCATTTGTTTTGATGTCATCATGTATTATTTTCTTTAAGGGAATATGGCATCGGAAATATATGTGGATATCCATGCCTTTGCTAAAAAATAATTTCAACAGTTTGTCTATCAGCAGTAGCACTAGAAGTTCAGATATTTTTGCACAAGGACTAAGGAAATAATTCTAAGAACCTGTCATGTGGAGTCCTTCTGATTTTTATATTTTAACTTCCTAAAATGGATTTTGTCTTTGTTTTGTTGTAATTGTTGTTGCTTACTCAAAGAGCTGCAAGGGTAAGTGGCAGCTGTAAACTTAAGGGTAGACTGCAAAGTGTTTCTTCCAAAGCCTTTCTTTCATGTTTAGCCAAGTGAGAGACATGGAGTGAAATGTAAACTCTGGCTCGGCGTGTCCTCATGGCCATCTCTGCTGGTGAGCAGCCAGAGGAGCAGAGGGGGGGCTGGAGCTGCCTAATCCACAAGGGCCCGGAAGGCGCCGGCCGTGAGCCGCAGCTCCAGGTTGCTCAGAGGAGGAGGAATGTGAAGATGGTGCTTGAGGGCTCTTGATCCTGTACCCCTGAAAGCAGCTCTCCCCATTGCACCCACTCTTTCTCACTTCATCGTCCCTCTGGGACAGAAGGGAAAGTCATCCACTTCTCTCAGTCATTTAACTACTTCTCTTTAATCCCTGGGAGTCCAACTGGGAACTGTGTGTTTTGTTGAACTTTGTTTTATTTGGAATTATGGACTGGAACCATTTCTATTTAATGTGGGAAACAAGTTTTGCAGAAACTCAACCTTTACACTGGGAAAGAAACTTCCTATAAAGCATAAACAGATGTTTGTACTTTTGTATGCAGATTTGTTTGTGGGAGCCTTTATGATAAACTGCATAAATGCAATATGGAGTTCTAACAATTAAATGATGACAAATGAGTTTGATTGCTTTAACATGATCTGCACTGGTACTCCTGGATTGTTTTGTTTGTTTTTAAAGAGATTTTTTTTTCCAACTGTATTTTATACAAAAAGCTGATCTAAAACCTCTTCCTCAGTGTGGGTACATAGAAAGCTTTCTCCCAGGACAACAGTGAGATTCCTGGGAGAAGTCAAACTATTACCTCCAGTGCAAGAGAGATTTCTGTATCCTGTAGTAGCCGTAATTGCTTGGGGCCCACTTTCTGTCAAGTTATTCTTGGCTCCTAATCCTGTTGTTTGTATGTTTGTTTGCTTGTTTGTTATTGTGATGGAAAGGGATAAGTAAGCAGTGATTCCTCTCTTGTTTAGAGGTCTGTTTCTTTTTGCTTCCTCTCCCCTGAAGTTGTCTCTTTGCACTTGTTCATACTCCATCTACACTGACTGCTTCCTTCATTCTGTCTGTGTACTCTGCAGAGAACATAAAACTAAAAATGCATACACAAACACACACAGATTTTTATATAATTTTTTAATTCTTCTGTTCAAACCATTAATTTCCCCCTCACTTGGCTGAGGCCCACAAATTCCCTCTTTGGTGTCTTTTTCCATATCCAGGTTTGTACAGTGTGTCATAGTGTACATAGTGCACTGATGCAATTAAGTGTGATCATGAAGAAAAATGCTATTTGCTTCAGTTTGGAGATCTCAAATTGTGAACAATTGCTTGGATTCTGCTAATATGATATTTTTCATATTTATCCTGGAGACAATAGAATGAACTTTGATTTTCCTGTATTCATATGTAAATCATATTCCTCTGTACCTATGTATATACACACATGGTTTTCCTTTGATTGTTTGGCATAGAAAAAAGGTTACTGGAGAAGTTAATCTTTAAGATATTATTTATACATTTGAAACATTAATATGCATGGACAAAAGTTAAAGCTGTCCAAACAAATTGGATCATATTGAAAGATAAAATTTTGTTAAATGTGATATATATCATCACAACTCTGTCTTTTGCCCAGTGGACAGACTCAAAGTGATAATTCCTTCTGAGACTTTCCTTACATTGTGTGTGACTTCTTAAAACATTTCAAATGCAACTCCAGTTTACAATCTGAGCTGGTGGAAGGCTTGAGAGGAGAGACATACCATAGCATAGATGTGGCAAATAATATCAGCAACCTTGAATTTCATTAAATTTTGCTATTTCCATATGGGCTTGCATCAAAGATGTGAAATACTGTGCTCTGTGTGACTATAAAGGCTACCTTTGCTTTGGAAAGATCGTATTACTAATGCAAGTTATTGCTGTTTGCATCATGAAGGGGGTAAGCACCCCTCCAGGTACTTAAATTTGGTGAAAAGAGAGTTTTGAAGGCAGTAGCCCTAACACTAGAGTTGTAGACTTTTATGACTCTCTCTTGCAAAATTTGGAGATACGGGTTAAGCAATTAAAAAATAATACCTGCAATGTATATAAGGGAGGGTGACAGTGTTAAATTGCAATCCTTCTGATCTGCATTCAAGAGCAGCACCAATAATCTACAGTTTTCAGATATTATGGAGGAATCAAGTGAAGGAAACCCAAGGATGCACACCTTCAACAGATCTTTTCCAGTAATTCTTATTAGCTGTGGTTTTAAATAAATGAATTAAAAGAGTTGCTCCAGGATGAAATTTTTCATTTTTAATAAACTGAAATTTGTGTTTCAAGCTGGAAAACACCTCCTTTATGTCCTCATCTTTATTATTCTCTACCCATGAAGTAACTAAGGTGAGGAAGATAATAAGAAAGTCGGGCAGGAAAACTGCCTTAAAGGCCTTATAGCAAATTTTTTATTCCAGTGTTGTATTTTCTTGCAGCATTTTTCTGCCAGAGGTCTCTCAAGTGGTCAGGTTGCTTTCCAGTTTGCTTGCTTTGTTTCTTTTAATGTTTAATCTTAGTGAATTAGTACATGAGGGTTAAAATATTATGTTTTTCTGCCTTTTCTGTGTCTAGAACCTTTGTATGATTAAAAATCATAATGAAACTTACAGGGATCTTGAGACTGCAGAGAACTGAAGCTCTTTCCACTTGTGTGGGTAAAAGTCAGTAGAATCATTGCAGTAAAATGTGTGTATAATTTTACTTTGCAATTTCATACTTTGCAGCTTCATTCATACTCTCCAAAAATATAATATAAATTCTATTTAGTAATGCTCATCTGATTCTAATGATCTATTATTTTTTTCTTTTTCTTTAGGGTGTACCTCAGTTACCATGTGCCAAAGCATTGTATAACTACGAGGGAAAAGAACCTGGAGATCTTAAATTCAGTAAAGGAGACATCATCATTTTACGTCGACAGGTGGATGAAAATTGGTATCATGGAGAAGTCAACGGCATCCATGGCTTTTTTCCTACCAATTTTGTTCAGATTATCAAACCTTTACCTCAGCCTCCGCCTCAGTGCAAAGCACTTTATGATTTTGAAGTAAAAGACAAGGAAGCAGATAAAGACTGTTTACCGTTTGCAAAGGTAAAAAGATAATACTATTACTATTTTCTTCTAATGAATTCATTTAGTTAGGTAAGACTGTTTTGTAGAATTATCTGCATTTCTTATTGGAGCTGCACATATATGGAAAGGACAAGTTATTCTGCAAATATTTCTCCTATATTGATTAGTTTTGCATTCTCTTTCTAAATTGCATGTAATTTCTCTGATGTTTTATTTCTGAGAATGCATTTTTTCATACTTGCAGTAGTGATGTTCCTAATTTATGGGAAATAACCTATGTTGTAAATTAAAAACATTCTGTCTTCTAAAGATTCACTCAAATTGCAGATGTGAAAGAAGTCCTATCACTAGCAATGTTCTTAAGTACTTAAGTAGAAAAACAGCATCTAGGGAAGGTTAGGTAATGAGTCAGTTGAGAAGGAAAATGGTTGTGGTTCTGTTGAATAATGCCAAGGAATTAAAGGGGGCTGATGAGTAACATGGACTGAACACGACAGGAGGACTGGCATTAAGGACAAAGTCAGATCACTGAGATGTGGGCAGTTAGTTCAACTCTGACAAAACAGGAAAAAGAACAGCTTGAACTGACTTCAACCCCAAAAGCAGCATATTCCTCTTACAGAATGCCTTCTCTGTGGTTCTTGTACGTGTCCTGCCTTCTCTGATTACTTCTGTGTTATGGAGGAAAATTAAATGAGAAGTTAAATTAGAGCTGGGAGACATAATCACTGCATGTTCACACAGGATGATGTTCTGACTGTAATTCGTCGTGTGGATGAAAACTGGGCAGAAGGAATGCTGGCTGACAAGATAGGAATATTTCCAATTTCTTATGTTGAGGTGAGTAAAGCTGGGTCCTCAGTAAGGCTGTGCCCACTGTAGGTTTAATTTTCTGAAAGGAAAAATAATCACTGCTGCTGATGATTCTAAAATAACCTGAGATATAAATAATCTTACACCTAAAATTCTCTTTGGGAAAGTTAATTGCCTCAGCAGTTCAACCAGTGATTTTCACTTAGCTATTTGATACCTATTTTTATTGAATGGAATTGAAATGAGTGTAATTGGAGGCAGTCACTATGTTTTCTTGTTAATACTGGAGTCATGCAGTCAATCCAAACCACACTTAGCCACAAAATGAAAGCAGTCAGCAAGTCAGAGAAATAGTTAGCTTTGCACTGTCCCTAATATCCACCCCTCAAAACCAAATTAGCACAACTAGGACGTCAAAGGGCATCGGTTGTTGTTAAACAGGTAAAGGATCAGCTTTTTCATCAACAGAGCCATATATAAAACCTTCTCCATCTTCCTGCATTTGTCAGGTGTTGCAACAATTTACAGTAAGAGGTAGCAGTTGAGAAAATTTCCCCAACCCTATAAATTTTAAGTGTTGAGAGCTGTATTTTTTATATAGAAAGACATCAGTGTTTAGGAACGGTGCGTACAGCCACAATGATTATTCAAATTTGCATTACAGAATGATACAAAGGTTTGGAATGGTGCTTGTCCTTTTCTGATAGATATGCTGTGAATACTTGGTAAGATACACTTCCCTGCACTTACAGTATTTGATTTAAATAATTGAGGCAGAATGATGAAAGAAAAAAGTATTTTCACATTATCTCTGGGATGAGAAATATGTACTTCAGGTCACAGAAAAAATGTGTAACCATACTAAGAATCAAGTCAAGTTTTATTAATTCAATTTCTGAATCCTATGATGAAATGGGAACTTCAAAAAACATTACTGCTTTCAACCAAAATAGAATTCATTATTTTTTAAAGGGAAAATATTATATTTATTTTTATAGCTTGATGTAAGGATCTGTATATCTGAGAATAGAAAATTTCACATGACTGTGAAAACAAGAAGACCAAAAAAGTTTCAACTTGCTTAGTGCAAGTTTGGCTTCAGTTTAAGACATTTTTAAAGGCCAATTTAATGTTTTCTTGCCCTTGGGTATTCTTTCCTAGCTTCTTGCAATTAACTGCCCCTTCAATTTAGCCAGTAAAGCTTTTTGTAGTGTTTTTTCAAACTAAATTACTTAGCCTTGTTAGAAAAAGCCCTTTCCTAGGGCTGCCACTTGAGCTGTTTAGCTAACAGCTACATTCCTATCTCTGCAAAAGTTGCAAAAGGGAGATATGCCCTTGAAAAAAATATGTAAAAACGAAAGTCACAAAATATATATCTCCTAACGTTTTAGACTGATTCCATCAACTAAGAAAAATGTATTTTCAATAAACCCTTTTAGAACAGGCATCAACACTTAAGGAAGTACACATTCTCAAATCCCCACTAAAGTGGAATGGAAAGTCTAGAATGATCAATTATACCCTAAGAGTTGCTTCAAATCAGATAGGTGGGTTTTTTTCAGTATATTCTAAACTGAGATGCATGCTGTGGTGGAGGGTAGTGAGATGTGCAGTAAAGTATGGGTTTGAATTTTGAAATGCCTGGTTTCTGAGAGCATATAACTATTGTTCTGGAAAATATACAGACAACTAATAGAAACAAGTATAGCAAACCATTCTTACCAATTTTATGAAAGACAATGAAGATGAAAAGTAATTAATATTTTTGAAAGATTTTTATATGGTAGTTTTCATTGCATTTCCCAGTCCTGTAATCATTGCCTATTTTTAGGGAATTCTATCATATTATCATGACAGACATAACTTTTACCTTGTGTATGTTAGTCCACATCCTTTTGTTTGAAAATGTGACTTAGTAGCTCCATTTACTAGAGATTACCTGAAGTCATTAACTATAAAATGGGCATAGGCTGTGATGTTTATTCTGTAGTATAAGTGTAATAATTGAGATATTTCTTGTACATTGAGGATAAAATTTGAGTTAATGTTGAAGTCCGTGAAAATCTCTGATTGTATTTGAGGACAAATTTTGCCCTTTTATGATTCAATGTTCACTACTCTGATCCTTTCTTTTCTAACTTTCACGTATTAAATTTGTGGTAATAATAAAAGTGAGACTGAGCACATTTGGAGAGAAATTTTAAGAGTGATTCTATTAAATCAGTTAACACTTATAGTTATCTCTGTTCTAAAACCAAAGATTATTCATAACTAAACAGATATTATTAGATTTTTTCTGAAAATTTGCAGTTCTGGGGACAATATACATTTCTTAGACCTCAAATTGGATGATTTGACCTAGTTTAACACTTCATAAACAAATAGAAATGCCCAGAATAGAACAAAAATCAGGGAAAAGAAATTGCTCTTCAGTCAAATTGTCAGTAGAAAATAATGTCAGCTTTTGTTTACTTTTGTGCAAGTAAAGAACACCTGAATTAATTTTTAAAAGAAATGTAGCAAAGCACAACTCTTAGAGACCTTGCAGTAGTGGTAATTCCTGCAGACATCTGCAGGCAGAGGAAAGCTGTGTGCTCACCTCAGCCCTGCTGCGGCACTGAGACGCGGCTCAGCCAGCTGCCTCTGTCCTGCCTTGCTTGGAAAGTTCTTCAGTTTCTTGGAGTTTGGTGGGAAAGGGAATTGGATTTCAGGCTTCCTGTTGCAGCAAAGATTTTGTTGAATGGGAAAAAAAGAAAAAAAGTGAATGCAAAGATTGAAGTAAAGAAGCCTCAATGAAAATATGTCTGTTAAGGAAAACAACTGCTGTAGGAACTGTGGGCCTAGGTATATAGGTATTTGTTGCAGAATGGAATGCTGGATTGAAACACTTCATAGCGTGACTTGGGTTCAGTCCCTTGGTGACCTTGAATATCTGCTAGCCATTTCACCGGAGAATGCATGCAGGTCCTTAATTTCTCAAGAAAGAGAAGTAAACTGCATTCTGCAAAATATTCTGCAGCTGTTGCTGTCTCCCGGTTACTTCAAAGAGGAGGCCAGTAATCAGTTCTCTTCCATCTTCAGATTCATGCAACTGTCATTTTCTTCCTTCTGTGCATAAAGAAGCACAGAATGCTGCTTTTATTTGAATCCGTCTTGAATTGATCCCATGGGCAAGCCTTAACTTTTCCCTAATAGGTTGTACAAAGTAAACAGATTCTGCAGGCATTGATAGCTTCTGGAGGTAAACAAATATAATTAGGTGTAACAGGTACCTTGGGGTGCTGTTAGCAAAGTGGCTTTTGGTTTTCCTTTTCATTCCTCTGTGATCCCTTAACTTCTCTGATTAGCTAGTTCTTTGCAAATAAGGATGTAGATTATATAAGAATGGAAACAGTTGCAGCCATTGTATCAACAGTATGGAATACCTAGATTCTCAGGAAGGATGTGAAGAATTTCAATCTGAGTTGAAAAAAAAATAAAATGTGCAAAATAAATAAAATTATTAGACCTCAAAAAACCTGCATGTTTGTCATGATGACAAAAATAAGACCCTGACAAGCTGAACAGCAGAGTAGGCTTTTTTGGTCTTATTTTCTACTTGTTTTATATCCTTCAGCCTCAATGTTTTATAATGAAATAATGTTTTCACTGGTCGGTTTAAAGTATGTTTGATCTAAATTTAAAATTCAATAATCTTCTAAATAATGGGCTTCATTGGAGAAAATGGTGTGTTTCTATCTTCTGTTATATGCAAGTAATACAATATTATTTTGATCCATATAATCCATCTTGAGTAATAGCAGGAAGGAAAATCTAGCATCCACCTTTTTCATAACATTGTTTACTGCTCTGACATTGTCTTCTCCTATCCTTCCTTCTTACGAGAAAGATGGAGAGGGACTTTTTACAAGGGTATGTAGTGACAGGACAAGGGGGAATGGACTCAAACTGGAAGAAGATAGGTTTGATTAGATATTAGGAAGAAATTCTTTACTGTGAGAGTGGTGAGGCACTGGAACAGGGTGCCCAGGAAGGTTGTAGATGCCCCATCCCTGGAAGTGTTCAAGACCAGGTTGGATGGGACTCTGAGCAACCTGGTCTAGTGGGAGGTGTCCCTGCCCATGGCAGACAGGTTGGAACTTGATGATCTTGAAGGTCTCTTCCAACCGAAATGATTCTGTGATTCCAGTTCTCTTCAATTTCATTCTAAAGGACCAACAATAAGAACATTTAGGAAAAAATTCTATAATCTTGAATTCATATCCTGGTTCAATTCTCCCATTATGCCCTTCCTCCCCCACAGTATATTCCATGTAGTTTTTACTCTTCTGTAGAAGGTTTTTTTGTCAACTCCTCATTGTTCCAATAGTTCTGGTTTTGAACTTCATCCTTTTTTTTCTATATATACATGAAATTTTCTTCCAGATGACATCTTACAAATATCACTTACCAACCTCTTCTATATTTAAAAAAACAGGTTTTTTTTTTCTTTTACACTACCTTATATATCTGTATCTGTAGATGTCGACTTGTGTTCAGAATATAAGCTGGTCATCTGTGGGAGCTGCATTTAAATCAGTGGTGATGCTATCATGATTAATGGTTTCTTGTTTGTCTAGTAAAGTTTTGACAGGGTAAAATACTACTTTAAAACTCTTCATGAGCATAGTAAGTATCTCAAGACTTGCAGGAAAATGGTAAAATAAATAGAAGAAATAATATGCTGAAGAATAGAAATAAAATTCCACAGTAACTAATTTCATTCTTTCATCCTGATGTTCTTCAGAAAAGATATTTTCTTTCTTCATAATCACCTACACTTTTCAAGTAACACCATTCATATTTAGTGGTACATGTTCAGAAAACTGGTGCTGGTGTTATTTCAGCTCACGATTACGTGAGAGTTCTGACGTTATTATTTCTAATAGTGCTAAGATTTTCTGAAAATAAAGGGGGTTTGAAAGATGTAGAGGGCTTGTTTGTTATGTTCCTCTCCTCCTCCCCATTATATAGCTTACATTTCATTGTAAGAAGAAAATGTGTGGGATTCCTAATTTCTTCATCGGAAAGGAAGGATTGGTTGCATTTATTGTAGTATTGTTGTTACAAATTAGCAGATAGAAAATCTCATTTGAACAAAAATTCTTTAGGTAAGCTTAAAAAAAGAGAAAAAATGGCACAGAGATGGTGCCTCTACATTAGAAAATTCAGAAGCTGAGAAGGTATTTCCACAAAATTGCCCATATATGTTTCTTTTCTCCTTATGCCATCTTATGCCTGCATAGGTGCCTGTTGCCAGGCAGTATACTGATATAGCTGGGTATTTAGTCTGTCCTACTGTGTTCTTAAACCTGCATTGAGGAAACCTGTGTTTTCATTGCTGGTAGTGTTAAAGATGTGCACAAGTACCAAAGGATGTTAGGAGGAATATCTTCAAGAGCCCACATGCAAATGTGCAGGATTTTGTCATAGACAAAAAAAATGGCTGAAAATGACATAAATATCCAAGAAGTTTTGTAGCACAGATTTTTGTGTTATAAGGTCAAAGGGGACCACGGTGTTTTAGTCTGAGTTCTAGATTATACAGGCAGTGGTTATTGCTGAATTAATTCATGTCTGGACTATGGCATTATGTCCTTTATTGATTGAAATTTTACCTCTGATGGTAAAATTCCATACCAGCCCAACAGTAAGTGTATTGAGTTTGTAGGGAATGATTTGTCACTCTCTACTGACAGATTTGTAAACTAGGTTGGTATGCTACACTTTTAAGTTGCATGGTTGAGATTATCTTATGAATAAAGGAAAAGAGATTTTTTTTACATTCAGGTGACTTTTATAAATAAATAAAGAAACTAACATGTTACTGGTTTTTGTAGTTTAACACAGCAGCCAAGCAGTTGATAGAATTGGACAAGCCCTCAGGTTCTGCTGTTGACTCTGGAGAAGGTACCTCTGGGGCAGCCCACAACAATTCAACCCAAAAGCACACCGATACTAAGAAAAACACCAAAAAACGACACTCTTTTACCTCCCTCACCATGTCTAACAAGGCTTCCCAGTCTTCTCAGAACCGCCACTCCATGGAAATCAGTCCTCCTGTCCTCATCAGCTCCAGCAACCCAACGGCTGCAGCCCGCATAAGTGAGCTGACTGGGCTGTCCTGTAGTGCCCCCTCTCAGGTAATTCACATGGCATCAGCTATAGCTATAAAGGCCTCTGATCTTGTCAGATTACTTATTTCAAGTTATTAATTGTGTCTAATTAGTAATAAATGTACACTTTCAAAAAAACTTATCTTCCGACATGAGAACATTTAAGGAAAATGTTTTCTAATACCTCTGATATGATAGCAAATAGTTTTGGTCTTGTAGACTAGGGGCTTTTTTTTGCAGTTGTTATATTTTGAAGTGCCACAAAGATTTTTATTAAACTGTGGAAACTATAAAGTGCAGTGATTTAATTTCTTGATTTCTTTTTTCTAAATTTAATATAATAATGAACATTAATAAAGTGCATGCTATAAAAGTAAAATATTGAACTTGAAGATTATACAAATTCCAGAAATTTAGCATATTAATCTGGTTGTGGTAAGTAGAAATATTTATCTGACTTTATTTATTTGTTCAGCAGTTTGTGGAAAATTGGCTGTTTTATATAGTGATTACACTTTGGGAAAAGAGAGAGCAATGGAGTTCAAGAGGAATTGGTGGTGTTTTACCTGAGCTCATAAATGTGCTTTATTTGCACGTCTTAGGGATCTGACAGCCTTTTATGGAAAAAAAAGAAAGCTGACACTGGCTAAAAGTGTGTTTCATGTAGCTGGTTCAGTGTATCTGCAAAGATTGACAAATGTCAGCAAAAAAAAGTGAGCAGTGTGATCCAACACTGTTTATGTGAGTATCTGTCTAACAAAAAAATTAGGTTTAGTTTAAAGTTACAAGGAGTAGAATACTGGTGATTTTGTCCATGAAGCTTACAGCTCTGTCAAAACCAGCTGTTACTAAACTACACAGATCTGACCCTTTTTTCTCTCTCCCAGGTTCATATTGGCACTACAGGGCTGATTGTTACTCCACCCCCCAGCAGCCCGGTCACAACCGGGCCTTCCTTCACCTTCCCCTCAGAAGTTACCTACCAAGCTGCTCTTGGTGTAAGTACTGCTTAAGAAAACTCAGCTTTCCCATTTTTCTTTGGTCTTGTGCAGTATTTTTTTTTCCCTCAAGTTCCAACATACTGATTTGAAATGATAGTTCTATGGAAATTGTGTCCATGTGATAGACAATGGTATGAATTTAACTATAGAAAAAGCCCTATTGCTAAAATGTTTGCGTCTTGTCATGTATATCCATTTCTCCAGCTTTCCTCTGTAATTTTGCCTTAGTAAACATGAGAAGCCCACTTCCTTCCAGAACAGTCTTTCTTTTAAGCATGAGTAGAAAAGAGATTATGCTGGGGGGAAAGTCTGGGGAAGCAAGCAGGTTCTTACAAAAAACATCGACTTGGGCCCACAGCTGACAGGTGTTTCAGTCTTAAGATTTTCAAGACTATCTGAAATAGCTTCAAAGGTCTGCTCTCTCCTCATTAAATAAGGTGATTTTAGTTGTGTGTACACCTGTGGCAGATGATGAACGTGTCTAGCATTTTGAAATTAGGTTCTTGGGGATCAATAGGAGAACATGTAGCAAATGGCCAGCTTTTAAAGGAAGAAATACACTGCAATGCTGTTTTCTTTCAACAAATAACATGACATTTCCTTCAAAAAGTGCAGGTATTCTTTCCAAAACCTGCTGGAATTCCATAGTTTCCTATGCTTATGTTAGAAAAACTGTGGAATGCCATATATCATACTGTACTCATCAGAGCCTTACTGCAATAAAGATTGTGGATACCAGTTATTAGAGATCTTAAGGGATCTTATTTAAAGTGACTTTATTTAAAGTTCTTGAAATTAAGTTCGTTCAGTTTAAAGTTGTGCCCTTAATTTTTAAGGGGTGGGGCACAGTTGAATAATAGATCTTCACTTCAAAAAACCAACCAAACAAGCCAAACAAAAACCCCCCGAGACTTGATCTTGTTCAGGTGTCTATCCTTGCAGTCTTTAAACCAACTAAAATATGATGAATATCCTTGCTGCTAAATAGGTCTAGTTTTGTTTTCAACTTGTTGGCATTTGCATCATTTTACACATTTGTCTGCAAAATTTAAGTCACAATTGTCTGTCTTGTGGTATCAACTTTCTGTTGTTTACGAAAATGCTTAGGTGTGGCTTGGTTTGCTTCTTTCTTTGGAACTCTAAAGTTACAATTTTCAGTCCTTTAAATTATGATGCTGTTCTTTTCTGAATTATCTCCAGTACTTCCTTTTGGCATGGTACATACATGGTGGCACATGCCAGAAGTGGGTGAAATACTGCACAGTCTTTTTCAGTGGAGAAGATATTGATAGTATAACCCTTTTACCTTTTTATCCTGATTCTTGTATCTTGAAAATTTGCCTGAATGTAGCGCAAAGTTTATGTCTAGCTAAATATCCAGCCTGATGCCACAAATTTTTGTCAGCTTTTGTGAACTAGTAATTGCTCTCATCCAAGCAAATATATTTCACATTCTTTGCTCTTCAGACAGATGACTTTATTACTAACAGTTGTATGGACCATGTGCTTTTGCCCTGCCTTACTGAGTAAGGCAGATTGAGCTGTAGCTATGCTTTGTCTTATTGTGGTTAAATTGTTGACTCCTTCAATCTGTGGATAATCTGTGTAATCCTCCTGTTAAATGAATGCTAATCTGGAAACAGTTAATAATCTCATTACATTTACGTTCATATTTTAATGTCATGGAGCAGATGAGTTTAGAAAGGCCTCTTGAGCTTGTCTCGTCTAACCTCCCCTGCTGAAGCAAGGCTGCCCAGAACCAGTTGCCCAGGACTGTGTCCAAATAAGCTTTTGAATATCTCCAAGGATGGAGACTTCACAACCTCTCTGGGCAATCTGGGTATGTTGTGGGCTCTTGTTCAAGTTGGTGTCCACCAGAAAGGACCCTCAGGTCTTTTTTTGCCTATAAGGTGTACATCTTATACTAGAAACAATTACCTGCTTATATACTAATCCACTTAGTCTTTTATACTTCTTTCATCCTATCCTTCAGAAAATACCTGTGAGAACTGAGCAAACAGAATTACCCTCGGTGTTGTTAAGCAGAATGCAAGTCAAGCTAACATATATGCTGCAAACATTGAGTAATTGATTTGATTTATGAGATACTTTTGGAAAGGATTGAGCAGACAGCATTCAATGAATAATTTCAGAAGTTCTGTCAGAAGCTGCTCTTTTTTTCTCTCAATAACAAACACTTCTGTTTGTTATTAAGAGTCAGGAGTTCTTTATTTGATGCCAACATGGAAAAATACTTTAGTTTGGTGGTGGTGCAAAGTCATTAAACCACCCTGGGTGCTTTAGTTGCTTAAGCTTGTTCAAAGGCGATCTCACCATGGGTATTCACAGGAATTAAATTGCAATGCTAAATGCAGCGTGGAGAGAAACTCCTGCCATTGATTGTCCTGTATCTTGGGGTGCTACTTTCTC
Organism: Euphonia xanthogaster; assembly: GCA_034509185.1. Taxonomy (NCBI): domain Eukaryota; kingdom Metazoa; phylum Chordata; class Aves; order Passeriformes; family Fringillidae; genus Euphonia; species Euphonia xanthogaster. The sequence continues at coordinate 34,236,822 of JAYDZK010000202.1, read as the reverse complement.
TTTGTGATAACCATGTTCCTGCTTATTTTTCCAATTAGGCATATAATGCCCATTGAGAACCAGAATTATTCTCTGCCACCCTCTTTAAAAGTCAATAGCCTTCTGTACATCATGTTCTGTTTCTTCCTGACTTGTTTCCAGCATGACTAAAATGCAAGCTGGCAGCTCAGGTTAGAGTCAGGTTATTCCTGTGTTCTTTTATGATAGACAATATTAGATGGTGATGCAGTTTGTAAAGTCACAGACTGTGAGGTATATATTTTACTTACACTTTTCCTCTTGCTTCATCAGCTCTTGTTTCCATTTTAGAAATGTACAAAGTAGTTCTGACCAGTCAAGAGAGAAAGTGATGTTCTTATTTCTCTAGATGTTTCCCTTCTGGAAATACCCTTCCTGACATTCTGAACATTAATTTTAAGCTGTGGAACAATTGTGATTGTATGTTTAATACATTAGAAGTGCTTGGCTTGAGTACTTTTGCTCTTGTATTTTTTTTTGCTTTTGTAAGTAGAAATTCCTGTATTTCTCTAAGTTTCTCCCTTTAGCTTTTTTCCTAATTTCTGAATACTAAGCAACTGACAAGGAAGTTGGATGGGAACAGGATGAGTTTCTGTTTAGCATGAAGGTCATTTATTTGATGTCCTTCCTATCAGTCATTGTGGTGTTTATAACACTATTGAAAGTAATTGTTTTTGAAAGCAAGGTGTTTATACACTTCTTTTATATAATGCTAAACTCAGATTAAAGAAGAAAAAAGAAATCTGAGAGGATGAGCATGATTACCCATCAGTGAAGAAGAGAATAATGTATTCCTTTACAGTAATTCCGAATTTCTGCATCTTTGCTACACTTATCTGTCCTGAATCTCAAAGCAAGGAAAAGCTAGTGTCTTCTCTTATCTCCTGTAAGAAAGATGGCATTTTTATTGTCAACAGGAGATAATTTTCAGCTGTCTCATTGCCTTACAAGTTTCTCTAAGACAGTTTGTGTTAATTCCTAGCCCAAGGGAGTCTGTGACTCTTATTTGTGTACATGCATAGGATTGCATTTTAGTTTTTTATGTTGCTCTGGTGGTTCAAAAATGCCAATTGTATTAATTTTATTTTGTCCATAATAATGTATTGTAGATGCTCTTTGGTACCCAGTATTGTATAAAGTAAATAATTTACAAAGTTTCAGCCAAAATTGACACAAATAAGCTTTAGGAATGAAAGTGCTCTTGTCAAGTGACCATATACACTCTCTACTGCTTGCATCATTTAAGCAAATTTTAATTTTCCTTCAGTGATAATTTATTTCAAAGTTTTATTTTGCATCAAGGTTTTTTTTTTAAGACAACAGCATTAATTCTTGGCTTGTGATTTGAGGTTTGATTCTTTGAAATTGAAGAAGCTATGAACTGAGACAGACTTCTCAGAGGCAGAACTTTCGGCTGTGATATTATCTCTTACACTGTTCTTTGGGACTTCCAACCACGGCTTTACCTCTACTTAGGGGATTAATTGGTCTGCTTAACTTGGCCACTGGCATTTTTGAACCTTGTAGGTGTTTAGTATAATTAAAGTTCTTTGCAAAATAAAAATAACAGACATCAAGTTCAGTAGTGGTTGGGTGAAAATACGCACATACAATTACGTAAGGCTCATTCACTTGGAAGGAAATTCTTGGATGTAATTTATAAGGTTGTTATCTAATGGAGTAGATCTAGTTGCCATAGATTTTACTGAAAAATAATCTTAAAGTATGTGATTTGAACCATGATATGGGAAAAACAAATGAAATGTACCACAGCAAAGTTAGAATTACATTCAAAAGCAGCAGCAGAAAAACAGTCTAGCAACAAGAGATAACTTATCTTCCTTTCAATCTCCCTTTACAGTCTCTTGAGAAGTGAAAAGTGTTTTGGATTGCAATCAACCTAGATGTCCACACTGCTACTTCTACAGATTGGAAATGTTGACTTTGAAACGGTGTCTTGGTGTGTGCGCTTAACTAGCAGAAAGAGGTGGTCTATATTTGGATGGTTTGCATTCACTTACATGCTGAAGGTTTCAAAAATTAAAAAATTCCTAATTTCTCTGGTCTTGTTCTCTCATGCACAAAAGAGAAATTGCTCTTTATGTTGAAGAATATAAGGTAGTTTGAATTATTATTAATGAGGCACAAGCTGTGGGGGTTATATAATACACTGATGACATTTAGCTCTTTTATGTAATTCCAGTGTAAGTTCAATAGTGTAAGTCAGGAGGTTTTAATAACAATTGTCCTAATTTTAATCAACCAAAATTCAAATCAACTTTTGTTGCAAAGAGGAAGCAGCAGGAAGAAACAATGAGGTTTTGTATGAGAGACCTGATATAGTTTAGGAATTTTGTTAAACATAAGCCTTAATTTGTTAGCCCTCAGGGAATTTTGCAAGCCATATATTTTTTCCTAGACATTGTGGGAGTGAAGACTGTTAATGAATGTTCTTTTCCACTGCTGTGCCTTTTATTATTCTTTGAGTGAGGTGATTACTGATTTTCAATTAACTGATATGGAAATGCAGCCTAATTATATTTGAGTTTAGTAATATGCATGTGTTTGTAGAGCATGACTACAGATACTTTTTGAAGTTGTAACATACATTAATTATCAAATCATGTAATTTTTCATCTTCCAATTAAAAAAAAATAATTTATCACTTATTTGCTGGTTTATATGCTTGAAAGTACACCTGGTGTCTGAAAAGTAGTTGCAGAAACATTCAACTTTTTCCCCTCACCTACCTAAAATACTCTTAATTATTGCTGAGCATACTTTATTGAATCACATGTGTTTTGTGTATATTCTTTCACGGAATGTTGACTATGGGAACCATCAAAACCAGCAAGTGCCTTGGAGGTAGGTGTGTTTCTCAACAGCTAGAAAATGGTTACATGCCAGAAAACTTCTTGAAAACTTGGCTAGATCATTTGGGTCTATTTTACCAAGTTGTAGCAGTGCAAGCTGTGGAGTGTTAGTCCTCTAACGTTCATCAAGTAGTTTATTTAGATTTCTTGCCAAGTCTTTGGGAGTTTAATTGTGCTGTGGCTCACTGCTGGTCTCATTACTGTATTGATAGACATGGTGAGAGGAGCAGAACCTGAATAAAGCAGAATAAAATACAGCTGTGAAGGTGCCTTTATTGCAGCTAAAGCTTCAGTGTATATTATGTATTCAAATGAATAAAATGCAATGTTCAGCATCTTTAGAGAGGCAGGAAGTCTGGAACTGTGACAACCTTGATATTGTGCATGAATAGGTTTAATTTTAAAGAATTCCAACTAATCATCTCCTAATGTGGATTTACAAGTTCTACCATATACAAAGAAATCTAGATGCCTAGAAAAAGATTTAAATTGATATTCTATTGATAGGTTGCATGAAATTTAGATGCTCACATGCAGCTTGGATTTAACTTAGACGTTTGCTGAATGTCTAACTGGAAGCTCTGTAAAACAGCTGAGAGAGAAATGTTGGTATTTCAGTGTGAATTATCTGGATACTTTAAAAAATTGTTGGGTTGAATATGAAGCAAATGCAATTGTCATTTTTATAAAAAATACCCAATTAGTATCAAAGCTCTCAGTGATGTTTCTCCAGCAGGTCATTTCTGTTTAGTGCTGGATACAGAAGGCCTACTTGGTCTTAAGAATGTGTTAATGTATGACCAGGAAAAAAGCTTTATTTAAAATAGGAATATTTCATGATATAACATGCAATTTATACCATAGCTAAGTGTAACAATTTTGACTGAAACTCTGTAAGAGTTGATCAATTTTCTCTAGATTTGAAAGTCTTTAATTATGTAGTTCTTTACTGTGACCTGGCAGTGTAAAACTGGTTTAAAGATCTGTCCTTTTATTAACTTTTTCACCGAATGTAGAAGAGTAATAATCACACAGTGTAGAACTAAAACTCGGTTTCCATATAGGTTTTTGTTTAGAAAAACAGAAAGAAAAGGGCAAAACCCTTTAGAAGTGAAGTGTTTGAGGGGAATTAAAATAACTTTCAATTACATATTTCCCAAACCGATAATGTAATGCTGTGCATTTATATGCTGATGTATTGGAAGTGCCAGGAACTACTTCAGGATATTTTGTTAATTTATATTCTAGTTCTGTGGGTTTTAGGAAGATTATGTTTGAAATTATTCAGTTTCACTTTTTCAAAGGTAGGAGGTTTTTTATTACTCTTTTTCTGTGTGTTGTAATACAAATAGTTATTTTTGGAAGGGGGGAAGGAAAAGCTCTCCTTTTGTGAGTGCCTTTTCCCAGGAGTGTCAGTACACAAGGTCCTAAAGAATTGTCTGAGGCTTTACAGAGCAGAAGGTAACAATTGCTCCATTGATTCTAAAACGCACAGAAGTCTGTAGGCAGGACCCCCATTACGATCTGTGGTGCCTTTTTACTGGGGTATTTGTTAAAGATTACCAATCTTGATAATACTGAATTTCAAAAGCTAACTCTTTAGACTAGAAGAATAGGAGAAAGAAGTAACAATAGCTCAGTGATTATGGTCTCATATTGTGCTTGCTTTTGTAACCCATACATCAAAAGAAAATTTCCCCCAGAAGGGGTGCTTTTGGGTGCACTGCAGCTGAATTGTATATTATGTTTCAGCTTCAGGTTACAAAAACAATCATGTTATGAAGTACAGTCAGCAGCGGGATGCAAAATCTACCTCCTGGAAGGCTTCTGAATTTTTGTCGAGCCCTATCCTGAACATGTTATAACTAGAAACACCATTTTTCCTGTGCTGAGGAGTTGTTTGTCATTTGCTTAATTAGCTGCCAAACATCAAGATTTTAAGCTGAAAGAAAAAGAAATAGAGACAAAGCTAACTCTCCATTTATTTTGTAACAGTAGGTAAAGCAACACTGGACTCAGTTGCTTTTTTTCTTGGAATAGCATGCCTTTTTTTTTTCCAGCTGATAGAACTCATCAAACAATATTCATCATCTGTTGCTATTTTTTTTTTTTGTTCTTACAAAATCAGAATATGAATCCTCCACTTCCACCACCACCTCTCTTGTCTGCTGCAATCATTGCGTCGGCCGCTTCTGGACCTCAGTCTACAAGTGTCATACAAAGATCTGCATCAGGATCAACTGACCAAGTGGCACATTTACGACAGCAAACTCGTCCAAGTGTGTGAGTAAAAATGAAACTTTTCTCCAGACAGAAAAATGGAACGAGATCACTAACTTCACCTGTACATATAGCACGGCAGCTGGCTCTGTTCTGCTGGAATTGCCAAAAAGCCAAGCATGCAACTTAGAAAAAAAGCATGCTGAAAGGTCATATCCCCAGACAGACCCCATACTGAACATTGTTTATGTCTTAGATAAATATAATCAGCTGTTGCTGTGTATAGAAAGAACTCACTTCAAAATATAAAGTATTTATCATGCAGAAGATGAATGAATCCCTGCATTAGCACTGAATACTGGATAACTCAAAAGCATCATTTCACTGGAGTGAATTTATTCAATGTTTTCCATTATGTATGGTATGAAAAGGCTATTCTCCTATGGAATAATTTATGCCAAAACACAGAAAGTGCTGTATTTAATTTAGATGTTAAACGTGTTACTGTCAGACGACTTGTGCCACTTGCAATTGAAATTTGACTGAAGATTCTACAGTGCACTTAATTAGTGGGTGGCAATTTGGAATGAAGGGAGAAAGCTGCTAGTTAGCATTATGTCTTCACACTTGCAATACAAGCAAATGTGCGTCATCCTTTTGGGTGAAAATATTTGGTATATTAACATGTGTTCCTAACATCTTTCTTCTTGAAAACTTCTTTGTATGCAGCTTGGGGAATAAAAAAATGTTAAATAAAAGAAAATGTTAAATTCAGGAGATGCTGAACCATCTAATGGGAAAAGTTTGAATAAGGACTGCTTTTGTTCTGTCCTTGTTATCTTCCCACTAGGTTTCCTCCCACTCCAAAAGAGCACCATTCTTGTACAGCAGGTGCATCTGGATTTGGGCTGTTTCTTGGTGTCAGGCATTTTAACATTTCTTCTTATGGATTATTGCACCTAGTGCAGTTAATCAAGTTCCCATCTCATTTACTCCCATCTTCCATCTTCAAAGGGTTGCTCTATATGAGGATACTAATGAAATTTTGAATAAATTAACTGAAAGGGAAGTTAATGAACATCAATTAAAGCAGTTCAATTGCTTTTCCATAGAGCTTCAGTGTGCGGCTTTGTAGATCACTGCTAAATCATGTACCAGTGAAGCCTTGTGCTGCCAGTGTTGCCTTTATGTGTTGCCTTTAAAGTGAATTTATTGCTTGCTTTGGGTACCTATCTTGTCTTTAAAGGATTTTTGTAGATATTGCAAATTTTCTTGGGTGAACAGCTAGGAATAAAAATGTAATAAAAATGCAAAAGGAGAAGCATGCAGTTAATGCTATTGTTACTGTGCACAAGAGAAATATTTTGATGAAAGTTTTCTAAAGCCACTTTTTTGCCCTTGGGGTTACAAGGAGAGTTGGAAAGACTAGCACTGCATGTAACTGTGGATCCGTTTTTGTAAAAGGAGATAGTTGAGCCATCTACTTAATTGGCTGCCTCTTGTGAAAAGTACATTTTAGAGAAAATGGGATTTATTGGAATGCTGTTTTCCATAGGCTTGGGTCAGTAATCGTATACATGGTTCAAATAGTTTTTTAGGTTCAAATGTGGCAGAAAATAGAATACTGTGGTAGTTAAAATGTTATCACTTTCTAATAACAGAGAACCGTGCAACCCTATTTGAAAATTTCCCTAGGAACATTCCAAGATGCAGCTACAGGAACTTCAGCTTTTTAAAAATTTTTTTTCCTAATAATTTTTTTTAAGAAAAAATGCAAATGTTTCTGAACTCTCAATATTATTTCAATTGCACTATATTATGTTCTAGTGTTCCTTAGAAAACATAAAAGGAAATAAACTTTACAAGTGACTTAGCTGCTAACCACCTTACCCATAGACTTCAATTTCTAGTCACACATATTTTTCTTTTGCACTGAAGTTTGCACAGGATCTTCCAGTTTTGCAGTTTGAAATTTAGTTCTGACACTGATCTTTCACTCCCAGCTATCAAAACTTCTCCATTCTCCCCAGCTCTCCAAATAAAAAAGAAATTGATGTGTCACAATCTGTAAGAGATACGAGAAGCAGGTGTAGGGAAAGAAAAGTCGGATACACTGGGATGTGTAGTTGAAAAACACCTACTTAATTAAGATCACTACATTCATTAAGAAGATGGACAGTCCTGTTACAAGTCTTTTGCATTCCTTTAAAGTGCACTTCAGAGGATATTCCTAACTGTCATTGTTTCCTCTTAATATTACCATAACTTCTGTTTTAATATTGTAATGGTATGACAGATTATCACAGCCATTTCTGCCATGCCTTCTCATCTCTGACTGAACTCTCTGTGCTAGAAAACACAAGTGATGTTTTGAACTGTTTTAGTTTTATCATTTGAATCTCTTTTTCTGTCTTTTAGGTATATTGCTATCTACCCCTACACTCCTCGAAAAGAGGATGAACTGGAACTGCGGAAAGGAGAAATGTTCCTGGTGTTTGAACGCTGCCAAGATGGCTGGTTCAAGGGAACTTCCATGCATACAAGCAAGATTGGTGTTTTTCCTGGAAATTATGTGGCTCCAGTTACAAGGTACAGTATTATACAAGTGTCTGAATAGTTTAGCTAGTTTCAAATCCAAAATTATTCTGTTCTTGTATTGAATGCTACACTCGTGTAATAGAAGACCTGTGAGTTTTAGTAACTAGCTGATTTTTCCAGTTGTGTTTTATTGTTTGCTTTAAATTTTGGCAGGACAGTGACAAGTGCATCCCAAACAAAAGTTCCCATGTCTACTGCTAGCCAAACAGGACGAGTAGTGACTATGGTCAGCCCTTCCACTGCTACTGGAACATCCCAGAAGCTCCAGGGGAATGGTGTGGCAGTGAACTCCAGCACAGTGCCCACAGCAGTGGTTTCTGCAGCACATATCCAAACCAGTCCTCAAACCAAGGTCCTTATGCATGTGACAGGACAAATGACAGTCAACCAGGCTCGAAATGCAGTTAGAACAGGTAAAAAAACCCTCAAAATTTGTTACCTGTGGTAGACAAACTGTAGAAGCCATCTTGATAAATGACTGGAGTGAGGATCTGTGTAAGTATATGTTGAGGTTTTTGAAAGCTTTTCTTAATGTCATTGTTTAGAGTTGAATGTTTTCTGAAACAACAATCTGAGTTGTTAGATCTTTTATTATTCTTCTCTAAGCAACTGTGTGTACGTACATACTCCCACTATTGGGAATTTATATGCAAGTACTTCAGGTGGAATTTTTCTTTTTTTTGTTGTTCCAGCAATATCTGGGATGGGGACATTCTTTTAGCTTTCCTACTCATATGCAATTCATATAGTAATAAAAATGATAAGAACATCTGAGTCATAGCTTATTTTTTGTGTGTTAACTGCATAAGAGCTACAGAGTGCTCTAATTTAGCATTCACTGTTAAATTATCTTCTAACATCTTTGAATACCTTTAGTGTTCCTTTTCAGGTCTCTGGCTCAGGGTTGGTCCTTAGGCATTCCAGCTTGTTCTCTAACCTTGACTGCAACTTCTTTCAGCTTTGACTCTGAAACACTAAGGCAGTACTGGCTTCAAGATCCATATGATCTATGTAATAAAATTCTGTATTTCTGAAAGGCGTAACTCTTCATTTACTGCCTGGGGCAGGCCACATCATAGTGAAACATGCCTTCTTGTTATTTAAATGCAGATCCAAAAAGACTGATAGTGGTGTTTTAAAGAGGTTTTTGTTTACCAAATCCATGCACTCCTCTGTGAATTTGCCAGGCTAAGACAATACTGCACAACTGGAGCCGAATCTGTTCCAGTTGCTTCAAGGACCTCAAAAGAAAAAGAAAAAAAAAAGGAAAACTCCCATTTCAGACTATCCCAATGCTTTTCCTTTCAGCCTTGAATTTAGGGTCTGTGATCTCCTAACTGAGCATCATGACAAAAGGGATTTTTTTAATCACAGGATTCTAATTGGCAGAGCAGAAGAGAAAGCAAAAAAATAGTAATGGTATGCTCTGTTATCCCAATAAAGAAGGGTTATTTCTTACGGTCTTAGGATCCATGGATTAGCCCACTTTTCAGAGTCATGCATCTCCTAAAACACCCTGTGCATGTTCAGATGTCAGCATCAGGTTTGCTTTTGAAGGTAGGATACATATACATACATATGTCTTTACTTATTTTATTTCCTTAATTGGCCCCATTTTCCTCCAATCTGATCTGAAGCTGGAGCAGGTGTGTTAGTCCTCTGTAGCAACTTTATTCTTTGCCTTTAAATAAAAATAACCAGATGCTGCTGGCGACTGCTAAGAGAAACCAAGCAAAGCATCTGTACTTTCCTGCCTCTTAGGCACAGGTGGTTTCTACTCTAAAGCCTTCTTTTGAGCTACCTAGGAGCTTGTAATTGACAACACAAAGGAGAAACATCCTGTGGGCTCTGGAGGCTTTTCTGTCCCTGCTTCTCTGCACCACTGTCAAGATGAATAAGCTTTTACACTTCCATTCAGCTGAGAATGTGACAGCTTACTTCCCACTGACTTTTCAGGTCCAAAATGAAAAATCTGGAGGGACTGGACTCTCATCTGAGAAACCTTAACATTGGATTGTGCAAACGTGTGCTCTTAGTCACAAATACAGATCTGTCCCTTATAAGGACCCTGAGCACTGAAGCAATAGCACTGAAGCTGCTTTATGTTCAAATGTTACATGTTCATGTTCATCTGAAACACGATCCCCTTGAGCTTTTCTTACTACATTTGCTGAGTGTTAATCTTTGGGTGAGGCTTCACGGGTTAATGCAGGGCTCCAGCTTCAGTTTAGCTCAGGGCTTCAAGGACCATTCTTCAAATGACTTTAGTGAGACATTGCTTGACATCACCTTTGCTGAGGGAGTATGCATCCTTTGGAAGGATCTATAATGAAAATATATATTCTGCTTATTTCATTAAAGGATAATCTGTATGAAAATAGGGAGACTTGAAGCATTTTTCCTATCAATTTCATCAGCAGTAAGAAAACAAAACCAGAAAGTTCTTCCATGCTTGTCAAACATAAATCGCATGTGAGTGTAGACATATCTTGAAGAATAGCAGCTACTTCTAGGAAAACTGATGTCTCATGAACAAAAGCCAGCATTAATAATTGTTTTTTGACCCAAAAAAGTCTTTCTACAATCTCCTTATCTTTCTTTGTAAATGTTCATGCTACTCAAGAGTTGGGAAGGGTCAGCTACAGACGAAGAGGTTATCAAAAAACTAGACATAGCATGTAAGTGATGTGCCTTTTTTTTAATAAAAAAGTGAGAATTTTGTTTCTTACTGCATAAATTGTAATTGGGTATAATGCTGTAGGATTGTTATATACAATTTGGGACCTTTGTCAGTCTTCTCTAATACACTGTTGCTGCAATGTAACCAAATTACCAGAGGAATTTGGAGAAAGCAGAATGAAGAGAGCAAGTGCTGGAGGTTTGGTTCCAGGATTTCACTTAAAACAAGTCTGAAACTCTATTAGTAGCTGAAAAATCAAAAGTTGATAAAATTGAGATGCACATGCATCAAGCTAGAGGGATGACCCCTTCTTAGATGGAAAGTTTCAAAGTATTTGAAGGAGAGAGGTTGTGCAGCACTGGGGTGTTAAATTTTGGCTCATACTGTTTGGTTATATCTGCATTTCATACCACCCAGTGGTGCAGAGATGCCCAAGCTGTTGAAATGGTCTAACACATGCATATGACTGACCACATGACTTTAACAGCAGTGTTACTTCTTGGAAGGGATCAATTAGTTCATGCAAAGCTATGTGCTTACAGCTTTGTACTGTAACCCAGGTTAATATACTCAGCCCTGTGCTATTCTCCAGCTTCCAGTGTAGATGTTCCTTTTATTTCATAGGGATATGAGTAAATCCACTTTCTATATTTAAACATCCCAAGAGACAACAGCTTACATTTTCAGAGAAAGCATTCACAGCAGTAATTGCCACTGTGCTTATTGTTTGAAAGACCTGTGAAATCTGTTGTGGGTTTTGTGAATAGTTTAGGGAAACAATCTAATTATATTCTTAGCAGCTTCTATAAGGTGTGTTTCTTCCTACTTTCCTTTATATGTCCTGACAACTACATGTGATATTAAAAGGAGCAAACAACTTCCAGGCAGTATTTAGCTAGCTCTTAGGTACTAAAGTGTAATCTTCACTTTGCATCTGTCTTTATGTGAAGCATCTGAGTTAGCAGCTTGGATGTCTCCACCACAGAGAAGTTGCAGTGCTGTTATTCTTCTGTTGCACACTGGTGCAAGTAGGGGACCATATGCAACTGCTTTATTTGGGTGAAATAGATTTGGTGGTGCATATCATGTCATTCTAGTAGTATAAATGGAAGTTTAAAAGGTAAGAAGAAAACTTCTCATGATTGCTTAGCTATAGCACAGTAACTGTACCTCACTTTGTGTGTCTTGTGAAAAGGTGAACTCACATTTCATTCTTCTATTCCAGTTGCCTCACATAGTCAAGAAAGACCTACGGCAGCAGTCACACCCATACAAGCACAAAATCCAGCCTGCCTTATTCCTGCAGCTGTGATCATTCCCCACCACTCTGTTGCCTCCCAGCAGCTCCAGCCCCAGCTTCCAAATACTGCTGCCTATGTCACAGCTGTGAATGTGAACCGCTCAACCATCCCGCTGGCATGTACAGCAGCTTCTCTGAATTCTCCTAACATTGCTGCTTCATCTTTGGAGGGAGATATCAGTGGAAAAACTGCTAACACTCATCCTGGAGCTCCTGCATCTCCAGAGAGTGCTTTAACAGCTGTAGGAAGTGCTGCTGTCAGTAAAACAGACAAGGATGGCAAGGTGGGTAGAGAATAAAATAATTCCCTTGAATTCTCCTATTTTCATCATAAAATCTTTTAAGAAAATTAAGAGCACAACCTAAAAAACCCACATGGACTTGCAGGAATGCAAAAATTTCAGTCTCACAAAATAAAATCAGAATTCTTTTAGGTTACCTTTCTTATTAAGCAGGCACACTGAGATATTATGGAAAACACATTACCAGCAATGTTTATTAGACAGAGAAGGAATGCTCATAACAATCTTTTTTAAATGTAGGACAGTGGAGTCTGTAGAGATTCTGCTTTCCTTCCTTTCATTTGAAGTATTTCCTATGTGTGTCAACTCATTCTCACTGTTCACCAAGCCATGTGATTATACTGTTGTCAGAAAAATTCTTCTAGCTTTGTAGTTGATTTTATTTTATAGTTGTGATGTAGTTAGGAAACTTTTTTCTCCTTGTGACAACTATCTTTGTATCTCAAATATTTTAGACTTAACCTTACTACTCTTCAGCCACATGTACTCCTTAGTGAAGTTTATGAAGATTTTAATCTTAAATTGTACACTAATGTCAGCCACTTTTTAGTTACTTTTTTTTATTATTATTGAATGGATGTGCCTCAAACTTTATTTTAAAATTATTTTAGCCATAGACATTGAAACCAGACTGAGGTGGTCTTAGAGAAAACTTATTTGTAGTTTAAGGTGAATGATGCTAATACAGGATTGTTTTAATTTCTTTGAGTTTCTCTTTATCTTTGACATTTGCTAGACAGATTGTTGGTGAAATGGCTCTAAGTTATTGGAGAGTTGGAAAAAGGACTGAGGATTTTTATTCACTAAATCCACTACATCCCAGGCTATCAAAATTTTTTTTTCTCATTGCTCTTGCTTTTCTCTGTCTATGGTTAAATATTATTTTTGTCTCCAGGGCTTACAATCTGGCACTTCTCATAAGCACTAAATTCACTCAGTCAAAGAGTTGGTATGAAGATCACTGCCACACCCTTTAAAAAAAAATACAAGAAGCACAAAAACTACTTAAATAATTCTCTTCAGGCTAGGTAATAGTCTTCAGGGATTCTTGTCTGGACAAGCAAAAAGAATGTTTACAGTCCTCCCTTTTAGCAGAACAGCAGAACACAATGCATTCCCCTTGGGGCGAATTTTTGTTAGATCATAAAGGTCTTCCATTACTAAAGGAGGATAAATAAAAGAAGCTTACCTAAACAGTAGCTTCCAGAGCAGACTTTTCTCCCTGCTTGATTCTTTGTCTTCCCAGAAACATCCATGGTGATGAAATATTTTACTTCATAGATTCCTGTTGTGGTAATACTAACTCCTCACACCTTTTTCTAGACCACCTTTTGTGACAGAGCCATTTCATTTAAAGTTAAACTTTAACCTTACAAAGTGAAAGGACTTAGCTAGTTAATGATCTAAATTACTTGCTGTTTTTCTCTTTAGAATGTTAATAATTTTCTTTTTCTTTTATAATTTTCATAATCTCTCTGATGTGAAGTATGTCCTTGTAATTTACTGAGTTCTCTCTGAGCACGATGTCATCTATCAGAAGGAAGTATTCAACTCTTTATGGGAGAGCTTTGTTCTAAAATGGGGCACTGCTTTTGGTTTACAGAAAGAAAAGAAAGGTTTGCTGAAACTACTTTCTGGAGCATCCACCAAACGCAAGCCTCGGCTGTCACCTCCAGCATCACCCACCCTGGAGGCTGAGCAGGCTGCAGCAGAGCTGGCCCTGCAAGGTGCAGTGGGGCCGGAGCTTCCCTCGGCAGGGGCTCACAGCAAAGCTGGCTCCTGTCCCACGGACAGCGAGGCCCCTGGGCTGGCACAGGAGGCGCTGCACCGCAAGGGCGCTGCCCTGGATGCCTCTGTCCCGATAGCCCCGCCGCCTCGGCAGCCTTGCTCCTCGCTGGGGCCCGTCCTCAATGAATCCAGGCCTCTCGTGTGTGAAAGGTAAATTCTCCTATGCAGCTAGACTTGGGCACACCAAGGAAAAAATCCATTCTCTGACACTTGTCGTGTGTGTGTTAGAACTGCTTCAAAATGCCGAGATTTTATAGCAAGATGAAACTTAGTTTTTAACAATTCTTTATTTACTTATCAGCCAATACTCCTGTTTATATTTATTTACTTTTCATGTTACTTCAAAGTTTTTGAATGAATAGACACTCAAATACGATGGTCACAGGTTTGGTAGACAAAAAAGGCCTCCTGTTTTTCAAAACAAGCAGCACATTATGTTCTTGAACTTATTAGTATCAGGTTAGTCCTGATTATTACCAGTGTATAACTGCCCACCTAAATATGTGGTGAATGAGACCTTTATCTATCTATGTGTAGATAGATTTTCTTACTTTTTACTGCCTGAATGCCCCATGCCTGTGCATCTACACAAGCTCTAGGGCGGCCTCTGTGCTCTGATAAGTGAGTCTGAAAAACATACAGGTGCCTGGACTCGCAGACTGACAGGCAGTTGCTTAAATGTTCTGCGACTTTTGTGTCCACCTATAGTTTTTCAAGTCCTCAGTAGAACGTGAAGGAAGTGGCAGTTTTCTAACTACAGGATCTTTTATTTTTTCTGGTAGCAGACAAGCAGTGTGAGGAGTGTCATAGGATTTCTTTTGCATCAGCTACAGGATTGTGTGGTGTACAGAGAAAAAATTGTAGAGTTACAATATTAACAGCTCTAGGACTGAACCGATTGAAGCTGACTATTATAGACTTCATTCTGATGCTATTAACTCATGGTGTGTGGGCATCCTGTTGTACTTCCAGAAGTCCACTATCTTAAGCTATACCCGTGTCTTAAAATCCAGGCAGTATATAACTTTTTGCTTGTCTTTGTTCTCTCCTGTCATACCTCTAATATTTTTTAAAAGGTTATTTCTGTTCCTACACAATTTCCTTGCAGGAGATTTCTATTTCATACTGAATTTGTGAAGCAGATTTACATTTACGCATAAAAAATAAAACCTGAAAGACTCTTCTTTAAGAATAACATCATTCATTTTCACATTATCATAAGTCTGTTTGGCACATTAATATGTTTTTATGCTTTGAATGTGAAAATAATATTAAATTCATTGTGAAAATAATGTTAAATTCATTCTGGCATAACCAGTGCATATTAGTGTAAAGCTCTTTCTATCATCACAAAAAGTCGTTTTTTCACTTCCATGATGGAATTTTTTTTTACTCAGAACTACTTACAGANNNNAAATACAATATTTTTATTGATCTAGTAATAACATATACTCAAACATTCTCTCTATCCTTACTGTTATTTAAGTGATAATTGCTACTGAAGAAGCATTGCGACAAGATAATTCTCAGTGGTAGTCATGCATGGTTGTCAGTGTATTTAGACAGAATTTCATCTGATTCCCTTTGTCCTTTCAGGACAGGGCTAGTTGTTTTTTTTTTTTCTGCTGATGTGCCCTTGCACACTTCCTTTGGCTGAATTTTTTAAAATGTGATGGTTAATAATACTTAAAATTTACATTGTACTCATTATCTTTGAGGTAATTTATAAGCATTGATTACTCTTCAGCAGTCTGGAAGATGTGGTGGGTAAGAATCATGTGGCATCTTCAGTGAAAATTTGAGTTGGGGAGGGAAATATTCATGAGGATAAGCTCAACAAAAAGCTGAACAACAGAGAAATCTCCTGCTAGGATTATTCTGCTCTTCCATCTCACAATTCCAGTCACAGATTACAGTGGAACTATAGAGTCCCAGTTTAGAGAATTTCAGTCACCTGAAACTCTGCAGTGGAGCTCACGTCTTCTGATTCTCCAGCCAATACCCAGGTTGTCTTGGGGTGATTTCTTGTATTGATGCAGTGCTGACAAGGCCAAGGATCATTATGTTTCCTTTACAGAGACAGACCCAACTCCCTGCAATTCCCAGAGTGAGACATGCTATGCTATGCTATGAATATACAGGAGTTTAGTTACCTGAGGAGTTTAATTTTTCCATATAATCTAAAAGAAAACTTCAAGCTCTTTTCGTGAGCTTTCTCTTTTAGAGGGAAATGTTGCTTAAATAGCCTTAAATTTTACAGTAAATATACAGCATTGGGACAATAAACTACCCAGCACTCCACAATGGTGTTAGAGACTTGAAGTTGAACCTAAATATGCATCACTGCATATCCTAAATTATAAAATGAATCTTTCATCCGGTTACAGTGAAAGAAAAGCAGTAATTTTGTTCTGTGATTAAAGTGACCCTAAGTAATTTCGTCTACCACAGAATGACTGGTGTAACATCTGCTCCCAGTGAGTGGGCCAGTGGCTTTACAGGGCAGCAAGCCTTCCCACATCTGGCACCATTTAATGCTGGTAATTAAATGCTGAGAACCACTCTGCCCTCGATGGGCGTTGGTGATCTGTAGGAGTCAAGGCACCCACTCAGAAGACACAAGATCTGCACAGCAGCAGGGCACACTTGAGCTGGAAAGTAAAAATTCTAAAGGCAGGGAAAAAAAGCTAAATCAAGAAGCTGAGTAATAATTATTCATTTAACTTGTGTAATGGTAGTAATTCCAGCTTTCTGTGTTTCTCTCAGCTAAAATTTGCTGCATGTGAGAAAATATTATTATCCACTTGTTGATCAGGAAAACCACAAATAATTGTCCAAAAATCAACCACAACTAAGTGGGCATAAAAGCAGTATTTTGTGTCCAGTGAAACAGAAGCAACAAAAAAGTGGAGAAACACATGAAAGATATAATCTTTTCCATGTTACTGAAAAGTGTGAGAAATGCTAATATTAAAAATTCAAATCAGAATGGAGAAATGTGAAGACAGACCACCACCCTTTCAAAATAAAAAATAAATTCAGGAATACAAAGCAAAAGCACTGTGGGATATAGCCAGACACATTAAGAAAATCAGCAAACAACTGGTAGCAAATATATTGGTTACTTCTGGGAAGTTAAAGTACTTTTATTTTCATAATACTTACATTTTGTCACTAGCTGGTTAAAAATAATTAATATAATATTTGGGAAATTAATGAAAAATGTTATAAGGCAATCAAATAAAAATAAAAGAAAGGAAAAACCTCATAGTTGTACAGCTTAGGTGCATGTAAAATAATAAGATTGAGTGACCACAAAAGATCTACATATCTGACTCTCAGTCATTGAAAACATTTGCAAATACTGAATAGGGAGACAAACAAGAAAGTGTTTTGGAAGATTCAAACATATGGGAATGAACATGTTTTTCCAAAATATAGGTCATGCTTAGTAAATATGATTATTTTTCTTCAGGGACCTTGCAATGAACTTTGGAGCTGAAGCATAAGCTTTTTATTCTGCATGAAATTGGTAGTTTTGGCAATATGTTGTAGATGATGAAATAAGTAATGGAAAAACAGTTTCTGTTCCACAGCCAATCCAGGGTTATCTGGATAGACAGCTATGTGAATGTGTGATGGGTCTGTGTCTGATCACCTCTCTTTGGGCAAATAGGATTTGTAAAATGTGGCAGAAAATTTGAAGAAGGACACACGATTTACAGGTGCAAAGCCTGATGGGTTTCTTCTCATTAAAAATTGAAAAATACAGTAAAATAGTGCTTTAAAACCAGGGTTATTCTGCTCTGTATTAGACACTAGATTTCAAGATGAATATCAAAATAGTTGGAAAACTGAAATTTAACAAGTACCAAATTACTGCAGAAGTTGTTGGACACTGTATGGAAAGCTCAAGACAACTGTTTCTGTGCTAGCTGGTGATCCTCTAGGGAGGACAAAGAAATGATGGGAGCAAGCAGCAGCAGGGAACAGACTTGTCTGTCAATTCAGGGAAGCATAGAGGTTTCTGACAGCCAGAAGTAGAAACTAAAAACAAGCATATTTCAAGTCAAACATTTACAAGGCAGTGTTTGACAGACTGCAAGATGAGGCAGGCATTTTGAAACTAATTTTTTTAACAGACTATGAAGTGTGCGGGTTAATTTTCAGCCTGAGAGCAACCTGCTTGTTAACAACAGGAGAAATTCTTCATAGCTTTACTGCAGTTCTTTATGCTTCACTATCTTGTCCTTGTCTTGCCTGAGTAGAGGCTGTTGTTTTAACTCAAGCAGTTTACAGTCTCAATTTAACTTACAGTCTATTAAAAATATTTGGTTCTCACTTCCTAAGTCACCATTAAAACCCAAGTTGCCCAAAGCAGAAGTTGGTGCAGGTCTAGGTTGGATGCAGGGCATTCTGGAGCTGCACACTAATAAATCTTCTAATTGGCTTGGTAGCTTTTATGAAGCATGAATCTAATAATTCCCGTGCTCTGAAATCTGGGGATTGCCATCACTGAAACAAAGTGATGGCTTATAAGTCAGTAATCAATAACATTTGACAACTAATTAAGTCCAAATATGTTTTGCTATACTTAGATTTCCTAAGAGACTTACAAAGTGCAGCTACTCTTTTCTGAATATTTTTAACTGTATAGACAGACTTAATTTTCGTTTCATATGTTCTTAAGCAAAATATTCTACTATAATACAGTAGTTTTCTCTGCTTCAGTATTACAGAATTAACTTGTTTTATTATGTGTGTATTGAGCTACACCTGCCATTCCATCCTTTACTAGACTGTATCTTGTTACCTTGTCATTTCATCAGATTGTTCATTTATTTTAATAAATTAAAATAATAAATTATTTTAAGCTTATTAAGGTAATCGTTATCTTAATCTATGAAGTAATAGAGTTTTATGTTGTTGTGAAACTATGGAAGAAGAGATTGAGTGGTGTTATGCATGTTAAAACAGAGAAGTGTAGCCTCTTTTTAATGCACTCCTATTTGAAAAGTAATGCACTCCTTGTTGATTTTACTGTGAGAGACTCAAAAATATGCTTCATGCCAAGTGCTTAAGAAAATTGTTGAGTTGAAAATAGTTTTTAACATAGTAGTGCACAAGTTGAGCAGCTGTGTTCAAAGAATATGTTCTAACTTGAAGAGTTTCTAAGGAAAATGAAAATTATTTAAAACAGCAAATCAAATTTATAGGTTTTGTTGGTTTCCTCCTTTTGTTCTTTGACTTTCCTTAATAGCCATCACTGGAATAATAAGAAGTTAAACAAACACTTGTAAAATTATGCCTAGCTACTGCTGTGAATGCTTTGATTCTTGCTGAATCACAATGACTGAAAGATTCTGTAAATTTATATTGGAACAAATGTTTACAATTTTCTCATGTTATTTGACCATTGTCTGTATTTTACGGGGATCTTGATGAAAAAAAAATCATCAACTTAAGGGAAATTCATTCATGCATGAATTTGCCTTAAATTTATTATGTTGCTATTGTTATTATCTGTTCAAGACATACTTTTAAGTTGTTACATACTCAGCAAACAGTTCCAGACAGTTTCCTGTGTTCATAAGCTTCAACAGGCACAGAAATATTTTTTAAAATATCGGGTTAAAAAAAAAGGCGGAGGGGAAAGGGGGGCAAAAAAAGGAACCTAAATGAAAGTGTTTTTTTCTAATTACACAGGTACAGGGTTGTGGTATCCTATCCTCCTCAGAGCGAAGCAGAACTTGAACTTAAGGAAGGTGACATTGTTTTTGTACACAAGAAACGCGAGGATGGCTGGTTCAAAGGCACTCTGCAACGAAATGGAAAGACTGGCCTTTTCCCTGGCAGCTTTGTAGAGAACATTTGAGAAGATTCATTCCAAGAGTTTCAAATCATACTGTACTGTAAAATAGCACAAATATTTTGCCAGAAAAAGCACAGTCATGAAATATTTTCAAATGACTGTAATGTAAACAAAAATCTACATATTTTTACAGTGTCTATAGCACAATTACACCAGCGAACAAAGGAGATGAAGGCATCTGCTGGTTTTATCACTTTGAATTCTTAAGTGTGATGTGTGCCTTGTACTGTCTGATGTATTATATAGAGGAATTTTTTCCCCATGTATGTTACATAAATGAGCAATTGTTTACAAGGCTGTAACTAATTTATTCTTGGGGTTTTTTTTTAAACTTGAATTTTGTGTAATAGCTGAAATTCTTGTGACTATGATTTTAACAAATTATTAATTTATGGAAAAATAACAAAGGGGAAGCTGGATTCTCTCCTTATGAGCAAGCAATTATATCTGATAAAGAGCCTCCCATTTATCCTCTGGACATTTTTCCCCTGCTGTGTCTGACAGTGGAGTAAGTCTCTGTTGTATGAGTAAATGTTGAGTGGTGGTGATGTGGCGTCAAATAGAATTTGCCAAATGGGGAAAAAATGTGTATTTTCTTCTTTGGACAGAGAAGAAAAAAAAGTCAGTGGTGTTCTTGAGTCTAGTTTTACTTCTTCATGAATCACCTAAGTAGAGTAATGTTTCCAGGAGGCAAAGATGTATGTGAACAACTGAACAAAACCATCTCAAGGTTAGGATCATCTCAAGGTTAGGAAAGAAGAAATTTAGGAGTACCAACAAGAAATTCCCTATATACCTTCTGTTCATATAATAACTTGGCTATTTGAACAAAGGTTACCTTTGTATATTTGGCCAGTTCTTTGGGCATTTAGTGCTCAGGATGCAACAAAATTGTAAGGAATGTTAAAGCCCAACACTTAGAACAATTATAACTTGAAAACATCTGTTTGATAAAACTGAATATAAAAATAAAATGCTAAGTTGTACTTCATGTCTAAAAATGCCTAAGATGTGTAATTTGCTGTTTTCTTCTCAAAATGATCTGCATGGCCAAGAGATGTTTTAAAATGTCTGAGCAGTAGTGGTGGTAAGTGATGCACTTGTGTTAAAGTAAAAGGCTGTATGAAACACTGTGAAAACTTTACTAACTTCTTAACCATTGCTACTTTGCTATGTTCTGATTTTTCTTTGTCTTGCATGTGTTACTCAATTCCTGCAGTAATGTAACTGTGCATGGTTGGCATTTTCCATTCCAATTTCCTGTTGCTGGGTTATTTTGCTCTGAAAGTTTCCCAAAAGCCACTTGACCAAAACTAGTGAGCAACTCGCCTTCAACCAGAGAAGGTGTCCAGTGTTTGAATCATTAATAAATTTTTTTTATGTCCTTGCAGCTGATGGATAGAAAGAATGCAGCCTGCAAGAAGTACATTGTTAGTCTTTCAGGGTTTTTTTAGAGATTTGACACTGGGGAATACACACGCTACTCAGCTGAACTTGGCTTTTTATTTTATTGTCTGATTATAGCAGTTTAATGGTGATTTTTTTTTTTTGTAAGACACTGAGCGCCATCATCTGCATTTAAATACCTTTGAATCTGATGTAATTTGGCTGTTACTCAGCACTTTACAAAGGGAAGCCAGTAAGGTGATTCAGTGTCACACAGAAACTGTCACACAGATCTATTAAATCCTTATAATTTTCTTGAAGTTATGCAGTGAAAAATATCAAATGTTAATGACAGAGATTTCTTGCAATATCAGGTAGTATCATGGTGGTCTTAAAAATAAAAAAAATATATCTATAAATATATATAGTTGGACACGACAGCATTCCCAAATTAACCATCTCTCTTAAACACTGTATCATTCAGTTTTTGCATTTTAAATCTTTTAAATAGTTTACTTGAATATTCATGTAATATATAAAGGTTTTGTGAAATGAATTTTAGTTAGAAAGAAGCTGATATCAGCTTTTGTCAGCATAAATTGGCACTAGTGTGTCGTAATCTTATTTTGGAAAATTTAGTGCATTTTATATTAAAGACTACTAAAGGTTAATTTTTTCTATCTCTACTCTCCATATTTTAAACTAAGTGACTAAGGTACCTCTATTAATAGAATTTCATGATGTAAAGTCAGTTAAAAATCAGCTGTTAATCCAATAGTTCTGTTAGATGGAATACATTTTTAATTGATTTTTTTTTAACATTGAGTAAACGTTTGTAAAAAGGGCTTATTACATAGCAGTGCAACAATGACAAAAATGCAGTTTATCATGCCTTTTTTGTGATCTTTTGGGGGTTATTTTTTGGTTTTGGCTTGGGATTAATTCAGTGTAGAAACAGACAAACCCTGTGCATTTGCTTTGTGTAATTCCATTAAAAATTTTTGTAAGGTATTTTATATCTATGTTTGAAGTCCGGTGAATGTTAAGTGTTTGATTTATTATGTTAAACTTCCAATCCTAATAAATATTTTCTTAGCAAACAGCTACAGCAAATAGTGTATGCAAACATTAAACATAAATTACTTGTAAAGAATTTGCCAATAAAATTCCCAGAACTTAATTTCCGAATTCCTAGGACGGTATTTCTGCTCACAGAGAAAAAGTCTTCAGATTCCATAATGTGAGAAGCTTGGAATGATAACTATAATGCAAAAACTGTAGAGAGGACTGAGGACGTGGCTGATCTTTTCCCAACTCCTTATTTCAGTGAGTAACTTCAGAAGAGGGTAGGTAACTCCATCTCAGTCTGTTGGTGATGGAACTACAGTCTCATCAACAGCACAGCAGGTGCACAGTGTAACTGCTTTCTCTAGAGGAAGAAGTGTCTGGTGCAATGGACCTGCTGTGGATATACTGGGAGAGGTTGAAGCATCTGCCTGAACTTCCACTGTTGGCAGAAGTGTTGGGTGGCAAGAGACTCGTTTGCCTGAAGAAGTTTTCTTTGCGCCGCAGTCAGGCAGCAGCTGGCTAATGAGGAGACCTTGATTTAACTGTGGTTACATGTCTGCTATATACGCATGGCTTCTGGGAAAATTGGTGGAAATTAATCCTAAAAGTGTTTGCCAATGTTTGAGACTTGGTAAATGTTGCAGCTACTGCGATAAACTCAGTCTTAGTTAAAACTGACAAGCGGAACCTAAATTGTGCTGGTAGTGAATGGTGCAGCCCTGGGTGCTCTCTGAAAGAAGGAGCATCTCATCTAACCTTCCTTAATTAAGAGGGATGAGGGGAGGGAGGAAAGCAACATGATTTGTAGAAATGCAGAATGGAGAATATAGAAAAGCAAGATTTCTTTATTTTTTCAGAATTGTGGTCTGACACCAGTGCATCCATAGGAGAAAAGTATAGACAAACATCGTGGCTGTGTAGCAGAAGTAAGACTGTTTCTTTGGGTTGGTTTTTTTGTTTGTTTGCTTGTTTTGTACTGTAATTATTGAGTAATTCTAATAATGTGTTTAACATTTGGCTTGCCAAAGGTGTTCACCTTGCCACAGGTGAAATCCTGTTCACCCTCACTTCATTACCTCTGCCTTATAGCAGTAATGACAATTATGATAGTTTTGCATAGGCTTAAAAACATGACTTCTGAGCATTCTGGCTTTTTTCAGAGAGCTGGCAAAATATTTTGTCTGGCTTGTTCTTCCCAGTAGCTTTAAGCAAATGTGTTTAATGATGCACATTGACATTAATGAAACACTAGAATCTACTTGTCTAGTTAAAGAGATTTGTGTCTGGCATTAGTAAAACTCCTACAGTGTAGTCACTGCTTTCTGAAGGATACACCAAAATTCTTTGGATTTCTACCATGCTTCTGCAATATGTGTACTTCTCAAATCATGCTCAGATGCTCATTCCCTGCTCTTGGTTAATTATGGTAAACCTTAAGCAGATTTGAAGCTTGACTTAAACAAAAACAATGTCATAAATCTTTTGAATAATAACAACAGCAACAATGACACTAATAATAATTCTTTTTTAATGGCAGACTTGCAATATTTGTATATAGGAACAAAAGTGCTGAGAATGCTGATGATGAATGATGAGAACATGGACATTAGATGTGGGGAAAAATGGGAAAGAGAAAAGGATTTGGAAGACCTGTATATGGGACCTGAATCTTAACTAACTTATTAGTGATTTTACCTTAGTTACTAGAGTCAAGCTCTGTGAAAGGACTTGAGAGGAACTTGGATGTCTAAGGCTGAAGATGCAGCCCTCAGCCTTTGTCCAGTCTCTTCAGCTTGTATTTGTTTGGTGCTTGTGTCTAGAACAACTGCTGTTTTCCTGTCAAATACATTTGAAATCAAAAACTAAGCATCCATATTTGTGAATTTAGTTGCAGGTTGCATTAATAAACAGAGGTAGTGCCCACTTTCTACATATTTTATATAGTAACACTAATATTAGACGACTGAATGTCTTGGGAAATGCACACCTAGATTCAATGTATTATTCTTCCACAGTGTCATCCCAATAGCTCTTACTTTCTGGGAGACAAACTTGTTGACAACCTTGAGGTAAGCACCTGCTCTTGAAAACTTGAGGTGTCACCTTTTTGCATCTGTTTCCTCCTTTGCCAGCTGATGATTCCTGTGCTTCTGAGATGTGTGGTGTAAAATTTGCTTTCAAAGTAAAGGCTGACTGGTTTTTGTGAGTTTGAAGATAGATTCTGATGGATTAGATCGGCTTCCAAATACGATCATCAGCATCTAAACCTTTCTAGAAGTCTCCTCAAACTTGCCTTCTGTGGGCAAGAGACTTAACTGATCCATTTTAACAGCTGACGAGCACTTTGTTCACAATCACCCTAATACAAGGTACAAAACAAAATGAATTTGCTATACCCAATCTGCAATATGCAAAAGCCTTTCAAAATGTTACATAATGAGCAATTCATGTGTGCCTATCAAATAAGAGTGGTTACATTCTACATAGTATTCTGAGCAGATCTCAGGAAGTATTATCTATCTGCTCCTTCTACTATGCTCTTTTCTGTCAGCTGTATTATTTTGCTAAAAAGTGGCAAAATCAGTTAACTGCTCTACTGTTCCTACTCAGTGGAGTAAAGAAAATTTAGACACAGTGACATTAGCCCCAGATTTCAATTACTCACAGTTTTAACAAGCTTGTAAAAATTCCCCTTAGCACATGTAAATGAGTAGAACTTGGCTGCACTGTGCACCCAGCTCTAGTGCCCATATGGTTCAGGTTGCATGGCCCAGAGGCCTTCTGATGTCTGCATCTAGTAGTCATTCAGATCAAAACCAGTGCACAGGATGTCCAAACACTAGCTACATTCTCATTTCACAGTGGTGAGAACAGCCTGTACAGGAGTGGAGACAGTGGAAATTTGGCTGGCACATCAAGACAAAATACACTTCAATTACAAAGGCAGAAAGAAAAATGTCAGGATTTTAAAATATCTGTGCAGGTGTTTTCTCCTCTCTGCTACCTCAGATGGAACCCCATTTCACAAAGCAAATGGGCTTTAATTCCCGACTCCCCCAAGCCCCCCCTTCCCCATCCCCCCCTTCCCAGAAAGGAAAGCAATATAAGCCGTTAGAAATATCCAGATTCTTTGGCATTAGAACACATGGTTGGATTCTCAATTACTCCAAATCAGTGCTACTTCATTGATTTCATTAAACTTTGCTGGCATACACTGAATATGCCCCCTACTGTTAAATACTGAAGGAAAATATCTCATCTGCCCTAAAGGAATGAACGTGTTTGAAAGAAACGGAGTTGGAGGATTTTCATACTTGGAAAATACAGAGCTATTCTGGCTGTGTTATGCTTCTCTCAAAAAACATTTGTCCCATGGTACAGCTGAGGCACTAGATCAAAGATGATGCCTTTTAGCAGCACTGTAAAGCACAGAAGACTTGCTCAGTTTTCAATCAAACCTATAAATTTCCAGATCCACAATTGCATACTGGGCCTTGGTTTGCTAACAGCTGCTAGTCCCAGAATCTTTTGTGGTTGGTTGCTGCTGTATTTTCTCATGGTGTATCTGCAAATTCTTGGGAGGGAAGATGAGTCAGCAGCAGAATAACTTTAAAGTAGTCATCGACTTTGTTCTCCACAACAAGGGACGTGCCCTAGGTCAAATTTCTTATTTCAGCTGGTTGAACTTCTGAATAAGCTGAAGAATGTTAGCTCTAAAAAGTTTACAGTTCAAAGAATTTCTCTCTATTCCTCTGGTAGGCAGCATTAGTGTGTCTTTTGAATGCACACGGATCAGGAAATCTCCTTATTTTCTTGCTTGTCAAAGCATTACTGTATGCTGCTATCCAGCTTCTAAGTTTATAGTACACAAGTAACTATTTGCCCCTGCAGTCACTGAAATTCTTTGCATTCAATAATTTAAAATCTGTGATAGACAAGATAGCTTTTTTACAAGGATAAAGTTTAATAGTTTTTTTAAAGTAAAGTACTATGGGGCTTTGTGAAGATCAACATTTTCATGAAAGATAAAAACCATGCAAAGAGGTAAACATTTTAAAAGTTAAAAAAATTGGTAATCATCCTGCCTAGGCATTTAGTATTCTTGATTACTTGCACCAAATGTGTATTTCTTAATACTGAACGGGTTATTTCTGCCACTGACTGTTAAAATTCTCAGAAAGCTGGAGAGTTTCTGTTGAGGATGTCTCCAATAAATAGGAAAAAGAGAGCAAGAATGAGATGGCCTTGCAGTTCTGTTGGATGAGCCAGAGACCAGTTCAGGACCCAATTTTAAGTGGTCCAGTTGTACATACCACAACCATATCGCTGTTTGGAGGTCTGCCATAGTTGCTCTCAAGAAAATGGCAGATGGTATTTCTCATTTGTTCTTTACCTTACTTAGAATACTCCTTTTTAAGGAAATCCCCATAACTTAGCGTCAAATGCAGATAAAATTTGGCTGCAATGGCAAAACACAACAGTGCTCTTGTAATTTGTTTCTCTGATTTGGCAGTGTTAGTGAACACTGAGATGATCAAAGAAAAGTTAACTACTAAAATATAACATTTTCTAGGTGATGTTTCTCAACACCATATTAGAAAAAAGTATGCTCTTCTCTACAGCACAGGATCAGCAGGCGTGAGCATCAGTTTCTGAGTCTGGGAAAGTTATGCAGTTCTCTTTGTAAAGACTGACATGTCAGCAGTGAATGTGCCAGTGGGGAGTGGGTGGGAGGAGAAGCAGCCTGATAATTACAGAGGTCAGTGAAACATTGCCTGCTCCAACCACAGCTATTATGAGGTTGTTGTTTTACAATATGCTATTCCATAGGAAATGATGCTAACGCTCCTCTCCCACAGTAGGTCAGGGAGGTTTGTAAGTGGATTGGACCAAGTGTTTGGGTGCTGGAAGATGAGGACCACAACAGAACTTAGCTGGTTTCATGTCTGGGGGCCTCTGGAGACCTGGCTGTGTCGCCAGAGCCCCCAAGTGCAGGCACAGTCAGGGCTGATGGCACAAACTGCTTGTCAGAGCTGCACCACGGCTCGGATGGCAAAGCCAGGCTGTGAGAGCTGTCACCTCTCTTCAGAGGTCACACTCGTGGGAAATGGTCAGTCAGGAGGATGTGTCTCAGTGCTGGGGTACGTTGTGCTGGCAAACCTTTGTTGTGTGGACTCCGTGGTGTGTGTTACTTATGAAGGAGAGGATGTGGGAATTGTTCCATCTGCTCTCTCCGTACTTTTGCCAATCAGTGTAACAGGTTTGGTTTTGACTACAAAGTATCACAGTCTCATACTGGCAGTAATAGAGTGTACTCGTGCAGCTATGATTTAATTAGCCCACAGCCCTGTTTCTATTGAGTAATGGCTGAATCCACTAAGAAGTAGCTTTTGTCAAGAGCAGGAACTAGTCTGAGGAAAAATTAGAAAGCCTGTACTTTGGAGCTTCTTGGACTTCATCAGATTCTGCCGTCAGAGGCTGGAACTCCTGGTTGTTTGTGTGTGTCTGAAGATCTGTCATGTGTCTGTCTGCATGTTTTCTCTATTGCAATCCTGTCAAAAGCAACATTTTTAAGGAAATATGGGTTTTTTTTCAAGGGCACATATTAGATTCTGGTCAACACCTGGTTAATATTTGCTATTAAAAGCTTATTTCTGTCTGGCATACAGAAGACACAAATAGAAAGCCCATGTTTTTGTAACTAAAAGCACTGTGGACAACTTTACAAAAGCTTATAGAGCTGGCTTATGTTGTGTTTCAGCTATATTTGGTAACACAGTAGAATGCTTTTGGAAGAGATATTAGATGCTGAAATAGTGGTTCCAAATATAAATGAGGTCCCAAAGGCATGAATGTAATGTCTTGCTTATAACTTTAAATTACTTTTTTATAGCTAAAACTAGCACGTCTAGTGGCTAATTATAATGTAGCCTGATGTTATACCCAACCACCAAGTTTTCTGTCTTTTTCACATGCACCACTTAACCTCCTAGGCCTTCATTTCATAAAGGATTAAGTGCACTGGAGTATTAGTAAACAAAAAACCCAACAAACAAACAAAACAAACAAAAAAGAACAAGAGCTTTGCATACCAGGAGTAGATTTAAACATGATCTTAAATGTATGATGAGGCATTTTGCTGAATCCCAGTGGTTTTTTCTCTCTGGCCTATCCTGGAGATATAATGGTGTGGTTCTAACAAAAAAGAAAAAAAACAACATTACTTACAAAGAGAAGTTACTTATGCTTTTTCTAATTCAGCAAAAATAAATGAAATTGACATTTCAAGTCTGAAATTGATTTCTTGGATACTGTAACACATTGGATAGAAAAATACAGCACTTTGGAGAGTTTGGGTGTGTTTTCTATATTCTAATTGGAGATACCGTTCCATTGAATTAAAAAATTAAAAAATCAAACCGGAAAAAAGAGAAGCAATTTTTACCTGATCAAACTAAATGGGAATTGCAGTGCTTATCCTTTTAATCTGGTCTGGCTTTGTGAAGAACAGTGTTTAGCAAGTGTTGGAGTGTTATTGAGATGGCCAGGATGAAAAGGTCAATAACTGGCTGATTTTTGAGACAGGCCACTGGTGCTGTCTGCACCTTGGTGCAGGACAGATTGCCACCCAGTGAGTGTAAAAGGTGGGGGCATAAAAAAATCTTTTAATGAGATTCAGGATTATTCTATGTCCACTAACTTGTGGGTGGGAGGATTAGGAAGGGCTTATTTGTTTCTTTGAACCAAAGTAGGGATCTGGAAGCTTCCACTCATGTCTCATGTTTTGGCTTTTATATTTTTCAGATTCATTGCTGCTTCAGTGTGTAGTTCTGCGCTTCATATTAGGAGATGGTAAACTCTCTTCACAGAGTAGGTAGACAAAACAATTCCTTCTCTAGCTGGGGACCAAGAACAACTGATCCAGATCTCAGGCCCAAGAGCATAAACAATTTGGACTGAAAAAAGAAAACAAGAAGGATGGGACTTCATAAGCTAAAGCTATAACAGGACAATTAACTCCAATATGCTAATGGACCAGAACTTATAAAAGTGAGACCCCATGACTGGTTGTCCATTTTTGTGACCATTCTGGGTTCATCATGGGTGTAGCCCTGGCTGGGCTCTTGTGCTGCCCAAGATGTATCCGTTGAGGCCTTCTAATGAATACCTACTTTATTCTTTAACTCCATCTAGCTCTGTTCTAGGTAGTCACTCTTCACAAGGCATCTCCATGAGAGATCTCCCTTTTATATTTGGGGTAAAAGCATGTAGTTTCATGCAGAATACAGAAAGAACATCAATTAGTTTGGCAAAAACTCTGCAGACATTTCAGAGGTGAGACTGGGATGAGATGGTTTTGCTGTTCCTGTCTTTCCTACCTGTTATGATAGGAGCTATGAAAACACTGCTGAAGGTAAGGGAGTCTATCATTCTCAGAGAAGTTTTAAAGGAAACTGAGCTGAAAACATGAAGATTTCCAGCTTCATGAATGAGAATCTTTTGTCCCTTTTTAGAAACCTTCTCAACCAGTGCTGTTCATGCAGGCATTCTGCTGATGGGCAGATTAGCTGTAAAATGTCTTGCTCAGGTTTTGGGGGACTTTGTGTTTGGGTAACAGGAGAACATATGACTGGACATTTGTAATCTACCTGGCAGCACAAACTGTATGGAATAATGAATTAGTGTAACAAATGGTCTTGTTCTTTTGAACAACAAGAAGGAACATCTTCATCTTGGTAGATTTGTGAGTCACAGAATCATAGAACAGTTTGGATTGGGAGGGATCTAAAGGAACATCTTGTTCCAACCTCCTGCCATGGGCACAGATACCTTCCACTAGACCAGGTTGCTCAAAGCCCCATCCAGTCAGGCCTGAATCTCTACAACAACTTTGGTTATATCTCAGAACAGTATGAAAAAGAAAACAGGACTCCAATTTCCTCATAGTTTCACAAATTTTATGCCTGTAGGGTAAAATTAAAAATATCCTGAAAATATTAACTTTTGTTGCTATGAAAGCTTGATCCCTTCCTG
Source organism: Euphonia xanthogaster (assembly GCA_034509185.1). Classification (NCBI taxonomy): domain Eukaryota; kingdom Metazoa; phylum Chordata; class Aves; order Passeriformes; family Fringillidae; genus Euphonia; species Euphonia xanthogaster. The sequence continues at coordinate 34,206,683 of JAYDZK010000202.1, read as the reverse complement.
GGCCTCATTCAATAGGCTCCATCTCTTCATTCTTGGTTTCCTCCATCAGAGGCTTAGCCAATTCCCCTAAGTCAGGAATCCACGGCTGACAAAATCCCACAGCTCTGAGATTAGTTCTGTGAATTCAAAGAAACAGTTAAAGCTATGAAGGATGTTGCAACTGGATGCAGCTTTACAGCCAAAATGAGTTATAAAACATTTTGCAGAGTACTGCTGCTAAAAATAGTTATGCACTGAGTTGAGAAAATGCAGAGATGCTGGATAAGGTCAGTAAGCACAGCATTACTCAAGTCTTACAATGGAGGAAATTGACCCACCATTAGTCCACGTCATTCAGTAGATGTTGTCCTGCTGTCTTCTGGATGAGGCCTTTCTTGTTTTTCCCTTCTTATCACATTTAGTTATGTGTTGTGCTCCTTCCCTTTACTCCCTGGGCTCTTTTCCATAGGATTGCAGCTTGTTCTTTTTCTTGCACCGTTGTCATCTGGCAATGGACCAACATGTCATAAGTAGAATTGCTTAGCATGTATTTATCAGATTATTTACATATATTTAATAGCTCTTGAACATAAGTGTACAGTACCACAAAAAATGCCTCTGTTTTTGCAAAGCATTTGCATATGCCAGCAAATGACAGTCTGGCTGTTTTTAGTAAATTTCAGTTAATTTATTTGAAATCTTTCATGAAATATTATTTTGAAATTAAACACTTATATCTTTTTGGAAACTCCCTCAACTGTTCCTAATCTACATCCTTTTAAGTTTCCCACTAACTAAATTATTGACAGCTCCCCTAATAAAAGAGAATGCCTTTCCAGATGGGATTTAAATCCTGTATCTATCCAGCAATTCACTTTTTGCAGGTGCAGTCCTCTTTCTACTCTAAGGCCTAAAAGTGCTTCCACAGAAGACGACAGTAGCTATGTAGTAGGATATGTTTCCCTAGGGCTGTGCCAATATGGGAAGCTGACAGTCACTAGCCTCAATTAAAGATGGGAATCCTGACATTTGGAGGGGGAAGGCAAAGTGATTTGGCAAGTCTTAAAAGAAATTTGTAGCATGCCTTCTGAATCTCAGTTCATGGGGGCACCCTTCCCCTGAGGAACCTAAATATTCTATGGTGTTAGCATTCCATTCCCCTGCTAGATTTTTTTCTCCTTCTTCATTTCACTTGGAAAATAATCTTGGATCAAAAACTCCTGGGAACAGAAGCTGTCATCTGTCTTTATTCTCTGAAATGGCTGGCATGCTCTTAGTTGAAGAAAATGAAATTGTAAACATATCCTTTATTTCTTGTTTGTATCATCTCTAAATCCCTTCCCCTTCCCTTTCTCTTTCCCTTTCCTTCTCTTTTCTTCTCTTTACTTTTTCCTCTTTATTTCCTTCGTTCTTGTGGGCATCATGTGATGTTAACTTCCTTAAACACTCGTATTCATAATGGATTTAATGAGTGCTTGGGAGCCAGATGGCATGTCATATTTTTTTTTTCAAAACATTTTAAAGCACATGACAGACAATTCATGTTGACAGGAGTGCTTCGCTGAGGTGTCTGTAAAGCAAATGTGTTACTTGTTACTATTAGAGCAGAATAATTGTTTATGAAACGCGTCCTCAAATTCAACAATGAGTCAATGAAGTCAACAGAAATAAACTGTGCTATGTAAACAGTGCACACTCTGCAGAGACTTTACCCAGTTGTATAAGGTAGTTATGATCTGAGTGATGCTCTCTGCTATTACACAGCCATAGTCACTGGAGTTCAAATTCAGGCGATTTTGTATGAAAATCTCCAGTCTATGGGCAGTGTTAAGGAAAAGACTATGGCTGGAGACAAAAAAGATTCTCCTTTTCATGTCAGCTGGAAAGAGAGATGCGTTCTTCCTTCTTTTATCTACTAGGAAGAGAGAAAACCACAAAAGCATTATCCATACAGAAGGAAAACAGATAAAAGAAATGGACTTTTCTATTGTAGTTAAGATTGGTTGAAGTTGTAGGTTCAGCTTAAAATATCATGGCTAATGATCCTTGTGCTGCAGAAAGCCAGCCTGGAGTAAAAACCAGATATCTGGTTTCGGGAAAACAGCAGAGTCTCTGATAAATGCATGGTCTTCATGGTATCCATCTTTTCTGGTTTAGCAGCTACACTGTGAAAATTAGGAGGTAAATACTAGCTTGAATACTCTCTGAACATATTTTATTATAATTTTAATTATTATATTAATAATTATTATAATTATTTAATAATATATATTATAATGACTTAATTATAAATATTATAATATATTAATGAATATTATAATTCTGTTATAATATTAAGCATGGATAAATCTACTTCATTCCTGAATTTTATTCATTATTTTTTTCAGTGCTCCACATTTCTAGTAAATGTAGAGTTCCCTAAGATCTCAAACAAACAAAACAAACAACACAAACAAACAAGATCTCAAACAAACAAACAAAACACAAGCAAAACTAACCAAACACCAAAATAAAACCCAAAACAAAACCCGAAACAACAAAACAAACAATCAAACAATGGCATATGAGTTTTACATCCATCAAAATACTTGTATGGGGAGTGTTTCTTTTGTCAAGGAAAAAGCCCATGATGTGTAGAAACTGGGTAAAGAGAGGCTGGATCTCCTAACTAGAAGGAGAGGTTGTCTACAGCAGGCTGGGGATAATCCACCCCTGTGATGTGCAGTATACAGTATATTCTCTATGTTCAGGATAGAAAAAGTACAGAAGGTTTAGGCAAGTGAGGATAAAACCATAGAATAAAAGAAACCAAACCAGGCTCTTGTATCACCTCTACAGCTGTATCAGCCTGTATTGTGTAGCTTTGAATCAGAATTTTTGTTCATCACTTTTGATGGTAAAATACGTGGTAAAATACACACCTTTGAGACTGATCTGAATTGTTCTTCCCCCCTTCTTCAACTGTATTTCCTATAAAGTTATTATATAGGATTAATAACAAAATTACCTTCTGGAGTTTAGAGATTGAAGCTTGTGCAATCCTGGGTTTCTGCAAAACACACTATTAACTGCGTGTTGTCAGGCAGACTTTTATGGGGAGCAGAAAATGTTTGACTTCTATTAAAATCTCAACATAAGCTGTGCTCTTACAAATCAAAACCTAGATAAGGGATGATTAAAAAAGCCCAGCTGTTGATATAAGGTAGGTATGCATTTTATATAATCAAACATTACTTATATGACAGTCTGGTGTGAACAACAGCTAATTTTTTCCAAGGATGCTATCTCTCCTGATAATTATTGGAAGAAATTATTCACTGTGATAGATAAATTTAAAAATGGTGTAAGTAATCATCTGAAAATACCTCTCTTCATTTTTAATTTCCTAATTCTTACCTTATTAAGCCAGATGATTAGGTATTATTATGATTGATTGCTTTATTAGAGGGACATACAACAGTAAGGGCTTCTGTATGTCACAAGAAGATGAAGTCTTCAGCTGCTCAGTTAAGTACATGAGTGAGATGAAATGACAGCAAAGTATTTCTGCAGGAAGATGTGATACGAAACCAGATTTATTTAGGACAATCTGATAAAGAAAACTGAATGTTGGGAGTTCCTCAAAAACTCTGTAAGCATTACTCTATGGGATTCAGGCTGCAAAATGGTAACAAGCTGTAAAGAATATTGGTTTTGACATTTCTTACAGTACTGGTGAAGATAAAGGAGGTGAGCAGTCTGTGAGATCTGAGTGATTGTCACTAGCACTATCACAGTTGCCATTTATTATGGAGTGTGTTCAACAGTCATTGCTGGCAAACCATCAGCTGAAGTTTTGCCAGTGAAAGTCCTTATGTTTCGGATCAGAGCTATTTGCAATTATGGAGGCATGACTACACAGTCCCTTGACTTTCTGTCAGTCAGTGGATGTGCTACATTAAGTTGCATTCCTGTACTCAGCAGATTTGTGCATCATTAGGGCTACCCTTGAAAACATATTCATGGTCACATATTGGATGTATGCTAAAATAGGTGAGGCTATAAAAACAGTTCATGCTTGTGGATGTGCCTTCAGTTTCCTGCTTTAAACAGTTTTTGAACTCTTCATAAATGTTATGAATGTCAATGTAGATTTGGGGGAATGGCTGAAGTATTTCACTTTCATGTATCTCAGATCTGCTATTTCCTGGGTGTTAATTACCATGTTTAGGAAACAAAGATTTTGCTTTGTTTTTCTTTGTATAAGTCCTTAGAACTTCTCATGAGAAGGGAGGTGAAGGATCAACTCTTGTTTCATTCTTCCAGCATAGGACTTTAGCTGAATTTTCTCACCATAGTGAGTTCAGTCCAAATCACTTGGTCAAATCTTTCTGTCTTTATTTCCCCACTTCTTTATGACTTTTCCCATTTCTCCCAACATCCCACCTCCTTCCCACTCCTCAACAAAGCATTTACTGACTGTAAATATGAGTAGATGCAGCAAATTTTCAGACTGCCACAGGACCAAAGCAGGCAACAATTTGGATTTGCCCATACCATTTGTGGAGATTCAAAACCTGAGACTATGATTAGTGATGTATTATGGCAGGAAAACCTTGACACTTGCTCCACTATAACAGGAAGGAAATTTTGTCTGGTTAGACAAAACTCTTTTCTGTTAATCCTAATGTTGAGAGCAGTTTTTTGTATGTTTTGGAGTGAAAACCTTTGCTGATGAATACTTCTCAAAAATACTCTTTTTTTTTCACCAGAAAATGTAGTATTAGTTAAACATTCATTTTTACAAGATAAATTAATTCCTGAAATTATTTGCTATAAATCTTACTTTCCAGCTTATATAAATGTGTAGTGAATGGGAATATGGATGAGACTATGAAAGGCAAAATGGGGAAGTTAAGGATGTTCATATGTAAAATAAAAGTAAATTATGCAAGACCTTGAGTAGATGTTTATAAATGTTTTTTAGCTAATTTTAAGTGCTGTTCCTGAAACTACTTCATATTGAGTATATTAGATATAATTAAAAGTAAATTGCCTCTAAGAGAACAGGAGGAGAGTTATTTACTCTGGAGTATTCAAAAAATTCTGCAAAACTCTTGGATGGTATTGTATCAGACTTCCAGTGATATTCTTAACACTTATGAAATATGCAATACATTAAAAAAATATCCTTTCTATACGAAATGGGCAGTGGAGACTGCTAGGAGTGACATGTCATTCCATGGTGCTGTCAGCTTTGACTGTTTTCCAGATTGCCCTGCTGGGAGTGATCAGACAGGACTTGTGGACAGAGGCTGAATGTGAGACAAATGTTTCTTAAAGATAGTTTTGCAGGCATGGGTAATGTTGGGGTTGTTTTATTTTAATGTGCCAGGTGCCTCAGGGCAGCACTGGAAGTGAGGTGTTCCATTTTAGCAGCAGATGAAGCAGCAATAATACAGGCTCCTCTTTGTTCCCTCCATGGTGTGCCTGACTGCTCACTGGGAGCAGCAGCAGTTCAGTGACCGTGCTAACTCAAACATGGGCCTCACGCTGACATGTGAAATAATCCTGGTCCTAGTGGGAAAACCTGTTTAGCTAGGAGGATATGAAAACATTAGGTAATTTGCCAAGGTTCTGATAGCTTTGTTTTGTTCTGGGTTTTGGTGCTGTGTTTTGTTTTTAGAGCTTTTATACTTTTCACAGAGGTACAAGAAAGAAATTTTTTAAGAAGAAGTTTTCAATTTTTGAAAAGGTACCTAAACTGTATAAAAACATTTCATGTTGGCATGATAAAAGTTCATTATTATCACACAAGAACAAATATTGCAGAGATTTTGCATGGTCTAGAAAAGCAAAACAGACTGCAGTGTCATAAAAAAAGATCACTTGAGAGTAAAGGTGTGGCAATTTGGCTGCTTAAATATCTGAACCTCTGTGGTTGGGAAAGTCTGCCAAGTGGCAAAATACTGGAAGGAGAGGGGTGTTTTTTTCTGTCATACAATAAGGCAGTTGGATTTTTCCTTGGCAGTTTATCTCAGCTTTGTGTCACTTGCCTAGAAGGCTGAGGCCATATCAAAGACATTTGGGAATTGCAACATAAAACTTGTTAGCTCTTTATTTATATATTTTGTATGTGTGTATATAGCATGTATATATATATATATATATATATAATTAGTAACTATACTGGATTTTTCCCAAGGTAAATGACAAGTGCATTCCTGGAGAAAGGGGAACAAAAAGAGACAGCAGCTTCAGTGCTGAACTGCCCAGGCAAAGTGGAAAATTGTGAGGAGCCCTGAGAGCTCACCTAAAACAAGGCACCTAGTCCAGTTACATGCCTTTTTTTTACAGGAAGAAATGCATGGCTGTGTGTTGACTGTGTGACCTGCCACGGAGTTATCATTTGACCTGGAAAGAAGGAAACCTCTTAAGCTCTTCCCTGGCTTAATTCTGTTCTAAGCCCATGACTCCTGTATCCCAGATACATGCCCCCATCATCAGATTTGCTTAGGCTAGGGAGGTCATCTTTAATACACCAGTTGAAAAGCAAAATAGTTTCTTGAATGTTGATTTCAATCGATGCTTAATCCGCAAGGTTTTACATTTCCGGGCAGTGATCATCTGGCTCGAGTGTCAAATCTCCTTGGCCCGGCCCACTTTAATTTTTTGTTCTTGTTCCTATAAACTGAAACCACTTCAGGCTGCTGGCTATGACAAGCTTGTTCAGTGGTGAAAACCTGAAGTTAGTGCCCACGTTTCCAGCAAGGGAGGAGACTTGAAAGCAGGGCTGAGTGCTCCAACCAGCAGGTGTTTGTTTCCAACAGGACTGAGCACGCGTGCAGCCGGGTCTCCAGTTCCTTTGTCCCAGGCCTTACACAACACCCGTGTAATGTGGGAGGTATGCTTTCACAAGCACAGGGAAAAGAATGAAAATGCTGCTGGACACTGGAGCAGCATTGCTCTTTCAAGTGTGACTCTTGGCGGAAATTTAAGAGGCCACAGATTCAGGCACCACTGTGGTTAATGATTAGACTCAAGTTCCTCTGTAAATCTTGCCTTAAATCAAAACCCAAGAGGAATTTGAAATACCTGAGAGACTGGACCTCAGTTACAGTGGCCTGTTTTGTGCTATTTTGCTCTGATTTGAGTTTTATGCTTTTAGATACATCAAATATCATTTCCTGTGTGAGACTATTCTGTTTTTTCCCATGTTAATAGAGAAATTCTTACTTGAAAGCAGTATCTCGGTTGTGTAGGAGAATGACTAAAAATTTTAGAAAGGAATAAATAACACTCTTAGGAAGAGTATTTTTGCTTTAGGGTGAGGAAAGACAGCTGTGCCATTTTGTACATTGTGGACAGGTTCCAAGTGTGTGTATACATGGTCACACAGACAGACATACAAGAATTATTAGCTTGTATATTCACATTATTAGTAAGGCAAGCATAATAATGACCAGTATTGAACTAGCTGTCACAAATCTGGTCATGATAGATGGAATAGGTCTATCAGATCAAGTTCTTGTATCAGCTACTGTTCCCCCAAAAGGGGAGGTAATCATTATGACACTGATCTGTCTCTTGCACTCCACTAGCTTTATTGGGAAATCAGTGTGAATAAACTGGCTCAGTTGAACTCTGCTTAATCCGATCTCATGATTTAACCAGGCATCTGGAAAAAAAAGGCTAATGTCACTTTGGCCAATGAATGAACATACATCTGGTTTTAAACACTAAGTTAATGAACAAGAATTAAACAGAATCTTGTCTGAACTTTTGAAAAGGATATTTAACTTTGTCAACTATAGCACACTTTAAAACCCCCACACTAAACTCATGCTTACTCTGTGTCAGCAAAATCTTAAAATCTTAACAGTACAGGACAGATTAGTCTTTAACTTTCTTTCAAGGGTAGGTCAGCTGTATGGCTAAGGACACAGGTCAGAAATAAGGCAAAGTCATAATTACTTATAATTTTTTTTCATTTAACTATGAGCATCATATTGTAGAAGGACAACAGCAGGCAGATTACATTTTCTCTGTAGTATACACATCTTCAGAAAACATCACTAAGGACCATTTTTTCAGCACTCTATGTTATTTTGCTTGTAAGCTTCACTTGAAGAAAAAGCTATCCTGGTCCTTAATTATGCTAGGTACCAGAAGTCTTGGTCAGAGACTATTCTGAGTCAGTCTCATCTGTCAGTGCCTTTTCTTCTTTAACACTGGGGCCTCCAGGCTACCAGAATATGGCAGGATTTGAAACATCATTGTACCACAAAATCTCATTCACTCTTGAAAAGAGCCACTGGCAATCTAAATATATTTGCCAAAAGAAACTAATTCTCATAATAGCTTTTCTTCAATATTTTATTTTTCTTACAGATGCCCACTTGTTTGCCAATGCCTGTCTGCTTTTTTTCTATATGTAAATAATAATCTGCAGAAGAAGAATCCCACATGCGTAGAACTAATGTTATTAAATGCTCTACAGCTCCCCTGAAACACATATAATCTGAAATCCTGAAAAACACCTTGCAAGTCACAAGCAAGAACTGTATATTTGCTCATAGAAACTCCAATAGGATTTCAGCATATTACTCTGCGGAAAATAATAATAACAACAATTATTATTAATATTAATAACAACAATTTTTCTCAAAAAAATTCTTAAGTGTACTCTTGTACAAAATTGTTATAGCTTTTATTAGTATTCCTCAGGGGGTAAATTTACTCAGTGTGTGTGACTTAATTAAGAGTCCACAGAAACCCCTCCAGCACATCATCAGACATGGATCATAACTGTAAACAGCACTACTGCTAGACAGATTTTTTAATATTAGTATAACTGCGTATCATGAAGTTTGCTTTGGTTCCTGAATACGAACTCTCACAGATCTTCTGTATTTTGGGCTTATCTACCTTAACGCGTTTGAAATTTAACTCTTCTGGTACAGTGATAGCGCATAGAAGATCCTTGGGATTTTTGGGGCAAGGCTAAGTGAAAATGAGAGAAACAGAATCCTGATTCATCTACGTGTTTGTATCTCTAGATGAAGCACATTTTTGTGCAGGAAGGGGGTAAGAAGGGCACGACTGAGAGCTCCAGCTCCACGCCGGACGCTGTAAAACGGAGTTGCAAAGCGGCCAGCGCAAGCTGAGAGCCGAGAGGCCTCGGGTGCGCCAGGCCGCTGAGGCCTGAGCCCCCAGTGGAAGACCAGGCCCCGTCCCGCCGCAGAGGCAGGGGAGCGCCCCGGGCCCGCCGCCCCGGCTCCTTCTGCCGCCGCGGCCCGTGCCCCGGCGGTGACGTCACGCCGCTCGCCGTGACGCCTGCGCTCAGCGCGGAGCGGAACCGGCCTGCCCGCGGAGGGACCCGCGCTCCGGGAGGGAAGCGAGCCGGCGGCCGGGAGGTACCGGAGCGCACGTGGAACGCGCTCCTCGCGTTCTGCTCCCGTGCCCGTGGCGGGGCGGCAGGCGCAGCCCGCGCCTGGCTCGGGCCAGGGGGGGAGACAGCAGGGACAGCGCGGAGCTGCCGCGGGGACACGCAGGGACAGCGCGGAGCGGCCCCGCTGCCATCGTGGCACCGGCGGCGCGCGGGCTGCGGTCCCGGCGTGCCC
>JAYDZK010000202.1:34182991-34197066 GCA_034509185.1 Euphonia xanthogaster | reverse complement strand
CCACCTGCAGCCGGGCCCGGGCGGGAGCCCAGCTGAGCCCCGCCGCCGGCACGGACGGAGGAGGGAAGGAGGGCTGGGCCGGGCACGGCCGCGGGAACCCCGCTCGCCCTTGTTTAAAGGTGCCCTCCTTGGGTTGGCAGCCGGGCGCTCTGGAGTGGTGCCACCGGAGCCGCGGCGTCGCGCGTTAGGTAGTTCGGCTCTGAAAGAAGAGTGAAGGTGATACAGGTGCCTACGTGTGCCTCTTGCTCCAAGTATACCTGGTTTTCCCTGCCGTTATTTAGCCAGGAGCAGCGGGGCATTACTGCGGCTGCAGCTTTTCCCTCCTAAGTCACAGCTCCAGGGAGCCTGTAGGGCGTTCCTGCGTTAAAGAACAAACTATATATAAAGTGTTGCTGTATATATGCTATGTTGCTATGCCCCACCTGTGAATGCCTCTTTAGTGCACAAGGGGCTTTCTCTGCTCTGAGAACTTGCCAGGAAAGGCAGACACATGGGTTGGTTTCAGGCACTTGTGTATACTTAGGACAGAATTTCAGTCTGCTTGTTCTGTTCGGACTCTGTCACAAAAGAGCAAAATCATCATGAGTTGGTAGTGGCCTGGCACACTTAGTACCATGTGCTTTTTTGATTATCGCTCATCCAGAAGGGTTTAATAGACCTCAGTGAGGCCAAGGGTAAGTTCTAAGGAGTGGGACACTCTTTAGTGATGTATTGAATAGCTTCCACATGTGTAGAAGTAACTGAATAGACCTGAAAGAGGATACAGGTGGAGAGTGAAACAGTGAGGGGAAGGTATGAGGAGAAATGCATAGAATTATCTAATCAGAAAGCAAATTAAGAACAAAAGGAAGTACTTTCCCACAAATAATAAAACTTGTTGCCTCGGGATGAAGACAGTATAATTGGGTTCAAAAAGGATTTATTCAAATGTATGGAAAAAAGATTCATTGTTACTGCTTGGCTCTGCCTCTGTCTCCTCAGGAAATCCCAAAACAGCTGATTGGTTTCTAGAGCTTGCAGAATAAAAGATCATTCTACAGAAGTACTTTCTTTGTGTACTCCATTCTAAACATCAAAGCTAGCTACTTCAGAATCATTTCATATTTCAAAAGGCTATTTTTCTTCTTTCAAATGCAGAAACAAAAAACCCCAGGCTAGTGGTAAAACACAGTCTGACACTATTAAACCAGTGCAAATACAATAGTTTCAAATCATACTCAGTAACATTTGCACTGGTGGGGTCCAACACAGATACTTTGGATGGAGTGAGACCTTGAGGCTGAATGACTTCAGCACAAGAATAGTGGTTGCAAGAACAATATAATTACAACCAGTGTATCAGCTTTGAATGAGCAGCTGAACAATATATTATGGCCTATAGGTACATAAATCACATAATTCATCAATTGAATAAGAGTTGCCTTAACTCTAGTATTGGAATGCTAGATTATGTGTGTGATTTTAAAATTTTTTTACTGGTTCATAAATATTTAAAAATTAACTTTCATTTGTAGAGGTGGTGTCTAGTTCAGCTGTTTATTTTGAATAAAAAGTGAATACAAATGAATGAATAAAAACCAAATCACTGATTTTGTGCTATTACAAACTGCTGCAAACAGGTAAAGCCTGTGATGTTGATAAGAACAGCAGTTAATGTCTTGCCCTACTGGACACGAAGTTGATGGTTTATTTGCAATTTATGAATTATTTTGAAGATGGGCAAGATCTGTGCTGTTTTTGGAGGATCCCGTGGGATAGGCAAAGCTGTGGCAGAGCTCCTGGCGCAGAAGGGCTGCCGCCTGGCCATCATTGCTAGGAACCTGGACGTGGCCCAGAGCACTGCCCGTGACCTTGGTGGTACGTATGCTGCTGTGCGCTTCTCGCTGCTCCGTGCTTGGGTGGCTTGTGAAGACAGTGAGTCATTAAAACCCCTCCTTGTTTAACTAGATGGAAAGGAAAATAAAGGCTGAGGAATATGAAAAAACAGATGTATTGCTATGATTCTGTTTTCACAATAGTTGTTGAGAAAGCAGATTAGCGTTTTTATCTGCATGATGGGAGTTTTTAGATGGATGGAATTGTTTGGGATCACAATAGAGTTGCTGTGAATTGAGTCATCCTCAGCTCCTGAAGAAGCCAGAACTGAGACCAGTCTGCTCACGCTGAACTTCTGAGTCCAAAGGCAAAAAATATAAAACAAGGAATTGTCGCATAACTAATGAATACAATACTTGAAAATAGTCTTTATTTAATTGCCTGGGGATTAAATAGGTTCCTTAAATTATAGCTAGTTCAACATCTGTTTTGCAACTGAGCTGATACATTCTGAAGAAGGTTTGTGGATTAAATACAGCTTTTATTGTGATGTTACGTATGTATTTCAATACAGCAGGACATCTGGCACTTAGCTGTGATGTATCCAGTGAAAAAGAAGTCCAAAAGGCTTTTGAGGAGATGCAGAGGAATTTGGGTCCTATTAACTACTTGGTTAATGCAGCTGGGATCAACAGGTTGGTTACTCCTTACAAGACTATAGATAATTCTAGATGAAGGCAGCCCACTGTAAGGTGCTCTGGCCCTTTGTGCTTAGTAAGAATGTTATTAATGAGCACATCTGAAAACAATATTAAGTGCTTGCCAATATTTTGTTCCTGATGGCAGTAAAATGCTAACAGATGATACAGCTTTCACTGTAGTTTCTGCATTCTGAGTTTGACTTCCCCCTCTATTCTTTCTTCCACATTTTCCCCCAGAATGGTCCAAAACAGTGCTTGATACCACTCTGCAAAGGAGGCTCTGTGTCCAGAAGTGTGGCTAACTTGTTTTTTGCGACGTGTAGTTCTTGCAGCATTGTCATTTTGAATGCTCAAATGTGTGGAACCACATACGCTCCCATTAATATTCTGTCCAACAGTCTTTTTTTATGAATAAACATCATCAGGGGGTTGTTGACTGAATTGTTTGGGTTTTTTGGTTTGTTTGTCAGGGATGGTTTGCTACTGAGAACCAAGACTGAAGATATGATAGCTCAGATTCACACTAACCTTTTGGGGACAATGTTGACATGCAAGGCTGCTCTAAAGGTCATGATTCAACAGCAGGGAGGTGCTATTGTCAATATAGGTAAGTTGCTTATGTAAGCCAGTGGAGTTCTGTGTACTAGTCTTCTAGAAATGTTTAGCAGGTGTAACATATTACATTGCTTGTTACAATTCACTTGTTTTCCTTGTATTTAGACATTCTATATTTAGCCTTTATTTTTGAATGCTTGTTCTTTTGTGTAATTTCAGCAACTTCTAAATGGCTTTTTTAAAGTAATAAGCACCTCAGAGTTTGTATTTTATTGAAAAAAGAAACTTTGCTATTCTTAACCAATTCTTTCAATATCTATATATACCAGCTGCTGGCAATTAACTAAGAATTGATAGGTTCAGTCAGTTTCTTTCCTTCTTTATTAAATCTGGGCAAGGATACTTTTGTTAGAAGTGTCTTAATTTTTCTCTCCTGGTGCTTGTTGGTCAACATAGATACATGAATTATACAAAAATCATAACTAATTGGGACATTTGCTTATCCTAGCAGGCTAAAGTGCATAAAGTCATGCATATTTTACTATTTTCTTGTGATTTCATTTTTCATTCCAGGTTTAAAACAAATGATAAAGCCAGTACAATGTTTCAGGTTACCCATTTAATATTCTCTTTGGTGTTTCTTTATTTTAGGGAGTATTGTAGGACTTAAAGGCAACTCTGGTCAAAGTGTATATAGTGCTACCAAAGCAGGGTTAGTTGGATTTTCACGCTCTCTTGCTAAAGAAGTAGCAAAAAAGCAAATTCGAGTCAACGTTGTTGCTCCAGGTTAGTTCCTGAGGAATTCCTGCATCCTTGACTGCTGCAATTCATTAAGACTGTGGATATTTATTGTACTCTAAAAGTCATTTGAGACTAATTTCTATTATTTTCTTCAGCTTAGTAAGTAAATATTTTAATATCTTCTGTTTGTTTGTTTAAAATATAATACATTCTTCTAGAAAACTTTCAGTCTTATTAAGGGAACACCAAGAAATTTGGGAGAGTGTCTACCTATTCCTCTATCCATTCTTACATAATGTATGTAGTTTTTCTTCTTTGATCCTTCAAAACTTGCTGTCCTTGCAGATGGAAGGATTAGATCTAATTAGAGATAGAGAGCTACCCTTGTCTCCAGCTAGAGGATGCTTGTTTGTTATTAGGGAATCATGACAGACCTTAAGAAAGCTGTCATAAAAGCACCCCTGTCTCCTGTAGTAAAAGGAGGAAGTCCTGAAAGTTATTTCTGTGAGCAAAGGCTCAGATTTTGTAAGATGATCTAGTTCAAGCAAACTGCCACCCTTAAGGAAAAATCCCTTCTACATTTTCTGAATTTTTCCACTCATAACTGTGTACACTGCTGCTCACCTTCTACTACCTCTGATGCCTTTCAGAATTCTGCGTGAACCTGTTCAGCTTGTGAACTAGGCAGGAAAAATACTTTTATTCTTTAGTGAGTTAAGCAGCTCATCCACAGCCATCATAAAGGGACAGAGTATTACAGTAAAAAGCAAAAGGGAGGCTTTCCCTTCTTGATGGCAGCTAGAAAGCAGGTAAGATCAGCTCTTTATAAAGCTGCAGCTTGTCTGTAGAGGTGTGCAGCAGTGGGAAAGCCAAATCTCAAATGATGGAAAACTGTAAAAAAGGTCCTTCAAAAATGTCAAGAAATATTCTTCAAATGAGTGCTCTAATAAAAACTATGCAAGAACTGCCATAAGCTCTAAAATAGAATGCAAACACTTTAAAGTCTGAGAGGGTTTCTTGCCAGACATTTTGTGCTCATATTTTAATTGAGAACATTTTGGTGAAATGAGTATATGTTGTCTTTTAGAAAAGTTATATTAAATATAGCTTTTGGATTGAATTTTAGTTACCCTTTCTTGTTTGGTTTTGTTTGGATTTTTTTAATGGACTTCTATAGATCTCTGCATTTTTGTTATTGCATCATTGCTTCCAAAAATGAAAAGTAATTTATTGGTTAGATAAGAAAGTGGTTTTGGCCATTAAATGATGTGGGCTGCTTTGGGACACTTTGAAGAATGGTAACTGGTGCTGAATCCTGGTAATAGATTTCACTTTGTAAGATTCAGTGGGAAATCCACTAGATAAATTTAGTTCAAGGTTAGGTAACTCTTCATATATCTCTCTGCCCTTAGGCTTTATTCACACAGAGATGACAGCTCATTTGGAAGAAGATCAGTTGAAGAAAGCAATTCTCCTTGGAAGATTTGGAGAGCCTCATGAAGTTGCACAAGCTGTTGTCTTTCTTCTAGAATCCTCATATATTACAGGGAGTGTTCTGGTTGTAGATGGAGGCTTGCAGCTTATGACCTAAGTACTGCCTTGAATAAATGACTGCTTTAATGTCATAATGGTAATATATAAATATATATTAAATAAAGGGAGAGGGTTGGAAATCATTTGAAGATTGATGTACATAATTGACTTGGTCTTTTTTAGTCAGAGGAGAAATTCAGCAGCAGTGAAGTGCAGCGTGTGTGTTTAGGTGCCTGAAAGAGTCTGTTTGGTGTTACAAAGTCTGTGTATGAAACAATTTGAAAAAGATCTGGTTTTGATATGGTGATAGCTTTAATAATGTGCTGATGTGTTTTTAAAGCACTGTATTTTTATAAAGTCCTGTTTGCTAATTTGGGAGAGAATGAGATTTTATTTGAATTATCATGTTACACAAAGGTTAATAAAGTGCAGAGACGTGTTTATTGGGTGGCAGGTATGATTGCATCAAGTTTTTCAAGTAGGGCAAGGATTGTGAACTGCATAGTTTTGCGTTCTTATCAGTTAGTCCCTACAAAGTAGGAAGGAGTTTCCTTTGACCTTTGTTTGTTTGTACCTAACACTACAAAGCTAGGAGCTTCTAGATCTTCAGCATGCCTGAATTGCCTTTAGAAGCTTTAATTATATGCAGTGTGTTTTTATAAAGACCAAGCCTACTTGGTTCCGTTCCTGAATGTGTGTACAGCACTCACTCAGTCCAGGGGCTCTTGTGTGTGCCCATTGAAGTATTGCTACAGCTTTGGAGCTGCTAATCCTGTCATACTCTCAGCTTGAGCTGCACATGCACTGCTGAGCACTACAGCTGCAGACCTTGCTCTGTAAGACACTGCAAGGACTCAGTAGATGTTTGGAACATGTATCACTTCCAGAGCACAAAGTCAAGGGGTTTTGTGTTTTGCTCTGTATCTTCATGAACACTCAGTTCAGCTGTTAAGTTGATGCTCCCTCCTATGTATGTATAGTCAATAAAATGGCCATTTATTTTATTCAAAGCAGCTTCTGAAGCTGAGTAATTATTCTGCTGTAAATGATTCTGAGTGTTCCTGTCTTGCTGAAAACTTTCCAAATGTTTGACCTGAGGCTTTTCTATTGAGCTCAAGTAATTTTTGATAATTGATGTTTTTATTATCTCTGAAGAAAACTATGAATGTGGCTCAGGACCTTCACTTCTTAGCTCTGGTGTTCATTGCATCATGATCCAGATGTTGATTCAGCTTTTGAAATTACTTCCCATCTTGGCACACACCGCAATAGAGAAAGAAGAGATCTCACTGATGATGACTGTGTCTTTAAAGCTGGAGATTTTCTTCATTTGTGCAGCTGAGAAATTTTGTCTTTGTGCCAGAAAACAATACATGTTCAAGCTTCTTGCAGGTATGTGTTGAGAAATAATACAAGGAGTACTTATATGATCAGGAGATTTTACAGTTGGTTGTGCTACTCACTTTGGAATATAAAATACCATAGAAGTAATCCTTCCAGAAGTCCTTGTCTTCCTGTTATTGCTGTTATGTGTCATATGTGTCTTTGCACCAAAAATACAATTGCTAATTATGTTTTTCCTTGATAGAAGGAGTTGGCCAGAGATGATGTGAATTTTTTCCAAGGGCACTGAAGGTGAGGAAGGACAGCTGGTACATTTTCACTAGTCAAGTAGGAATATGTCAGTGACTTGGCTGCTGCCCATACCTGCCCTTGGTATTTTACAAACAAACCCTGTGTGACATTTCTTGACCAAAAGCCAAACGTAAGAAACTAGAAATAATTTTCTTTTAGTAAGTTAGTAAGTTCTGGTCCTAATCATTATTATCCTTTTTTTTTTTGGGGGGGGGAGGGTAAGGGAGTTGTTAAATAAGTTATTAGCAATGGAATTTTTAGTTTATATTTGCAATTAAAACCTGAAATAATGCTGTCAGAAGAATCTCAGCATGCCACCAAGTAATTTCTTTAAAAGGTTCCAGTACATATTATGTTTTCATTATTGCTGTTGCCAGACTGAAGTGTTGGTAGCTTTAAATCATACTTTTAAAAAGCTTCCCCCCCCCCCCACTTTTCTTTGAACTGGTAAATTAGAACTGAAAACTGGTTAACATAATCCTGAATCTGTCTGGCCTGGTGTGATGTCTTGGACAGGGGAAGCAGGGACTGTGCAGGGTAGGTTGCAGATCAGGTGTGTGTCTCCTTAGAAGACTCTGGTATCTCCTGCAGTTTGTGACTGGGATATTTGAACCCACCAGTGTGTAGCTCTGGTTGAGGCCTGCAGGCATTAGAAATAGACCTCAGGTGCTCTCTCTGATTTGCTTTTGAATTTGTAGACCTCTATCTGATCCTGCCTGCCTTAGTTGTTTCTGTTTTGTACTGAAGTGTCATATTTCTTTTAATTACTTGTTGCTGGAGAGTTCTTTTGTATCTTAAATTGTCTTTGTTGAACTTTGTTTTACTCTTCCAGTTTCTCAAGGAAGAAGCACCAGGTAGAATTTTTTTGCAGAATTCACTGTGGATCTATTAAAAAAATTAAACTATGTTATGTTTTGTTTTATATTGTTTTTAAAAATGATGCCTAGGTGTTTTGCTTTTTCCTAACCTTTGCACTTATATTTTCAGAACAATAACTCAGTCTCGAATAATTAATGGTCAACTTGGAGTTCACTTCCACATATATTACAAAAGTCTGAATTTTTGTAGTTTTTTCAGCATAAATTGTTCTCAAATATGAGAGTGAGTGAGAGTGAGTCTGGTTTGCTGGTTCTAACGCCTGTTTCCTCAGTGAAATGGTTCTGCAATTTTTTAATTCCTTAATCCTTTTGTGACTTTGACTAACTTAGTGTTACTAGAATACACCGTGGCATTCAGACACTGCTGTCTCAGAACCCTTAGAAATAGGTTGTACTTTGCCTGCCTCACCAGAGGAGCTATGGTGTTTTATTGGCACTGCACATCCTTAGGGGAGAGCAACTGCTGATTCATACCCTTTGTCTTCTGTCTTTAAACAATGTACTGATATGACAACTTCTTTTGGTAGCACAACATCTTTAATAGTTTTTGGCAAGGGAATGTGTCAGATGCCTTTTAGAATTTCAAGTGTGCACCATTATTAGATCTCTGTACTCTCATCTCTGTTAAGTTCTTCTTTAGAAGAACTCTAAAATGTTTATCAAACATGATTATGCTTTGCAAAAGCAGCTCTGTATGTTTATCCTGTTGTTTTCTTGGCTTTAGAACAATTTCTGGCACTTTGCTATATACAGAAAAATATATTTAGGCTCAATTCCCTGGATCCCTCTGGAATCTCTTCTTAAAAAAAAGTGGTCCTTCCACCCACTAAAATCACAAGAACTTGCTGTCACATTGGTCACCTTCCGGTCACTTGAAGCAGGTTTCACTCAGAAGTTTCCCACTGCAGTTACTTGGTTTCTTTTAGAACTGGGGAGGGAAAGCCCTCATCTATCCCCTTTGTCACTCTGTAACCTCTCCTGATGTAAAGGAAGGAGTAAAACCTTCAGCGAGGTGTCTGTAGAAGTTCTCCTCAAATTCCTTCATGGTACCAAAAACTGATCATAGAGATTTGTTCAGAGTCTGGGGATTTCTTTCCTCAGTGGGTTTTCCTTCTCTTCCTTCTCTGAGCACCTTGCTTTTTACTTTGATCATCTGCTTGTCTTCTTCAGGTACAGTTCGTGTTCCTGAGGTGCCAATGCACTTCTGCAGATTATTCCTCTGCACTCTGATCTGGCTGTAAATGTTACATTCAGTGACTGATTCCATTTGACTCTTAAAGCTAGATTGCTGGTTTTACAAAGGTTGATGTTTAAATGCTAGGAGCTTCCCCCTCTCCACAAAAATTTTAATTTGATGTGTGTATTTAAAATTGTTGTACTGAAGTTCAGAATGTTCAATCTTAGTGTTGTCATTGGGCTGCATCCTAATTTTGACTTGTCTTTTTGGCTTCATTTTAATATTTTCTTATTATATGTTGCTTCTTTTTTACGGAAGTCTGTGGTAGTGGACTTCTGTCTTTATTAATAAACTTGGTCAATAGAAATAAAAGTGAAATAAATGCAGAAATAAAAGTCACCATTAAAAAAAATCACAATTTGAAAGTAGCATTTTGGCTCAGGCCGTGTACGGCTGGGGTGACCACAGCCAGAGTTGGGGGGCCCTGATCAGTTGCATGAAAAAGAATATATTAAAAAGTGATCTTGTCCTCTTCAGTGTAACATTTATCCAACATACTCATGACTGCTATCTGTCATCACAGTTACATTGCTGGCCTTAGACGTCTCAGAGATCATAGCTGTGGCTATACATATCCATCTTAGTGGTGTGAGTACCAATATCATCTAATAACAGAGTTTACCTTGCTATGTTTGGAAATTCAATCCATGTTTGATTGGATGATTTAATATGTTGATATTTATTTTTATGACTCTTCTATATATTTTGTATCAATATCTTGCTTTTTTTATCTTACTTCCATCATATTTCTGGTATGTCTGTTTTGTCACTGTCCTTGATTAAAAGCAGACATTTGGGCTTTACATCTTGTGCTGCTGGCATTTTTGCCTAGCTGTATATAAATGTCTGGGGTTTTTTGCATATGGGTGTTGGTGGGTCAGACTGCACTTGACTGACTTACAATGATTACTCAACTGAATTTTGAAAATTTCTGTGCACTATCATATTAGATATAGTTTCTGTGATTCCATTCCTAATGGAAGTGAGAGAAGGTGCTCTTATTCAGCTAATGTTTCTTTACCTGCTATGTTGCTTAAAAGTCTCCTATAATCTCTTAAACACTAGCATCTTTTTTCCTTTTTTTCTCTTTAAGAATAGAGTATTTTATGGCTTCCCACTACTCCATGTTTCTTCAGTTTCTAAAGAATCTGTCCTGTTCCTACAACTGTTTTTTCAGGTGTGCATTGAAACTTCGCCTCATCCACCTAATTTGGGGAGCATTTAAAGAAGGCTGCAGTGCAAGTCTGGTCTTTAACATACTCTGTGTTTTATTCCACATCTTTTCTCCTGCCCCACCTCATCTCACTGGTTTGTACATGGCCTTTCAGTACCACCACAGAATTTCTAAGGAGACCATCAAGGCAGGTTTTGAGGGTGGCTGCTTTTGCAGCTGTCATTTAATTCAGCATGCAGTCCTATTACACAGCAACCCTCTTTCTGACTCACCTGTAATGATTGCTTTGAGTTTTTACTCAGCTGGGTTCCTGTTTCAGAGAGGATATCCTTGCTAAAAGAAGGTTGTGTAGCGCAGTATTTACTCATTTCTGTGACCTGCCTAGTCACTGCCAAGTTAGGAAACCTAAAATTGTTCTTCTGTTGGCTTTGAGTTTGATTCAGTTCAAAGTTCATAGGTAGTGTGATTTGCATGTTCTGGGGTTTAGTTGAAGCACATTGTAAACCTAGACAGTTAATTGGTTTGTATTCTTCTCTGCATTTTTCTAATGTTTGGGAACATGATGGATTACTCTTGTTCATCTTTTGTCCTAGGTAGGACATGGAGCCTTACTTCTGCTTATCTCTTAAGAAATATGTTTGTAACTTAGAATTTGCTGTAGTGAGCTCACTGTCTAACACAGTCTTTTCTTGCTCTTGGGGCATCTGTTGCAATGGATGGGCTGGATGGCCTCTGAGCAGCCTGGTCTAGTGGGAGGTGTCCCTGCCCATGGCAGGGGGCTTGGAACTAGATGATCTTTAGGGTTCCTTCCAACCCAAGCCATCTGTGATTCTGTGATTATTGTCAGTAAAAGTTTGTAGCAGGACACATAAAATGTTCATGAGGTAGTTTTGGTTTGGGATTTTTTAAAATACTGCAGCTGTAAGGAGGAGCTCTGGTGGGGAACAGCTTTTGCAGACTGTGGTAACAGAAGTATATAGTGTTGGCTGAGTTGGTGCATGCTGAGTGAGTTAGGGTTGTATCCCGGGAAGAGATTTCACTGTGGCCTCCTGAGGGCAGTCTATCCTAAGGCATTATTGTATTGGTAATGACTTGGTGAGTAAACCTGTATTGTTTTAGGGAAGTGGAGTTGCCTGTGTAGATGCAAAGCTGATGGCTGGCATCTCTGTTACTGGTTTTGTAAAATCCTGTTCCATATATCCTGAGCTGCTGGGAGTTGTAAGGCATGACTTTTAGAGATGGAAAGGATTTCATACTGAGATTAGTGGAATTTGGATAGGAAGTGGATATCTTAATCCCAGCCTGCAAAATCTCTTTGTTATATTAGTACCTACAATTAAAACATACATTGTAGTGATTATTTATTGCTGTAAGACAAATTTTCCTACCAGAAAACCATACCTACCATATGTTGCACAGTGTGAGATTGTATTACATGACCTTGAAATGTATATTGCCTGTTGCAATTATGTGACTTATTTTTTTTTTGAAGAACAGTGTAGTTCATTTAAGTAAAGCAAATGAAAAATGAACTCTCCAAGGCCAGGTGCTCCCACTTGGTTCAGTTAATCAATATTTGAAAAGATAGGTCAAGTGTAGTTGTAGAGAGAAGTCATTAGGTGTGCTTAGTGCCTGAAGAAGTAAGAACTCTGCTAAGTCCCAAGTTATATTTGATTTTCACACACACAGTTTGTTCAATATCAGATCATGTGCTAAAGGCTTCTTTTTGCTGCAGATATGTCTATTAATAAAAAAATGCTACCTGTACCTTGCCAGACATCTTTGGATCAGCATGACTATAATCACAACTGGTCTGGTATTTTTTTGGATTTATTTTTATGTTAACAGCTCATATCTGGTAAGGTCTGGGATATGTTTTGTTCATTGTATATAACAGAACTGCCAGTTTGAATATGTCAGTGTCAAATGCAGCGGGACGGCACTCAAGTAAAAGCCACCAAAGCTTCCTTGGGATCATTACACACACACGGCAGTGTCAGTGGGAGTGTGGGGGCAGATGTCACTGAACAAATGGAGTTGTGTGGATGTTTCTCAACGTTCCCAGGCTGCTGGCTGATGGTACTGAGGTGGCCTTTCATGTGTAGCATGCTGATGAGTTTGAAATTACTGCATGATTTTGAACAGTTTGTTTAAGAATAACTGCAGAGTGATTATATGGTATTGCTGAAGCTTGTTACTGAAGCAGTTTGATGTTTTGTGAATTCTGACTTGCAGATCTCCCAGCTCAGTATTTTTAATGCTGAATGCACTAAACTACATGTTCCAGTTCTGTGCTGGAGGCTGTACTGTCAACACTTGGATGCCAATGACCTGTTAAAAGCTATCCGTTGCAGTGTTTTAATTTTGAGCCTCTCAATATGGCCTTCTATCCTAGTTTTTCAGATAGTTGGTAAATTTCTACTGCAGACTTCCTGCCACTTCAGAGAAAAGAAGGAATATAGTAATTTCTTCTGTTTTGTTTAGATGTCATTTAGTGCACATGTATGATTTTTGATGGTGAGATGTCCCTGCCAGCAGCAGACTGGAACTGCATCCATTCTTTGCAGGCTCTTGTAGCTCTGTTGTTGCAATGCATATATAGCACAGAGAGCAGCTATAATTTCATAGTTCACCATAATTTTCAGGACACCAACATGGGAGAGGTCCTTAATTTGCAATAGATTACAGGTGTATATGATTTACAGGTAAAGAAAATCTTGTCTTGTTTTCAGCACCTTTTGCAGTAGCTCAGAAAGGTCCTGTTTGGCAGTCTGGGTTTTGTAGCCTCAGTTCTCTACAAATACTCTGTGATATCTGGGCCAAGAGTTGTCCAAAAAAGCTTGATGACAATATGTTTCCCTGAAACTGTGTTGTTAAGCACACAGGAGAAAAGTGCTAATATAATCCATTTGGTGTGATGAGATTTTTAGAGCTCCTTCTGTAAGTGTTGTAATCGTTCTGTGCAATGGCCATGTACTGTTACTTTTTTCTGCTTTCTTGTTCTGCAGCTGTTTCTGGACCATTTATGCTACTACAGAACTAGGAAGTGATAGCAGTTACAAGACTTGGCCAGTCCCCAGGGTTACCTATTAAGGGAACAACTGCAGTTGTTTTATAAAGCACAAAATTTCTCCTTCTAGGTGGTGTTGAACTGGAGTTTGTCTCCATCTGTATGGCTGCTGAAATCGCTGCTGTGCAGGTACTGCTGCTCGTTGTCTGGCTTTTTTGCTCTAGACATGACTGAGCATTATGTTCCAAATACAGTTTTAGTAGAGATGCAGTGCAGTATTAGATAAGTTTATGTTTTAATTACTTCTGTTCAAGAATGCAAAATGGCCTAATTTTGAGTTAGAGTTGCAAGCTTTAAGACAAGTCAAAGAATACTGTGTGCTGTCTGGAATACATTGTAAATTCCTTGGGGCAGGAACTGTGTTTCCATCTGCCTGATGTGTTTCACATGCTCATATTTCTGTTCAAACAGAAAATCTGTGCAGAGGGAAGGCTGTTTAGTTCAGGAGAATGATATAAATATCAGTAAATTCTATCCCTTGCATGTACATTTGAATGGTGAGGGAGCGAATTAGCCAACATGCATAATCCAAGCAGGCATTTCTAGTCTGTGCTTGAATTTATCTATAGTGCACAATGTGGGTTTGGCAGCTGGGTCATACACTCAGAGCATGTAGCTCATCCCCTCAGCATCATGGCATGTTGGATAATGTGAGCTCATGAAGTACTTACATATGAAATCTGGTTTAGGCTACTTGCAGAGGTGAGGATGTAGCAGTCCAGATGTGGGGAATCAG
>JAYDZK010000202.1:34157957-34182891 GCA_034509185.1 Euphonia xanthogaster | reverse complement strand
TGCAGAGGTGAGGATGTCGCAGTCCAGATGTGGAGAATCAAGGCATTTCTTAGCATACACCCTAAGTGAAATAAAATAGACCTTAAAAGTGGCGATACAGAAAGAAACAATGATTTATAAGCTGGGGTTTCAAGCTGGACTGGTTTTGATCCCCAGCTGCCAGTTAGCTGTGATGGAAGCACATTGTGCTTGTTAAGTAATGGTTGCTGTTGCCTTAAAGCTGTAGGATAAAGGCTCTGTGTGCTAAGGTACACCACCTGCTGGAACAACCTTCACGCACGTGGAATTTTGCACCTCACTGTTGGTATTCTTGACAGAGGTTTCTGTTGTCATCCTGATCATGGTTGCATTGAGTCTCTGATTGCTGTGAATTTGCTTGGACTGATCAGCTTCCTATATAATTAGAACTCTTCCCATACCTAAACTGGAAGTCTTGCAAAAAGTCAAGGCTTGTTTATTTAGTCTTAAAATATGACAAAAGTACACTCTCAAGTCATACTATCTTTGGACTATGTGGAAGGAGATTAAACTTCTGAAAGTTACTCTGATGCTTCCAAGAATTTTTGCTTTTTGGCCTGAGAATTTAACTTGCTTATGCCTCGCTTCTATCTCTGACTTTGTAAGCCCAAACAGTCCTGGTAACTAAGTAACAGCACAGCTGAATGTTTTCATAAAAACAATGTTGCTGCTTAGAGATGTGATTTACTACTAAAGTGTGTCTGTACATATATACAGAGGCAAAAAGTGATGATGACCTCATCTTCAACAAGTCCCAGTTTTTTAGTCCCCAAGCCAAAGCCAAACTTGCTGTGAGCAGACACAACTCCAGTGACTTCAGTTGCAGTATCACCAGGAATGTCAGTGCTCACTTAATTGCTGACATAAGCCTGTTTGTAGTGATCAATGCTTGAAATGTAAACCCAAAAGAAAAAATGGATATTGTTGCATCTTTCCTGGTATCTTCACATTGAAAAAATGAGAAGCTAGTTAATAGTCAGGATTTTGTAAGTAAATTTTACTCTTTTTTTTAAATTCAATTTTGATATTGTCTTATCAGGCTCTTAAATGAATTTACCAGTGCTCAGAGCATGTATTTTGCTTAGAATCAGTTGTAAGTGATGACATATTGCAATTATTAGAAATACAAAACAGACATGCATATTTTCTAGCCTATTAAAAAAAAAGTATCTTCCAGTTCCTCTGTTTGGCAAAAGTTTCTCAGAATTTATGAGTAATGCTCCTCTGTGCTGTTCAAACAAGATTCCAGGTCACAAGCAGATTATTCTGATAAATTCCAGTAGTTTTTAGATGCTGCATATAGGCCTCATGTAATCTGTATTCATAATACTTAAAATTTCCAAATCTTACACTTGAATGCTTGTACCGAAACAGTTATTAATCTTTACCAGAAGGAAAGCTTTCTATTTGTGTAATATTTATTGATGCTAAACCCACATTATATCAGCACAACAGTCCAAAGTAATGATAATACATTTTTATAAATACAAATAAAAAGTGGCAAAATAATGCTAGTGAAGCTAAACAAAAAAGTAAATTAGCATGTCACAGTTGAGGAAAATTTGGCAAAAGATATGACATACTTCTAGAATAAAATCAGATTATTCCCACCTGACAGACTGATGTTAATCTAGATTAACCATCCCCATTACTAGTCATATCCTGCACCAGAATAGTACTACCTTGTGTGCTAAAGTTTATTAGTCACTAGAAAACAAAACAAACTTTGTGTACTTACAAAGCAATACACGTATAGCAGTAATGCAATATATGGTGTACACAATTACAAAATTAAAAAAAAAAAAAACAAAACAACAAACAAAACCCTAAGTACAGGACTTCTGAATAAATGAACTGAGATAAAAGATTTCAACACTTTTATTATAAATAATGAAAGATACCATATATGTGTTTCATATAAGGGATACAGTGTTTTCCTTTCCTAGCAAAGTATCATAGCTCGTACCATCAAACACTCATTTTCCTTGTCAGGCCTAGTAATTTTTCCATCCCTTCCTCCTCCCTCCCATTCAACTGAAATTCATTTGGTTCTAATTTAAAACTACCTAGTCAGGTGTGACTTAAGTGGGGCTCCACTTCCAGATGGATTTGCCTGGCATTCTGTAAGTAGCCTTCAGGCTTTTCACCTATGGTGCACAGACTCTACCTCTCAAAAGAGTTGACATTTGCCGGCAGTCAGGAGAAGGAAAAAATAAAATCTACCAGAGACATGTTATGTTAAGAAGAAAAAATAAAAAGCAAATCGATTTTTTTTTCCTATCTTCATTTTCTACTTCCTCAGATTTGCAAACTGTCACCTGTGGTGAATACTTGTCACTTAAATCCAGAGTGTAGTTTCAGTTTCAATCAATTTTTCACTTGCTATACATTTCTAAAATCCTCATACTTATTACACAAGCTTTAAACAGTCAAAGATTCCACACATACACTCCCTAGTTTTCAGCTCACCTTAGAATTTCAGAATCTTGAATGGGAGTATTACAAGGTTACACACTGCTGTCTGGAAATCCAGAGAGTTTCAACCTCTTGCCCAGTCCCCCTCCCAGCCCTTGCAGTAACTCACTGCAGTGGTTTATACTATCAGCACTTTTTCCCATCTAGTTACCAATGTGTAATCTGAAGTAGATTGTTATTAGGTGTCAACTCTTCTTTGTTGGCCTGCAGAAGTAAAATTACTTCTGCTTAGACTGCCATTGCTATATGTTTGTAAATAAGCCTCCTCCAAGATGGCAAAAAGGAAAAACACAAATGAATTGAAAGTTAGGGTGTTGATGTCCATACTAACAGCATTGAAAGAAAGATTCTTTTTTCATGGTTGAATAGAAAGCAGTTTGAGAACAAAGAGATACAACATTTGCTTATATTTCTTTTCCTTGTCCCTTCCTGTTTCATTCTTATAGTATTGCACTTGTTCATCGTAGCTGTCAGAATGTGTGTAGCCGTTTTAGAACTGTTGATAACCCTTGAAGAAAACATCTTGCACCATTAAGGCTGTGTAGCATCTACTTACTGCTTACAAAGGTATGTAGTGAAAAATCTTTCTCTCTGATGCATTTTGGCCTCTATGAAAAGGGTTATGAAGCAACATAGGTTAAGGAACTGGTGAATGTGATTTGTTGTGCAATGTGTACATTTCTATTAATAATCTATCTATTCTTCTAATTTGGTATAATGAATAAGGAATATATGGTTACTGTGTTTGTTGTTTATCTTTTGTACATGAAGGTGTCTGCCCTTGCATAAAGTGACATAGGAATATCATTGGTCAAGGCAATGGCTTTCAGTGTTTCTGCTTTGAAAGAAAATGATGGAAGTGGCAGTTGAATCTACAGATCATCGCTCTCTACCAGGCCAGGCTGCATTGTCAGGTGCACTGGGTTTGCTTCTGGCTGGAAAGCTGCTTTGATGTCCAGTCCTTGGTCACAGAGAGCAGCGTATCGGCTGGCTGAGGGCCGCACCTTCTTTGGCTTGGTCTGCTGAGGGGGTTGTTGCCACTGAGCTATAGATTAAAAAGGAAAGAACAAGTGTTAGCCTTCCTGAGCGGTGCACCTAAATGGGCCAGATGCTCAGTCAACCCTTTGTGAAGCAGATAGTAATTTCTGAGAAGCAGAAAACCATTCTATCAAAGGTAAATATGTTTAATTTCTTCACATTATTGTTTTCTGGTTTTTTTTTTTCTCAGCATCTAGTTTCACCTTCCAATGTGGTAAGTAAATACAACAGTCTGTGTTACTTTTTGGCGTTGTTTCCTATTTCCTTGTGACACTGAGAAGGGTGACAGCAAGGAGGTTGTTTCTGTGCACTCCTGTTATAGTAACAGGCCTGTTCTAGGGTGAGTTGCTGCATATAAAATGAAATTATCTGGTTGCATTTGCCACCCCTTGTATACTGAAGAATGCTGCGCCAAATCTCTTATTCTCAATTCCCAATTCCAGCACCACCCCAGAAACCATCCTTTATCAGTCTCTCCCCTTCCCCCTCCAAGTTAATTCTTGATATGAGAAGACTGGTAAGAGATACTTCTTTAAGAAAATATGGGTCTGCTTTGGAACAAACTGAGTAATTAAGCAGAAAGCCATAAAAAATCTACTACACTTTCCGTAGCTGTCACAGGTGTATTACAGACTAATGTACAAAAGAATACAAAAGGTTAGGGAAGTGCCAGCAAAACAATAGTAACAATGATCCACAAAAATCATATGATCATGCTGTTATCTGTTGTTAATTAGCTATATTTAATGTACGAAGCAAAGCCAGAAAGCATGCAAGCTTGTTTTGCTTTAGGTGTCTGAAAGATGGTGAAATATACTTTGACAGAGCATTTGTTGTCTTGAAGTAGATGTTTACTATTGAGGAGAAACTATAAACAAAAGAAAGAGAGACCAATGTAAACCGTTCTGTGAACAACCCAAAGCTTATAGAACTGTTGCTTTTGGGGGGATTAATATGATCATGAAAATTGAAGCCACTTACTGTAAACATCCAACCTGGCAGTGCAAGACACTATCCCAGCCTCATTCTTAGCTGAAACAGTGTACCAGCCAGCATCCTCCTTTGTAGCTCCCTGAATAAGCAGGCAAATGTAGCCATAGTTATCCTGGTGCATGCTAATCAAAAGAAAAGTAGAAAATTACTATTTAAATCACAAACTGGTGTAAGCTATTTTAAAATGGCATTATAAACCGACCCAATCTTACTTACAGATTGATTATAGTCTAACTTTAATTAAAATTTTAATTAGAATGGAACTTCCTCTCAACTTAGCAAGTGGAAAATAAAGCCTTGAGTATGCTTGACAATTTGGCAGTTTAATATCCTGTATTGAAAACTAAGAACAAAAAACACATGAAGTAACTTTTCTTTCACGATTATGGATTAAGACATCTGGAGTAGCAGGAACACCAGATCTCACCCAGACTTTTTGTGGAAAAGATAAAGAAACTTGAGGAAGATCTTAAAATATAAAATACGGAATAGTAGTTGCTTAACTGTACAGCAGAATTATGAATCACAGTTTCTGCTGAAAAGCACAGAGTGTTCCTTTGGAACCTTGATTTTCACTAGCAAATTTCTGTAGTTTTGATCCAGGAAGAGTAAAACTAGTTCTCCTCTTGCTTAGAGTGCAAAGGTAGTTGTGTAAGTCTAATGATGGAAAACAAGACACATTTTATTTCTGGTTCAGGCACCAGGCTGGCTGCAAGTTTGAGTAAATGTCATAAGTTATTACAATCACTAGTTAATATTTATGAGATGCCCTTTACACAAAGTGTTCATGTGACCTTTTAGGTTTTTATTTGTTTTACAGGATAAATCATCATTGAAGTTACACATGGGGAGGTTATTCTAAATCAGTCTAACCTCACTCGGTCAGTGTTGTATGTGAGTGACTCGTTCTCTTTCTTCCAAAATATCTGAGGAGATGGCTCCCCTGAGATTCGACACTCCAGTCGCACTGGGAATCCCTCAGTCACACCTGTGTTTTGAAGCTTCTCTATAAATGCAGGTGCTTTTTGTACTTCCTTAGCTGTGAAAATAAAGATTGCAGTTATGTTGACATTTGTCTATGAAAACATAGCCTTTCTTTCAGCAGTGTGCCAAAAACAATTATGCAAGACCTAAGTGGCAGGAAACCTAAGTGTTGTCTTCATTAATCATGAAGTTCAGTCCTGGTTCCTCTGAAGAAAACAGTCCCATCATTATTTTAACTGGGGGAAAAGTAAGTGCTAAAAAGCTGATTCTGTCCTAAAATAATTGAAATGTAGAACATGACAACTAGATAGACTGGCTGCACTATGCTTGCTAAAAAGTGCTCCCCCATATTCCACAAAAACACAGACTTTTAACTGAAGAAGGAACTGCTGTATCAGAAGTCTGCAGTGGCATTAGTCTGATGTGCTGTGAAACGCACAAGGCATTCACACTGGCTGCCCAGGGGTAGATGTGGGTCTGCACAGATTGTAATTACAAAGAACATATCCAGGGAAATAGTCTGGTTTGTGGCCTCAAGGCCAGCAGCTCCCTTTTCTTAACTGTGTGCAAAGACATGACATGCCAGACAACTTGTGCCACAATGTAACACGAATGGCTCACCTATAAATATACCATACTTGTTACTGCCAGGTTTCCTTTTCTTACCCTCCACCCCTCAATGTGTCATTTGACATCGTTCATGTTTCCTTTTTTCACGCTATCCTGGCAGTGCTCAGTCTGAAAGCTTACTAGTGCTCAGTCTGAAAGCTTAGCATGAAGATGTTACCTGCAACAGTGAGCTCCAGGCTGAATGAATTCTCACCAGCTCGATTGCTGGCAATGCACGTGTAGATTCCAGCATCTCTGGATGTGACCGGTTCTATGATCAAGGAGTGCACCCCGTTCTCGCGCACCAGCATTTTGTGAGAGCTGTCAGGGCGAATTGGTCTGCCATTAAGTTGCCAGCTTAAGTCTGGAGTTGGTAATCCACTAACCTTGAGTGAAAACAGAACAGTGGGAAATTGTTTTAGCCACATGAAACACTGGAGGAGTCCTGACTTGTTTCTTCAAGGAAGTTTGGTTTGGTTTGCTACTGCAAGTGTACCAAAAGATTTAAAGATCGAATTCTGTCCTGATTTACACATTGAGTCAGTTGTAGTCATTTACTTAACTTTCTGGCCAACTCCCTAAATTCCATGATGTCTTATGGGCGTGACTGAAAAAAGATCAGTGTGTAGATAGGTTAGAAGCTAAATAATAATACATTGCAAAACAAAAGGGAGGGTGACACCTTTTGTCTTTTTTATTGTTTGCTCTTCAGGTGGAATTAGAAGATACTCCTTTCTAGATTAACTTCTTGTTGGAATGCTTGCAGACAAAAAGATGTTAGCTAACTACTGACCTCTGAAGTTGCATTCCAGAGGTGTGCCCTAGTGACAGCACCACCTGCACTAGTTAATGCTTGGTCTGTGTGGACAAGTCTTGCACTCTTGAAAGCTGTGCCACTTGCTGTGGGGACTGCTTCAGAGCAAACAGCTTCTCCCAAATGGATCAGCATAAAGTAAACAGAAGTCACCCAAGCCTGAATTTTTTCTGCTCAGCAGAGTCATAAATCAGGTTTATACTGTTTGAAGCTTTTGACGGGGGTTCAAACTCAAGTAGTAAAAAGACTTAAAATGTAGAAACACATTGTCTTTACAGTGTGTGCTGCATCCCTCCACACCCCTGAATTCTGTAAATCAGTTTACTGTGAGCTCTAAGATTTGCCTGAAGCACTTTCACTGGACGGGAGGGAAACCTTTATTGTCCACTTACTCACTCATAAGCAATGAGATTAATTACCCTGCTAACAGGAGCCGAAACTGCCAATAGGCAAAATTGCTTTGAAAAGAAACCAATGTGGTTTTTGAGTCAGCTGATGTTATCAAAAGGCTGCTGCTACCCTTTGCATGACACTTGCCTTGCAGTCCATCCTGCACAGTTTTCCTTCCTGAACAGTCAGGTCTCCAGGAGCCTGCAGAAAATGAGGCCGGAAGAATCGTTCCTGAATTGGTTCATTTTCATCACCACTGTCCCTTGATCGAGATCGTGGTCTTAAAATAACATGAAATAAAGGTAAATTATTTTTTTTCTCTGCTGAATCACAAGAACCATAATCACTTATAAGACTGGTTTGAATTTTAAACCACTTCTTTAACCTATACCATAATCACCCCATAATTACACACATGCACTGGTAGCATTTGGCCCAGACTGAGTTAATTATTACACTGCAGTTATTTAATTACTTTCATTTAATGCACATCTTGTGACAAACTATGACCTATAAAACAATATTGCTACAGAATAATAGCTTGGAATATTAATTAATTTTATGAATTATAGTATTTTTGTTTAGTCT
This sequence comes from Euphonia xanthogaster, assembly GCA_034509185.1. Taxonomy (NCBI): domain Eukaryota; kingdom Metazoa; phylum Chordata; class Aves; order Passeriformes; family Fringillidae; genus Euphonia; species Euphonia xanthogaster. The sequence continues at coordinate 34,174,982 of JAYDZK010000202.1, read as the reverse complement.
TTAAATCACTGAAATACAAATAAAACAAGTTGGCAGGCCTTGGCATGTAGCTTCAGTTCCCCATTTCTGGTGTCCTGTGTATTTAATCCCCTCACTGGTGCTGATTACACCAGAAAGTACATGGACTGTTCATTAATCATGGTTCCCTTTCAGCAAATAGCAGCAGCTAAAAGCTAACTCATCTCAATTGACAAGAAACCTTTCACATCAGACTTATCTTCTCTTTTTCTGCACTATTGAAGACTGTACAGAAAATTCTGTGTATTGAATTGCTGTGGATATATTTATTCCTCATTTAACAGGTTTTTGGTATGAGATACTCTTGAATGTTTTCAATGCCACCAAACTGTGGAATTAAAACAATGAGAATTTCAATTGTGAGAAATAGGGAGAATAACTTTGGTTGCTAGTTTTGTTTGTTTGTTTGTTTTAATATAAAGGTGCCTTAAACAGTTTGATAAATAATAAAAAGGAATAAAAAGGAAAGAAAAATAGCTCCTGTCCCATACAAAGTATCAATCACCTTAAGCTTCCATGATATCATTTAATCCATTTTCAGCATTGGCTAGTCTTCGCTTTTAATTTAATCCATCAAATCTTTTTCTGACTCCTCATTTAAATGGATTTTTGTTTCTATTGAAATTAGATGATTCCACTTGTTTGATTTAGTAATCAAATAATCTTGAAACAAAATTTTATGTCCATTTTTGTCCTTGCCTGATCAGCTCCAGTGGGTTCCATTCTGGAGCCAGCTGCTGCCTACAGTTACATCCTGTGTAAAGAAGAGGAGCTACTCAAATATCCTCCAAAGACCTCTTTTATCAATGACACATTACAGTGAAATTCTCTTATTTGAATCCAACATCCTGTTAACTTCTGCCAGTGTTTTGTTTTGGCCACTGTTTGCAGTGTCCATGCTGCAGTACAGGTGCCCATTTGCATTTTCTACTGCCCAAGGTCATTTCTCCAAGTTAAAATAATTCACAGCAAAAAAGAGCCTAAACCCCTCAATGGTCACATTTGGAAAACATGCTGTACTACTGCATGGGAGATAAACACTCCAGCTGCATGCTGTGCTCCACTGAGGCTGCAGTTAGAGTTGCTTGAACTTGATTTATTTTGCCCTGCTCTGTTGTTGCCCTTTTTTCTGCTACTGCTGTGTTTGAATTGGCCAGGCATCGCCTGTGCTACGGTATTCTCTTATTAATAGCTCAGTGTTGACTTTTTAATGATCATCACAGTTGTCAGACATCTATGACTAAAGGCAAATGGAGGGGCTGGGGGAGCTTGCGTAGATATCCATTCAATACTGCTTAATAATGTAGGGCTGGATACTGGAATGGGAAACACAGACTGACATCCCTGCATGCACTAAGGGCTCATGTAACTCTCCAGGTGCCTAAATCCATGTCTGGAGCACCTCATAGTTTTTGCCACTTGAACATGTCTAAAGCTACTTCAGTAGGTCCAACATTGCAGCTCATAAACAACTCTGAGCTTTAATTGGTGAGCTCCTGATCAGTTTTGGAGACATAGATGCCAGGTAGATGGGATAGAAGATGGAGAGCAAGGAACAAGTGTACTGCTATTGTTTGGTAATGAGTTCTGCAAGACCAACTAGAAATCATAGCATCTAGTCAAGTGAGTGCTGCACAGTGCAAGCAACTTGAGCAAAATCTGCCTCCACATTATTGATAAGCATCCTGTTGATAAGATGCCAACAAAGTACAAGTAACTGATGCTTCGAAAGATTTTGCGAAGCTGAGCCAAACAGGTGAACTGGCACTACAGAAGTGTGAAAGCCTCCAACTCACTGCTGCAGCTGCAGGAAAAGGCAGCACTGGTCAAAACTGGGAGGTGTGTGGGGAGAATTTATGTTACATAAAATGGAAAACAAAGAAGTTAAGAATTTGTGAACACAGATGTTGCATTTCTACCTCTTTGTAAATTTACCCTAAACTCACAGACTCTTTTTTAAGCCTTTGCCTTGAGAGGTGAAACTAGGGTCATTTCAATTCTAAAATATTTTGTGGTTTTAAACAAATAATGCAATGAGTAGAGCCAAGTAGCTTCAGATGTCTAGGAATGACAAATTGCAAAAGACTGGAATAACTTGGATTAATTGTGGGCTCTTTGGAGTTACAATGTGGCCATCACATTGCAGAGATTAGTTTCAGCAGAACTGACATAATGTACTAAATGTGTCCAGGGGAGACTCCATGGGTTGGTACAGTACAATGCACTGGGAATTTCAGTGAGTAAGAAGATGAAGAAGACTTTATGACTGGCCATGTGGTAATGATCACTAATTTGGAACAAAGGAGATTAAGTTCAAATTAATCCCCTAATTGAGAGCAGGGTGATAGGAATGTTTAGTTTTAAAATCTTCTTTAAATCTCATGTATTTTATGATTTATTTTGGACTCTGGCTACCATGCTTAGGTGACACAATGTTTGTTGAGCACCTTGTCATCGAAGGGATTGAGTCCAAGCTTTGTACACATCAAAAATTCAGAAGTGGCCACCCACATCAAGTGATACTAAGAAAGTGATGTTTGTCAGCTAAGCAGATTTCAGAAAAATACATTAAGAGTGAAATAAAACCCCAGGGCTCTGCCAGAACACATTCTGTAACAGATTAAATATACTTCAGGAAAAAGACTGTCAACAGTGTAACAAGTCATAAAATTCATTGAGCTAATAATTACACTTGTAATAAAAGAAGCAAAAAATGGTTTTGTTATTCTCAAGCAGAAAATCTTACTGAAATAATATCATAGTGCCATAGGAATATTACTTATCAAAAGTCAATGGCAATAGACATGACAAATACCACAGTATACGGGAGAACAGTAATTTGGGATATTACATTAGAAAAGCCAATGGCAGGACTCTGTCTTAGGAAGGTTTTATGTGCTCCCATTTCATCAGTCTTGGGCGTAGTGAGAACTGTCACTAAACAGAGATTCTGTGCTGAATGCTTACCAAAACTGCTCTTCCAGAGCAAAGATAATGGGATAACCCCTTAACATGGCTATTTTACAGGAACAGGAATCCCCAATAATTGCCCTAATTTTAATTAAACTGCTCTACAGAAATCCCTTATTTCTCATTCATTACCCACTGGACACTCAACCCAAAGCAATCGCGGCTGCTTGAGTGCCTGTCTCCATTAGAAAATATAATACCAGCCAGAAGTGGCCTTGGACTTTGAATGCATTTGGAGAGATTGAAAAGAGCCTCCTCCATTATTACCTGAGTGTTCTGTCCCTCACAAAAAGAGGGACACACAGATTTTGTTCTTCAGGAAGCTGCAGCAGTGGCAGCTGCTTGGTGCTTTCACCCCTACCTACCTTCCCATCATCTTTGCTTTTAAAGGTCTTTCTCCTTTGTCACCCTGTGTGCACTGACTTATTCAGCTCAAACCTGATTCTTCATGGCAGCTTTTCCCTTCAGGGGTTAATGTGGACTTTCCATTTTTACCCATTATCTGAAGGTGCTAAGTGCATTAGTGTCTGGAGAGGCTACAGCAGGTGGTCCCAGCCCTTTCTGTGCTGTTCTCACAGTGCAGCCTGGCAGGATATTCCCCTCCAGAGGCACTCTAAGCTTTGGGCTTAACACAAGGTGACACACTCAGAGGGAGTTGGTGGCCATCTCAGAGAAATGCTGGGAAATGCTTTCAGGGTTGCAGTTTGTTCCATGCAGGAATAAGACTGACAAGACCTTTTAACCAACCAGCCTCACTTCCTAACATTTTATGGCCACCAGAAGGGGAAGAGAGCCTGCTTTACATGCAGCAGTTCTACATTATGTACTAGTACCAGTACTAACTGTTACAGAAGTCCTTTCCTGGTTGTATACTGACTGTGTAATTACATGTTCTCTGTATATTAGGTGGGCAATATTGAGATTCTATGGCTGTTGGAAGCATTAAGCAAAACACGTCTTATTCCAGCAGAATCCAGAAACCAGAGCCCTCACACTGCCTTGAAACAGTCCTGATAACCAAAATCAACTTTTTTATATAATCTAAAGCTGTCTAAGCTGTGCTAAACAGCCTCATAAATGCTTTGGGCAAAGAAAAAAATTATTTGAAGGGAAAAATTCCCTTCTATGGTCCAAACACATAACTCATACCTTCATATGGGAAAAATTGTAAACTCACCGAATGCAAGTTTAATACTTTATTTCTGACTCATAATTCCTTATAAGAAACTGAACTGAAATATTAAATACTGAAATACTAAAAGATTTCTAATGTAAATCTGACAAACCTCTTTGGCATGCAGTTATTAAATGAACACTTCCTAGAAGCTGCAGAAGATGGAGGTTCCTGGTAGAATCCTAATGGCATTAAATATCTTTAAAAAGCCTAAGTGGCAGGAGCTTTCCCAACAGCTGATAGTGTAATTTGAGATACAGAGTAACTATTGAACACCACAGAGAAAGGAGGAGACAGGGAAATGTAAAGATATTTAAAACTCATGTCATTTCAGAGGTTGCTTATACTTCTGAGTGTGCAAGTTCTGTAGCAATTTCAGACAGCAGAGGTCACATTTCTTCCTGAATGCCATGCTTTTAGCTTATCTGCTTACCTCACATTCTTTACCTTACCACAGTTATTTTGCAAAATCCATATTATTAAAAGAAAAAAAAAATCATCAAATACCTTCTTATGTGAGGCTGACCTGAAGGTGACCAAGGACTGCGGCCTCTTTGATTTACAGCTTGAACCATCAGCCTGCCTGTGCAACTTACTCTGCCCTGTTAGGATGACAGAGAGAAAGAACATTAAAAGACTTAAAATATGTAATAATAAATGTTCAACCTGATCTGTTCTTTTTTTTTTTTCCTACCCATTTTATCAGCTTCCAATCTAACGCAGAACAGCCTGGAAGGACTGTGACTATAAAGCATTCATGTTTGGTTTTTTGGTTTTTTTTTAAAGACTGTTAATACCACTGGCAATCAAGTTCCAAGTTCTTATTGATGTGGGCAGGAGGCTTCCTCCGTGTGTGGCAAGTGGGCAGAAGATGGTGATTGCTGGCAGTTACCAACAGAATTGCTGCCTCCAAAGTGGATTGATCTCCTTGATCTGGTGGGCCCAAAACTCAAAAAAACCCTCATTATTGTGAAAGCCAAAACAATTTGACAGGTACGTAACAGGTCCTCTCTGAAGAGTGAATCTGGTTTGAGGAATTGCGCTGAAAAGCACAGCTGTGCTGATGGACATTGGTGATAATTCAGGTTATTTTCAATGAATGATAAATAAAACATGGCTCTGGTGTATTTGGCCCCCTTTTTTTCTTTTACTTTGTGTTTTAGAAGTCAGGTTTTCCAGCAGAAGCACTAGTCCTAACAGATTTGGGATGAGACTGCCCTGTAAGGGGTAAAAGCATCTGGTGGTCATAATAAATAACATCTCTGCCCCCTGGGCTGGTAGCAGTAAAGCAACATCCACATCAGCTTTGCAGTGTATTTCAGCTCTAAGCTGTGGGCTCCACACTCAAGTCTGCCAGCATAGAAGTGACAAATATTTTTATCACAGTACTTGCGGGGTTGCAAACAGCAATTCTTTAAGAACTGTCCGAAGCCCATCAAAAACCAAATTTCCCCAGGCTCACAGGGAGCCTTCAAATAGCAGCAACTTTTGTGTTCCCTTAGAAATGAAGTCTGTGTCCCACTTCTATTCCCATGACCCATTTAGTCCGCAAGGAAAATCCCTGCATTAAAATAAGCCATTGTGCAAGACCCACAGCAATTCCTTATGTATAAAGCTTTATTTTCCCCCTTATGTTACAAGACCATTGAAGACATCTGGAACAAATGAATTTCTATTTTGGGTACCACTGCATATTAATATTTTTCTGGCAGGTGATGAATACACATAGTTTGGGATCATTTCTGCATATCTCAATAGATGATGGTGTCACAAATGGAAACACAAAGGGCAATAAGGAATTTGGATAGGGAAGATTAAGCATGAAGCCAAAGATTTTGGAAAAGTCACAGGATGGAGAAGATGGAAACAATAAGCAGGGAGTAATTCATGAGATGGTGTCCTAGAAACTAAGGGAACTCCAGCCTGAGGACTGTGGGTGTGTAATGCAAAGAAGCTGAGGGAATGGGATAAAAAGAAAGATGAAAATAAGATCTTGATGTGAGCCCATACAGTTCATAGAGAGAGCTCAGTTAAGGGATATGATCTCTAACTAAAGGCCTAAACCAGGCAAGGTTTTCTGTTTGTCTAGGCCCAGGGTCCATTTGCTCTGGATTAACTTCTATGGCAAATTCTACAACAAACCCCAGTGGTGTGTCAGAACTTTAATTCCAGCTCACTGCACTTTATGCCGTGGGCAATGGGGCCTGCCGTGTTAACTACCATGGACGACCTCCAGGGTCTGTCAACAAGGCATTTTACACATAAATCCTATTGTTAGCCCAGGTCATGAGATGGCATCGACTGGCAGAGCTTTTATGAACTGAATCCTTTAATAAAACTGATTTTTTTGCTTTAATAAAACTGATTTCTATCAGCTGAGAGCATGTCTTTTGCTTTAGAGTTTGGTGATTCCAATAGCAATGACCAAACACAGCAACAGCCTAGCAAATATCTACCAGTCCATCAGAGTCCTGATGTGAGCTCCCTTATATTTACGTACTTCACTCTCTTAAGAGACCGAAGGTTGCCAAATCTGCCTAAGTTTGTGATAGCTTTGAGATGTGGACAACTTTCCATTAGAATTGAGAAGACTTTGCCAAAATTATTTCCAGTCAGGATGACTTAAAAGAATTGGAATCCAGATCTTTGAGTGTGAAAAGCCAGTACATAAACTCACAGCCCTTCTTTGCCTCCATTGTACTGTTAAATGCATAGTAAAAGCAAGCAAATAGTGGAAGAGGTAAGTATGTTTGCTTGGGAATTACACTGTAAAAAGGAGGATGCTTCTGGTTCTTCTCCAAAGAGGGGAAAAAAGCACAAGCACAGAATTTTATCATTTAACAAAGCTGCTTTTTCAAGCTCCAAGCTGGGAACCACACAAACCCAGCTCATTTTAGTACATCCAAAAATCCACTAACAAAGTAGTGCCATCAATGACCAGAACTGGTAACCTGGGTCACTGTTGTGTCATTGAATGAACATTATCCTGAACAACAAATGCTCCAAAGTAGGCTGTAAATATTCAGGGACAGAGTACAGTGCCCAAACACAAAGGCAGTTTGTTCACCAAGTTCTCCAAGACTTCGGATCACACAGTAACACTGCACAGTGAAACTCTGTGTATGTACTGAGACAACACTTAGAGGAAGAGGAACAGGAGCATTTCTTACCTTGAGCACGCATATATTTTTAAACCTGTTGTGAAATTTCACAACTTATATGCTACATGTAAAAGCTCCCAGCTTGAACAATTCCATGGCCTTACACTATTTCATTAATATTTATTTTACTTTCTTTACTTTTCTAGGTATGTATAAATAATAATTAAACCACCTATACATTTCAGCACTGCAGTTCATAGAATTTACCCAAAAGCCGTATGTTGCCTGTGTGTACAGCCCCTTGTATTCACAAGCCCTCTGCAGTATGAGCAGGACTGACAAGCTGAAGAGTGAGACAAAAATGGCAGCGTCATGCTGAGTAACCTAGCAACGTCCATAACAGAGCACAACACTCCTGCTTAGATTAAACTCTGTCTCAGTGATACAGTTTGTTATTCTACAGTGTGATTCTGCTTGCAGGCCTAGTCTTGGCAAGATATTTGGCACTACAGAAGAAAATAATTCATTACATCCCAAAAGTTGTGTTACTGCTTTGTTTTCTCACATGCAACTCTTTCCTCCTAATTTGCTGTGGCGTAGGAAAAGAGGATTGAAAAAACTACTCGTGTAGGATGAGTGACCTGTAAGTTTGGCTGTGTCTAAAGAACTAGTAGGTTTCTGCTGTGTACCTCAACTCTTGTATTAAACCTGTAAAGAAAACATGGCATTGCTAAACCAGTAACACTCTTTCAGAAAAGCACTGTTTAAGATGAACACAGGACTGCTATATAATAGTGCTACATGTTTTTTGCCTTACAGACTTGCAATCTGCCTGATGTAAGCATGCTGAGGTGTGATATACTCCCACTAATTTAAAAAAAAATTGCCTCAGTCAGTGAGCAGGGTGAACAAAAGAAAGTTAAATCTTTGGACTGGGTTACTTCTGCTGGTAAACTGGATCTTTTTCTCCCTTTATATATACGTACTATCCATGCTCAGTTAGAATACTGAGATGTTATCAGCTGAAACGACTAGTGTAAGACTAATTAAAAAATTATACCCCTCCCCCTGAAACCTCAAACCATAGGAAAAAAACCTACTGTTGAGTTGCTAATCTCTTGGAGATAGAAAAGTCCCACCCTACTGATGCAAGATGAAAACAGAAATCTGACTTGCATACTTTATGGTGACTTCATCATTTAATTAAATCATGCATATGTGAGATGAGATAGTTTTCTGAAGATTTATGTCCAGAAGGATGTTTGCTCTGGAGCCAAACCTTCATTTACCTGTGGGTTAGCAGCCATAATAGTGTAATTCCCATCATCATCCAGGGTGGAGGCTGCAGTATGCAGTGAGCAAGTTCCATCAGGTTCTCTTTGAATTCGGTAGTGATCACTTCGTTTAGAAATTTGCTTCCCATCTTTAAACCAATAAATCTATAGGAAAAAAAGCAAAGCACAGCTGGTAAGAGGTGGGTGCTCATTGCCATAATTTCTCATTTAATAGCACTGACGAAATTAACTGCTGAAAAGCTCTCTGGTAAGTAGTAAAAGAAAACGGCTTTGATCAGCTCCTCATTCTGTGAGTCACTTTCAGTAACAGTTACAAGATTATCAGCGGGCAAAGAGAAACAACAGCCTGAATGATTTCCAACAGAACGTACAGGTGCATAAGGGCTGAACATTTCAAGAACTGAAACGAAATGTCAGTACAAAGAAGAGACTACTGATTTCAGAGATTACTAACTTTACATTTATTTTGCCTAAATCTGAAGAAATTGCAGAAAAACCTTGAGAATGCTTTTGCTCTCTTTTCAGAAAATAAAAACAGAAAAAAAACCCCAAGATAATGATAGGCTTAATGAATTCAGTGTGATAGGCTTAATTAATTCAGTGATGAATAAAATAGAAGCAATGATCTCACTGTTGAAACACCCGTTTTGTCTCATATCCATTACGCTGAGTGGACTGGACCAAAATGCCAGAGGGGATAGAGCTGCTCAGCTGGCAGTGAGCAGCTCAGTGTGTGAAGGGGCCAGCTCAGTGCAGTGACATGATTGAAGCTAACAGTGTCACCCTCGTGTGACAGGCCAGCTACGCAAGTGGAGAGCTTTGCAAAGTCATAGGAAATACTTCAAAGCAAAGCAGCACGTGACATCCATTAATAACTGCATGCCAACACCAGCACAGGTCCAACCTGCACAGAGCTCTTACACTGGCTATCAAAGAGAGGGCTTTTCCAGTACTTTTGATACATAATATTATTCTCTGGCTGACCCAAGATATACCTTCAGTGAGCCAAAAAAATGAGGTATGCAGGATAATATCTTACAGTAATCCATGAATTACACTCAAAAAAAAAAAAAAAAAATACTTTTAGTGCCTCAAACTTGAAGGGGAAAAAATTGACCTAGCTTTCAGGAGTTTGTTTTTTTTTTTTACATTATAATAATAAAGTAAAATCCCAAACTGATATCTGCTGGAATCAAAAGTAAATGTTGTATGCATGAACAGACACAGAGGAATAACTGAAAAATGTTGTACTAGGAAGGCTGTACTCAGCTGCCTAAATCCATATTTAAGTAGAACATTATTTACTTGTTGTTTCTGAAATATGCACTACAGATTACATCAATTGTGTTCAGCATTTGAGACAGTTGTGAAGATTCCTACATCATTTTTAGGAGGCCAACTCATTCAAATACAACTGCATTTGTCCTGGTCCTGTTGGGACTATTTAGCATGAGGAAAACACACATTTTGCTCAAGCTCATTCTCAAAGTGGGAATTTAGGTCTTAAGGGTGAGGAAAGGGTGCTGGCTCTCTAGTAAAAAATGAAGTGACAGAGCAATGTGCAATTCCATTCCTGACAGAGTTTAATCTGCTGGGTTCTTCATACGTGCCAACATTTCAAAGCTTGAAATTCACTCACGCGCGGCAGAGTTAAGGGTAAACTTTTGAATTTAACAAAAAACGACGGAGGATTTTTTTGGTGAAAATCAGTGAAAATTTTCCTTAAAACATTTATTACTGTGTATGATTTTTATATTAACAAGCATTGTGCATAAGTTGAAATGATTTCATTTCCTCAATAGCTGGTTATACTTGTTTCCCATTTTGTCTGTCAGCAGCCTTGCAGAGGCTCTGTGGCCTGAACAAAAGGTTTAGTCATCTTCTTGTCTGCTGACAGAGCACTTACTGGAGATGTAAGAGATATCTGATCACTTATATACACATGCTAATGGGTGCTAAAACAACATTGCTGCAAAAAATGAGTTTTAACTTGCATGCTTTACATGTGTCATAATGTTGGTTGGAAATCTACTGCATTAAGTAGTAACTATTTAATAACAGTACACTTATCAGAAATATCAGGAGACATGCATGGAAATACACACAAATATTAACTGAACCAGCTTTCCAAATATCATGTATATGTTGTCCAAAACTCATATCAACTGAGTTTAAAAGCATTGGCATCCCATATGGGCAATAAATCCTTAATGTTACCTTTATCTTACATGGAGTTAATAAGTAAAACAGTACCACTGCAGGAGACAATGGTCCTTGCAGTGAAGTATTTTCTTTCTAGGATAACTTTCAATATATGTACCATTAAACTACGTAAGCACTGAACACTGCATCAGGATTGCTTTTATTTGCACCACATTTTCAGAAACCAGTGTGCAATGACTAGGAATACAAGGGTATACACAGTACAAAGCGGGGTTTGATCTTGGGCAGCACAAGCATTTTTAATCACCAAGAATTATATTCAGCCATGTGAAGAGTGAGCAGTACGAAATTTATGTAACATTTGTGCCTCAATTAACCTCTTGCATGGCATTGTCTTAATTCTGAGGAGAAATAATTCCTTAAAAAGAAGTATTGCATAGTCCCTCCTGTAGCACCACAGGTTTCTCGTTTCAATGAGAAAATAGTTTTACATTACACCAAAGGTTATAACAAAGAGTAGGCTCAGATTTAAAAAGTCATACATATGAAGACAGAATTTGCACATCAGTATTCAATTTACATGGCATGTTCAGGGGAAAAAATAATCAAGCCAATAACTCTGCTTAGAAAAATCCCTTGTAATGAATGCCAGATTTTAGAAACACTACAGTCCTTCCCAAAGCCATTCCTTGGCAGACCTGACAGAATACTTAGAAGGGAGGAGCTTCAAGTTAGTAAATTATTTCCAGCTTTTCATTTGCCAGAGTAAAAAAATTATTCACAAGCAACACTTCCAGCTTCAACAAATGACAGCAGAAGGGCAGCCCTCAGCCATTGAGCTTTTCAAAACTGCTGTCTTGGAATGCTCTGGCAGATGAAGGGGAGACACTGCCTTGGACGTTGTGAAGCCTGGCTAACAAGCAGCCATACAACAGGACTGAGATTGGTTCCATCCCAAGCAACTTAACAAATTACACAAAGCATCTGCGAGTGAATGGAACAAAGGGCCAGAGTCCCAGGTGCAAGAGCAAATCACTTCTTAATGTGCACGCTTTGACACTGCAGGAAAACAGAACATGGCTGTGAATCACAGGGCATTCACATCAGATGCTCCTCTGTAAGGGCAGGCTTTAGGGGAAGTGCTAGGAATGTGGCTTCTTGCCAGCGCAATCCTTATCGCCCCAGTGAGGGAAAGAAGACATCCCCTTTCATCTGTCTTAAATCACACAGAGAAACTACACCTTAATTGGAAACTGTGGAAATTAGGGAATGGTGAGGTTGACTAAGGCTGACTCATAATAGGCCATCTAGCAACTTAGTCATAAGCTTCAGGCAGAAAGAATATCTCTGCACACACTGTGCTTCTGTCAGCAACAGACCCAGTTGCATTCCACCCTTGCTCAACACAACAGACTCTTACCTGGGGTCATCCCAGAAGTAAGGCTAGACATGAAAAGTTTGGTTTCAGTCAGACTGGGCTTATCTTCCCAGTGCATGTGTCTTCAGTTTGAAGCAGGAGCGCTTTTTTGATATACGTATTCTGATCTACCCTGCTTACTTTGCAGTGGTTCACAGCATGTTGTGCTCCTGGAGCACAGAACTGGATTCCTTTCAGATGAAACTAAGCCAGAAAATGTGCTCCAAGAACTCATCTAGTGTGCATCTGCTTCAGTCTGTGGGACGAGATTAGAGCTAGCCTGGAGTAAAACCTTCTGACGTGTGTAGGGGTGGATATCACATTCTAGAGATTTTCTTCTTCTGGTCTGCACTCCTTGCTGATGTAGATGTAGCCCTAGTTCTCTGTTGTTCCTCCTCTGCTACCTCATAAAGTCCTTTTTTTAAAATTAACAGCTTGTACAATATCATACACTATCATTGGGCATATAAAGTCACTTGCATTTCTCTCTGTTTGAAATCCTAAGTACCCATAAAACTATACCTAGATGAGAGATTTGGATGTGAGTGCTTCCATGAAGGTCTTAAGTATCAGACAGGGCATCATTATCTTGTCTAAGAAGATAAGAGCCCCCGTCCACAAGAGGTCACTGTGAGAGCTGAGAGAATTTCACAGGGAAAACACTGGCTTTGGCAGGGGAGTTGAAGAAGCTGCTGCTGTTTGCCTGCTGCATAATCAGTCAGTTGATTGCCAAGCAATTTTTGAAATGGTTGTATGCAACCTATCCAAGGAGGGCATTCTTCCAGACTACTGACATCATGCAGCTGGTACTTTTATATTTGCTACAAGGAAATGCTTCCCAAGCCCAACCCTCCCTCAGAAGTTCATCATTAAAACCTCACCATCATGTCTCATCTTGTTGTCGGGATATATGGGAGCTTATGGTATTTTATTATGCCTTCTTCTACATTCCAGTAAAATCCAGTCTTGTTAGTGTGTGTAGATGCTGAAGAATGAGAGATACCATGCTGGCTTCTGAACTAAAACCCACATACTTTTGCATTAGCATGTTACCATGCCTGAACTAATTACCCATGCTAGCAAGATGAGGTGGCTTTTGGGACTCCTCTGCCAGCTCACATGGGGCTTTCTTAGCATTGCACTGCATTCTGTGCCACAAATGTACCCTGGAGATAATTCTGAAAATGACAGAAGCTTTATTTCTAGATAAAATAATTGAGAAGAAGTCTCAGGAGGGAGTAACTGAGAGCAGAAGCCTCATAGTAGCATTTTTTACTAGATTTTGACTGAATAACTCCAGTTACGCCAAAAGAGAATCAGCAGTTTAAATCAGATAGAGCACTTTCTTGTCAAGTGTGAATATCTCCTGTTCCTGTAAGATACAGCCCATAGAGTCCAGAGCCTGATGGTAAAGGATGAACTCAGAACTCTTCAGAGAAGTTCTAGAAAGATTTACTGTTTTTTCTTACCTTTGGCTTTGGATTTCCTGCCACTTTGCATGTAAATGTGACTGGCATTCCCTCAAAGATTTTGTAGTGCTTCAGCTTTATCTCAAAATATGGTGACATACTGTTATCGATAGGTTCATCCCCATGTTGCACTTCATCATCTGATTCTTCCACAGGAGATCTCTCCAGCCTGTATTCAATTTCACTGATCAGCCTTTGCTCAAAGCTGGAGACTTTATATTCCTGTCAAATGAGAGGTATATATTAGTGTCCAGCTTCAACACATTGCTCAGGAAGATATGTTCTTAATGTCTGGATTTTTTTATTTTACCAATCTTCAACAAGCCATTAAGTTTTTACATATAAAAGGAAACTGTATCTTGTTGAAGAAAAACACTATAATCCATGTCTCCAAGAGCTTCCCTATGAAACAATCGAGACATCTGGTATGAGGCAAAAACTGTATTTCATGCTGTCTTAAGGCCTAATTTATAAGGGGAAAGAAAGTCATTGGTTGCTTTCTTTCCATTAAAAAAAAAATCCTATAAGAATAAAAGTATTCTGAGGCAGTTCATAAAGACAAAAGGAACACACTAATATTTCCTTGAGGGTACAGACAGATTTAGGGTGGGTTTTGTTTCCAGATGGCTAGAAGACCATATGGTTCACATCTGCTATTTGCATAGAACTCTACCAGAGGCTGAACCAGAAGGATAAAATTATTTTGCTTACAGTTGCCTGTAAAAATGAGGACAAAAATAAGAGAAAATTGCAACAGTGGCAGTCCATGATAGTTGTTTCCCTGTGCTCCTGTTGCTATGGTCCCCTTTGTGTGGGATCCTCCCTTAGAAACAAATTTACCGTAACTGTATTGAAGATATAGCAAGAAGAGCAGAAAGGTTCATCGAGTGTAAAACACTCCGACTTGCTTGAATTTGTTATGATTTACTGATATACACTGTTATTTGCTTTCTTGAACTGTTACTTTGCAGAATTCCTGCTTGGAATCTTACTGATAAGAGTGATAATGTCAGACTGCAAAACAGCTCAGAAGCAGAAAAAAAATATTGGTCAATGCTCTTCTCAGTCAGCAGAAATTCAGACACTCTTTCAAATTACTTTTGGCCATTGTCTCTGACTCTTGTTGTATTTAAGACAGAACATGCATCTCATGCAAAGTATCCTTTCACATCCCTGTCCTCTGTTGCTGCCTCTGGCCTGAGAACAAGGTGACACATTTCTGTCATTGGTTACAAAACTAATCATAACCCTTGATAATCACAAAAAATGGAAGAGCAGAGGAATACATTGTAAAATGCAGAAAGTTTTAAAATTTCTTTGTTTCCTGAAGTGCACCATAAAAGTAAACCATGAAGTATATGACATAGTTAGTATCATGTCAGTGTATGTTATTGTTACAGCACAAAGACAGTGGAGCACACGATGATTGCTGTTAAACTGTCTACACTCCCGCAGGCTTCTAGAACAACTTGAACATCCTCATAAATGGAGTGCAGCCCAATTCTCCACAGTTATTACTGCTAGATGACCTCTTGTTAATAACCAAGAACAGCAGAATGGAAAGGGAAAAGAAAAAAAATAGACAAAAAAACAAGACAGAAAAAGGTGAAAATTATAACCTTTTGAATATCCATGGGACTCACTACAGAAGAACCAACAGAGCCAGCTTCCTGCAAGGGTAGAAGAAAAGATCAAGAGGCAGAAAGAAGACCAAGAGATATCCATGACAGTTCCTCAGTTTTTATCAGGAGAATGTACTTTGTGCAGCACCATAAGCAAATGCATGCTACACATTTCTGAATAGCAGCTCTGGCCTCTGAACAATGGAGAGCGTGTACCTGGCCTTTCAAGCAGACTTTCTGTTGTGGTTTTGGTCTGCACCCAAAAAGTGCCTATTACACAAATAAAGAGAAGATGGTTTTAAGATAGGAGATGTATTTCTGCCTTCAGAGACTTAAAGGTCAGGACAGAACAGGATAAACAGAAGGGTTTAAAGCAGAAAGTAGACATTCGAGAAGCCTCAACCTTATGGAAAAACTGAGCAATAGACATGTGATCCTCCACTCTATTTCACTAATAGATAACATATGACTTCTGTAATCAAAAGCCATCCTATCTTGTGTTTATTTGTTGTCTTATGTAGGACTTTATTTTAATGACAATCATAGTCAGTAAAAAAGAAAAGCCGAAAGGCATTTTTTCCTGTGAAATTGTAGAGTTTTGTGGCACCTGTATAGCTGGATCTTCTTCTGGTTCCTGTATATTGAAGACAGTTGCAGCGCTGTCTGCTCCCAGCAATCGACGAGCCATTTTTTCCTCATATGTTAATCTCTGAACAAAAAATAAAAAGGAGATGAGGGGCCAGGCAAAAGAAAGAAAAGATATTATTTCTCCAACTACAAAGCAGTACACAGTAAGAAATGCTTAAAGCAATGTTGATAAAAGAGAGCAGCAATATGTTTCTAACAGAAATTTTCTACCTCAGTTTGTAATGCATTTTTTTAGTATTACAAGTGGCTCTTTTGGCTTAAGCAACCCTTACACTGACTCTGCCATTTGTTTCCATCCCCCTGCCAGGAACTTGGGTAGGAATGAGCAATAGGAACTGCTTAAATCATGGCCATCAGAAGAGGGCATATCAAATCATCCCCAATCTTATCCAAGTCATTCTGCTCAGTTTTTACATTAGAATCACAAGGCAGAAAACACTGCCAAAAAATGATAAGGAGATTCTACTCTACTTGAATATTTTGTCCAAAATAGAGAAAAATGTATTTTTCAAGATTTTAAAATTTCTATTTCTTCTTACTCTTTCAGAAATTTAGGAGACAGCTTATAAAAGACAATTTACACTGAGAAAACAAGGTAAAGGAAAATCTTAATGTATAAGTCAATTATTTCATTATTAGTTTTCTTCCTGCATTTACAAATGCATTTCAGACAATTTGTTACAAATCAACATTGCAAAAAAATGCAGGTTTGTGGAAGACAAATTCATTTCATGGTGAAACACCTCATTTGAGGAGAAAAATGAAAAATAAATGAAGAATGGAAATTGTAAACATTACATCTACTGCATGTATGATTTTTTTTTAAAAATCTCATGTAATTTATTTTTGTCTTAATGTCATATTGCAACTAAACCAGCAGGCTGAAACTCATGACAACTAGGTAGCAGTGTTGTCTCGGTTACAAGCGTCTAAGGAAATAATGAACTTTTCTTCACTTATATTTCTTCTGCAGTCACTCCAAGTGCCCACTGCCATGGTTACACATACAGAATTTACCCAAGACAGGAATTTGCAAGGCAAAAGCCTCAAGGTAAGCACCAAAACAGAGTTTATTTAGTTCAAGCTCCCACATCATCTGATCACAGTTGGTCTCTTTTTTTTTTTTTTTTTTTTTTTTTTTTTTTTTT
>JAYDZK010000202.1:34107446-34157857 GCA_034509185.1 Euphonia xanthogaster | reverse complement strand
GTTTTTTCTTCTTTTTTTTTTTTTTTTTTTTTTTTTTTTTTTACCTTGGGCCATGTGGGCATTCTCAGGACATTCCATACATTTGGCCAGGCCAAACATCTCCCTCACTTTCCAAAACAGGCATTGACAGTCATTCTCAGCCCACTTCCTTGGAAAAAACAGGAACTAATACACTATGGCAGTGATTTTGCTTAACTGCTACAGAAAACTGCCAAATGCTGTGCAGTCAATGGAGAAAGGTAACAGAAGCAGCAGACCATCTGAACATTCTCCCTACTTCACTCAATTGACCTTATTAAGAACCAAA
The DNA here is from genome assembly GCA_034509185.1 of Euphonia xanthogaster. Taxonomy (NCBI): domain Eukaryota; kingdom Metazoa; phylum Chordata; class Aves; order Passeriformes; family Fringillidae; genus Euphonia; species Euphonia xanthogaster. The sequence continues at coordinate 34,157,550 of JAYDZK010000202.1, read as the reverse complement.
ATTGAGCAGTGTTGACAGACAGTCTAACTCAATGGGCTTTCTTGAATTATAGCCCCACAGTTCACAGCTCAGACCTAGTAGCAAACTTAGTAAAATTCTGGGCATTGTCCTGAGAAATGTAAAATATCATTTCCTATCAAAGTGACACAAAGGCATCCCAAAGTTTCAGATTTTTAAAAAAATATTTTATTGACAAAAGAGGGGTGACAGTTTACATTTTTAAAATTACTTTCCTCTTAAAAGAAATTCCTGCTTCAAAGACAGCGTCTTAATAACTGTAAAAAATTCGTAGGGAAGTTGCTTCTCATCAACTCTGAGCAGGAAGAATTTAGTATTTCATCTTTCATGTGTATCTTAAGTGCATAAAAGGGAACAGAGCTTTTTTTGGCTGTGCATTTCCATTGCTTGATATGCTCATTTTACCCCATTTCTTTACTCCTCTAGCAGGTCATTAACCCTTGAGTCTGTAAGTTAGTACTATGGGTTATTTCTATTCTACTGGTCAAAATTCTATCAGTCAAAAGAAGCCCCCCAGCTGCAGAATCTAATGATGCCTGATTCCTACTGGGTTGTTTTTCATAATGAACTGCCTTGTACTTCCTCTGATGTCCAGTTACCACCTACTGCTTCCCCCATCAACCAATGGCTGGGCACAAGGTAGAATGAGCCTGGACTGAAACAGACCTGTGCGTGTTCATCCACTCAGTAATGAACAGCCGGAAGCAAATGGCCCTTGAGGCTCAAAAAGCCATGGAGGTGCAGACTGTGCAGGCTTCTTATGCAAATTCACCATTTTGGTGACCTCCACTGCTTTGTTAAGTCCAAGTAAAGTTGTCAAACAGGAGAAGGAATGATAGAAGAAAATGTACGCTATCATTCCTTTTGCAAATTCAGATTTGAAAATTCAATTAAAAATTATAAATACATAAAAAGCAATCTACAACAATTATTTTATATGCAGCATATCTGAGAAACTACCAATGGTGCCCACTCTCACTCACTCCCATTCCCCAGGGTATTTATGTTTTTATACCGGTTGCCCGTTGTTCAAAAGGTCTTCCTTGAAGCGAAGTTTTCTCTCCAGATCCTGAATTACAGCATCTTTTGACCCTTGAATCTCTTCATCTGATGCTATCCTAGCAGTTCTGCCTGTTTTCTTGGGAAATCCTCTGCAAAACAGTACCAAAAAAAATCATGAGCTTTCCTGAAGTAATTTGTATTTAGCAATCTAATACAAATTTGTATCTGGAACCACTGCTATTAATGAAGAAAACAACATTGTGTCTTTGAAACTAGAGGTCTGACATCTTTCTTTCTACCATCCCTACTAACTCACACTACTGATTAAATGGTTAATTTAAGGACAAAGATGAAACTATCTTTTACTTGTGCTTTAGTTAAAATAGCCCTCAGGATTGCTTAGCAATGGCTGTAAACACCATACGCTCACAGATGAGCAGTGGCAATAAAGCAAAATGAGAGGAAACATGAAAGAGAAAGCATGACTAGATAAGTGGGGATGGAAGATAAACTAGGTTCCTGTGAAGTACCAGAATAAAGACCAGGAAGATGTAAGACAAGGCAGTTAATTATTAATTTCTTATATTATTTATTAACTAATTCCTTGTAGCAACTTTGCAATAACTGCATAGCTTCATGTTTATTCTTCATATCTCTGTGAACACATACCCATAAGGCAACATATAAGTGCTGTTGCTCAAAGAGGAGCCATTCACAGCCTGGGTAACACTGGGAAAAAGAAAAGTCATCCTTGTGAAGCAGTTCTCAGCAGCAAGATATCCCAGTGGAAGAGCAACCATTTAGCAGTTCACATTTACAGAGTTAATTTATTCCTCTTATCAGCCTACAGGATAGGATTGCACTTTCAGCAATTTTCACTCCCATTTTCTTAAACAGTACAGGAAATTTTATTTTTCCAGACTGCACTAATATTTAGCACTTTTCAGTAATGTTATCATGGCTTTATTGCTGGAAATGGCCAACATGGGTGGTTTCTACTGGAGATCAGCTGTTCTTAACACAGTTGTGAAGAAATCAGAATTGCCATCATATTTAAAACTTGTAGAGCATCTCCATTTCTAAGTGGTTCAATATTAGTTTACAGGGTCTTTATACCTTTGTTGAGTAAATAGGGCTCAGCCACATTACATGGGAATGACATGGAAAGCATGGAATTGAATCATATAAATAGACAAACTCAGATAACAGAGATAGAAAAAAAAAATCAGACTAGCATGTAATGGGCAAATTTATTTCCAATACCCAACTTAACAATTTAATTACCAGTGCCAAAATTCTAAACAAGAATCATACATAGATAACAAATTTTCTTGGATAATATTCAACTCTATGTTTCTATGGTTAGAGAGAGTTCATTCTTCAGCAAGTGCTTTCAACAGTAATTTCTAGCATTAGAAAAAATGAAAAGACACACATATACTGTCAAAAGCCAAAAAGGAATTAAGTGAATAGATGCAGAAGACAATAGTTTGAAACATTCCTACCTAAAACATTTCATATTCCATTGCTGTAACGAAATGTAAAATGTGAAAACAGTGAAATTCTTGTAAAAAGGACTGCATTTTTACATTAAATCACAGCAGAAGAGCAGACATTTGCCTAATTTCACAAAGAGACAGAGAACTACATCCTTTGCATTAGAAATATCCATCTGTTAGCTGGTGACCACCAAGTAAAATAATTCCCTCAGCTTTCAGCTGGGGGTCTTCTCAGTCATGAATATGCAAGCAAGTCTCCTCCACTCTGTTTTGGGTAAGAGATAGGAAAACTGTCCCATCTACAGGTAGACAAGAGAATGTTAAGAGGCAGGGATAAGGTCTCTTCAAGAAAAAGATGCCTCAAGAACTCCAGAAATTAGGTACAGTAAATGTAAAGGAAGACATGGAAAGAAAATGGACAGGAGAATGTGGGAAGAATGGATCAGAAGGGAATGTCACTCAGGAAGGCTTGGCATCTGCTGGAAGGCTAGTGGGCTGGTGCCATCTGCTTGTCCCCTTACAGTCCTTCCCTTCACCTCCCAGCCCTTAATCACCTAGGCCAGCATTGCCATGAAACCAAATTTTGTCACTTTTTAGGCTACCCCCTGCCAAAAAAAAATTTTAAAATCCCCAAATAAACAACAACAACACCTAAACAAAACAAAAGAAAACCCAACCCAAAAATCAGCCAACTTCAAGGCAGCAAATTTCAAGTTTGGCTTCACCTTTGGCTTCATCTGTGCTAGCTTTTAATGGAGACATGCATCCTCCCTTGAAAATTCCAAGTGATACATTAAGAAACAGCTTTTATTTCTCATTCTCACAAATTTGATACTTGACTAATAAACAGAGTTTTACCAGAAAAAGGCCTGCTTATGCTTGGGACTCACTCAATAGGCTGTGAAGGTGAAATGTACAGTTAACCCAAGTAAGTCACAACAATGTATGAAAAAAAGAACGTGCTATGTGCTTGGGAGTGGATTTCAAGTAAAGGATTTTCTGAAGCACTATTGATTATGCCTGAAAACAAAAACCCCTAGGCAAATGCACACATTTTTCACAGGCAAATGAGTATCCAGACAATTTAAAGTTAGTAAGTTCAACATCCACAATATGCACAGAAAAACAATATCACAGTCCATTTCTAAACAATGCCAGATAACAAGAAAATGAAAATTGAATCACGTCAAACCTCATGTTTATCTCTCTGTCAGGCTGAAGGGCATGCAAATAGGCAACAAGAAGTAGCTTCAATAGACCTCAGTTTATGGCTTCTGAGTTAGCCTTCAGGAGCTGCTCTAAGTTCCCTAGTAAATCAGGGAAACAGAGCCTTGCTGAAGTTTCTGTGATATGGCTGCATAAAGCTATTCAGTTATTCAGAGATAACCAGTGATTTCTTTTTTTATCAGACTAAAATAATATAGTCCAATGAAGCATTTCAAAGAGCCCTGTATACTAATTTGAGCACTTAGGATTTTGGGCTTAATTGGAAAAGTAAAATAGAGAAATACATTTCTCAAATTGGCTGACACTTAATTTGCAGAGGCTGTAATTAATTTGCAGGTAACAACTGCCACTTACAATAATCTTCATGATTTGTCTAGAGGTATTCTAATGATGAAACTCAGGAAAATGTTCAAAGCATGATAGCAATGCTAATGGAAAATTAGCCTTAGCATGTTAAGCATCTCTTGAGAATCTATGAGATTAAAACTTGGAAAATAGCACTATTATTTCAAAAGGGAAAGAAATATAGTTCCAGGGCATGGCAGCATAAGACACAAAACGGAGCTGTTTTCCTTTATTCCTTGCTCTTAGACACTGAATCCACTTTTACCACTGCATTTCAAGAAAAATACAGGAAACTGGAAAGTTTTAGAACAAAAAAACTACCAGCTTTTGTGACAAACTATGTCACACACAGAGAGGCAAAAATTCTTGTTTATTTCATCAGGAAATTAGGAGAATGAAGAGAGACAGGCAAATCAAATGAAATGTCAGAAATCAGACTACAGCTGACATCAGAAAAAAGCTGGTATTTAATCATTCTTTGTGTCCACTGAGGATGATAAGTCACAATAATTTGAAGAAGAACAGGCCTAGCTTAGACACAAACAATGTAGAACTTTCCTTCCTCCACCCTACAACAGTGACATTTAAACACTGGAGCAAGTTATGTAGCAAAGCTAGAGTGGAATTTTATTTAAGAACAAGGTATGCAAATATGACAGCAATGGCCTGGGGATCCTGGAGAACCTTTAATAGGAGAGGCAGAGTCCTTAACAACCTCCCAGATCTTTGGTTTTGTGTCAGATGATCCTGAGCTCTGCACAGCCCATGTGGAAGTGTCACCCAAGACTTAGTCAAAGCAACTTGCCTGAAAAGTAGATTATTGTGCCTTTATTGAGTATTTAAGCAAGGAAGCAGTTGGTTAAAAAATTTAACTATAAAAGTGAGCACCGGTCAAAATTTCTTCAAATACCTTTGGAGAGATTCTCTCTTCCTCTTTTGGTACTATTTTAAATTGGGACAAAAAACTCCAAGCAGTGCATAAGGAAACACAGCTCTTCCTGCAGATGCTCTGTTTCCACCCCCTCCTCAGAATCTCTTTCTCTAAATATATATGCTTTAAAAACTGTCCAAATAGATACATGTATGCATATATATATATATATATATGCATACATACATACATACCCCACAGCAAGTTAACTCTTAAGACATACATTCTTGGGATGAATTTCAAAATGTCTACAAAGCAATGATAACAAATAGAAGGACTTTAGTAAATCTATCTTCCAAAGCACAGATCCTTTCAGCCTGAGTAATGGTTTACATGGCAAGACAGCCTGGCAGCAAACTTTCTTCAGCTGCTTTTGCAAATATTTTCCACCATCCTTACATGCCCTTATCTGGATGCACTTAGCTCCAAAGATTTGTGTCCTCAATGACGCATTAGACTTCTTTCTGTCTTCTCTCAGGGATAATATCAAACAAAAAAATGTGCCAATTCATTTATGTATTCGCATGTTCATTCTTTGCCCAAGGCAAATTTCACATTTGCTGCCTTAAGCTAGCAAGAGACAGCATATTTCAGGCTATTGACAGCGCCAGTCTTGAGCCCATAACCATCACCACAAGTGTGCAGAGAAATGAACAGCCTTGGGAAGTAGGCTGCAACTCATATGGATTTTAAGCACCTCTGAAATACACATCACCTAAGGCAGTGGGGGCTTGAATCCGGGTGTAGATAAAAACACAAATGACTGAATTCTTTGGTCAGAAAGGGTGCAATGAAATTGCCAAAACTGTCATCTTAATTCACACAGAGATTTTTGACAGCAAAGATTTTTGCGGCCTCGACTTGGCTCTCCTTAGTTTTGAATATTTGCCCTGACATTTGTTTAGAATGAAAGCCAAACCAGCAGTACTTTCTATGTTTTAATTACACGGAGTGCATGCTGGATGCAATTCTCTCTTTTCCTACATACCTTTTACAGTGTAAACAAGGGCAACAGGCTGGCTGTTGTTATCCTTCCAAGAACAAATTCCTGTTTGCAGCCAATATGGCTTAGTTTCACAGAAATCCAAATTAATTCTCTGGTACTGAGGTAATGAGCAGTAACTTGATTTTTTTTCCTTTAAAACTAAAGCCTTCCAAAAATACAGCTAATTCCTGCTCACTTCACACATTTTTCACTTACTGTAAAAGCAAAGTTACTACAAGCACTGTAACAGGTCACAAACTTTGAAGCTGCAGCTGTATAATAAAATTGGTTTAGTCTGATCTTGTCATACATGCCGTGGAGACCAGCAGCTTCAGCTGTGTCCAGTAATGTGATGTTACATGCATCTGAATTAAGGGAATGCCTGAAGAAGAGACCTGACTAAGGATGACTTCCAGAAAATGGAACAAATGTAACAAAAGTTCAATTATTTCTACCACGCAATGTTCTGAAACTGTGGTTGAAAAAAATAAATCACGTCTCAGCATTGGATATGGTTAAGCCAGAAATGAACAATATAAATTTCTGAATATCTTTGATCCCTCTTAATGTTTAGATAACAAAGAGTACAACTCACCTACAAAGTGCATGACTGCTACCATTTTTTTTCTCTAAAGGTTATGTTTAAAATGCATTTTTACTCATTAAAAGAAGAATTACTACTTTTTCATTCCCCTGTTCAGTTTCTTCCCCTCCTGAGCAAGCTATCTCTCTGCCTCATGCTGCACTGGTTACTGTAGCTACATAAGCACCATTTGCCTTTCAAAAGATGTGCATATATTTTGATATCAAATCAAAAATCAAATGCCTATTTTGGAATCTGAATTTTTTCTGATTGTTACCAGCAGTATGCTAGAACTGATGGTCAAGAAGAAATAACTAAAGCACCAACTGCTCCTGAATGTAGAAAAGGCTGGCACAATCCTCATAGTCCTGAAATATTTAGAAGAACAGGCAACTGCGAGAAGCATGCGAAGAAAAAGCTACACTGGACTGGGAAAAGGTGTCATATCCAAAATATCAACTAATTCCAGTTGATGTGGTGTTACTGGTTAAGATCTCCACAACTATCAAGCATTGTACCTGGCTTTCACATTCACAGATGTTTTTGTGGCATTCAAATCTGTTTAAAATAGAGAAGTTATAAAATTAAGTCCCCTGAAAAGAAAAACCTGCAGATCAAAACAAGCATCAAAGCCATGCTGTGAACAGCCTCTCTGTCTTTTCAATAAAATACATGTACTAATTCTCTTAGTTAAGTTCACTGCCATCTTCAATATTCCTAAGTAGCTGCAAATACAATATTGAAAAAGAACTGGATAATACATATCTTGAAAATTAATACTTCCAGGTGCAATGATTGTCAGGATACTGTTATTTTGGCTAATGCCTGTGTGTCTCCATGTTACATCCTTGAGCTCTACTTCTGCACAGCTTTAATCAATTAGATCTGGGGATTTCTAAGTTCAAGTGGAACCAACACGCATTCATCATATCTCAGAAAAGCTGATATGGATGTATTTTATGATAAGCACGTGCAAAAACAAAGCCCCAATATAGGCTGTTTCTTAGCACAACCAACAAGAATTGGTCTAATATCACAGCTAAACCCCTCAGGTGTTGGTATAACAGCCACAAGTAGTATCCAACCTATGGGAAAAGAAAATTTTCAAGAAAATTTAAAAAATTTTTATTGGCAGGAGCAATAGCTTAACAAAATTGGAGGTGGAGAATGAATGCAACCCCTGATATTTTCTGGAATTTTTCCAGTCACAGCAATACTTGCCTTAAGATATGTTTTCCCTATATGTTATCTGGGAATACCTCCAGGTATGACTGAATAGGCAGCAAAGAGAGATGAAGTCTCTCTCTCTCTCAGAAGCAAGGAAACACCCTGACCTCTCATCTCAGTGTGATACTGGAGTTCTCAATCAAGGTACTTCCTCCTACATATCGTGATTTTCACATCAATCATACTGTAGATAACTTCCATTTTTGAAAAGTTGTGACAAGCATAACTTACAGAAACAAGAAAAGTATAAGTCCCATCTACAAAAGAGAGCAATGCAGTTTACTCTAAAATGAAAGCTGGCTTTTGTGCTGGGACAGTGTTGAAGGCTGTAAGATAAAAAGATAGAGAAGTGTATTTTTCCTCAGAGCGGTCACCATCATTGCCAGTTGACTAAAGGAACACGATGATTACTAAAATATTTCTTTCAACGCCATTTCAGACAGAATGCAATGGACAAATCACAGTACACAGCTGCAAGAACAGACCAGCAGCTCTGATTCAAAGGGGGAAAAAGTGCAATCTCTTTCTGATATTGCTTTTCTCCTGATTCCCACATAATCTCCTTTATGATTTGGATTTAATGTTCTAAAGGTCACTGAGACAGCAGTTAAATTTTGTGCAGAATGATAAAAGCAGCTTATTTAGCTACCTTCTACAAGGTAAATTGGACAATCTTGCATTCAAATAAATGCTTTCTTTTCCGTTTTCCATCCTTTTCCAGAAAATAGTAACTCAATATACATGTTCTTTCACCAATTCTGTACAGTCATATTTTTTTTCCTGTTTTTAACTAAGGTAGTATTATTGAAGATATCTACTTTAAGAAAAGGTCCCTTTTAAGGAAAAGCATTAATTTTTAAAGTTGCCTTCAAAAGGATATATGTATAGCTAACAATATATATTTTTTACACTTAGAAAGAGATCCCATTTCTCCAGGTTGGATAATTTCACACCCTTTAGTGGCAGGTTTTATACTTTTTAAAATCAAACATTCACTAAATAAATAGTCAACAAATCCTTCTCATGGGATTATTTGTGCTTTCACAAATGCTCATGTAAGCATATAATGTATGTGCTTAGGTAGAACTTTTAGGTATACTTATCTCTGTTCCTTCACGTGTAACTTTTTGATTTTTTTCCTAGGAAGAGCGAAGACCAGGTTCTAGCTTCTACAAACTTAACTGTGAACTAACCCTCCTCAGTTGTAGGTTTCTGTCACATTAAGTCTCTTCCCTGAAAGTGTTTTGTAACCAAAATATAATCTGAATACAACAGATCCACCCACCCTGGAGTTTTCTTTAGGTAAAGAAGGAAAGAACTGAGATTTTTAGAACAGTGTTCAACAAACTTACTCCAGCCAAGTTTTACCTCAGAAATTACTGACAAGTGCTCATAATTCCCTTAAGTACTTAATTAGCTATGCAGTTCCACTAGCACTTCTGCTTAATAACACAATGCTCTAGCATGACACAAAGTCTACCATTAATAAAAAAGGTTATTGCCAAAGCTTGTTCAACTAACACCACAATAGCCACAGCTTGAAAATACTAGTCACTATAAAGCGTCTAGGGCTTGCTGGAAAATGGAGATATAATTTATTCAAGGGAAACACTCACCATATTGTTGCAAATAAATGCTTAAAATATTCAAAGATTAATTAGTAGGTATTAATGTCCAAATAAAATGTAGTAAATTCCAAGTAGGTATTCCCATAATACACGCAAGACTGTAAGATCACATGCTATTAAAAAAAAATCCAAAACAACCAAACCACAAAAAACTTCATTCCAAAAAAATTAACAATTCCCACTGCAATGCTTCCAAATTTAACTGGAAAGAATATTCATTGGTTCAAACTGGTTTAGCTAATGCAGCCACTTCCACAGAATCTCAGGGTTCAAAATCAAGAAAAATGTTGAAACATTAGCATGGTATTTACTGTTCATGGTCCCACAGAACACAGGAATTGCAGAGAGTGTTAGAAATGTTCTTACAGAATTATAGAATATTCTAAATTGGAATAACTCAGAGAAAAACTGAATCCAACTTCTGGCCCCACACAGGACACCCCAAGAGTTACACTGTGTGCTAGAGAGCATTGTCCAAACACTCCTTGAACCCTGTGGTGCTGTAATCACTTCTCTGAGGAGTCTGTTTGAGTGCCCAAATATCCAACCTTGCCCTAATATCCAACCTAAACCTGCCCTGCCTCAGCATCAGACCATTCCCTCACGATAGAGGAGAGATCAGTGCCTGCACCTACTCTTCCCCTCATGAGGAAGTTGTAAGTGCAATGGGGTCTCCCTTCAGTGTCCTTTTCTCCAGGGCGAACAGACCAAGTGACCTCAGCCACTCCCCACACAGCTTCCCCTCAAGGCCCTTCACCATCTTCATTGCCCTCCTCTTGACTCTCTCTAATGGCCTAATGTCTTTTGTCTACTGTGGTGTCCAACATGGCACACAGGACTTGAGGTGAGGCCACCCGAGTGCAGAGCAGAGTGGGACAATCCCCTCCTCCTTGCCTGGCTGGGGATGGTGTGCCTGATGCCCACCAGGGCACGGTTGGCCCTCCTGGCTGCTAGGGCACAATGACTTTCCATCAAGCAGGACCTCCAGTCCCTTTCCAAACGGCTGCTCTCAAGCTTCTGATCCCCCAGCCCTCTTGCACAGCCAGGGTTGCCCTGTCCCAGGTGCAAAATCTAGCACGTGCCTTCATTAAATTTCATACTGGGGGTGATTGCTCAACCCTTTAACTTGTCAGGATCTCTCTGTAGGCCTCTTTGCCCTCAAGGTAGATGACAGTTCCCCCCAGTTTAGTATCACCAGCAAATTTACTTAGTATTCCTTTGAGATCTGCGTCAAAATAATTTATGAAGAGCACTGGCCCTACAGTGGAGCCGTGTGGAACTCCACTGGTGACTCTTTGCCAGCCTGATATAACTCTATTTACTGGAATTCTTTGTGCCTGACCCACGAGCCAGTTGAGCACCCATCATATCATGTGCTGATCCAGCTGAATGCTGGACATGTTGTCCAGAAGGACACCATGAAAGAAAACCAAAGTCCAAAGAGATTACATGGATCAAGACAACCCACCTTTGCTCAGCTAGGTGGGTTACCTCGTCATAAATGGAAATTAAGCTAGTCAAACAGGGCTTTTTCCTGATGAAACCATTCTGGCCAATGACTGCATTATCCTTCAGGTGTTTTTCAATAACTCCAAGAGTAATCTTCTCCATAATTCTACCAGGCACTGCAATGAGACTGACAGACCTGTAGTTTCCTTTGTGCTGTTCTTGAAAACTGGGACAACGTTAGCCAGCATCGAGTCAAGTGGCACCTCTCCAGATTCCCAAAACAGTTCAAAAAGTCATGGAGAGGAGTCTTATAATGACATCAGCCAGCTCTTTGAGGATTCTTGGATGAATCCCATCAGGCCCCATAGACTTACAGGGATCCAGCTGGAGCAGTGATTCCCTCACAAGTTCAGAGCTGACTCTGAGTTTATAACTCAGAATCCTCATCCTTCAGCTCAGGGCACTGGGACCCCCTTAGTCCAAGACTGGTTCTGAAGACTGAAGAGAGCATTAATCACCTCCGCCTTGTCTATGTCCCTGTTCACACGGTGAACACCCTCATAATTTAACAAGTCACTGTTATTTCTGGACTGCCTTTTGCAACAAGCATATTTTTAAAAGTTCTTTTAATTGTGCTACACAGTACTGGCTGGCTTCAGCTCTAATAGAGCTTCTGCCTCACAATTTTCTCCCCACGGAGGCGAGCAGTATCTCTGTAGTCCTCCTATGCCACCTTGCTTCTGCTGGTCAAACATTTCCTTTTTTTTGCATTACCTCTAGAAGAAGATCCCTGCCTAGCCAAGTTGGCCTTCCGCCTTGCCTGCTTTTCCAACATTTTGGAATTTCCTGCTTCTGTGCCCATAAGGAGGTGGTGTTTAAAAAGTCAGCAGCATTGATGGACACCAGCACCATCAAAAACATTTTCCCAGGGGACCTTACTCATTAGTTCCCTAAGCAGTCTGGAGTTTTAAATCCAATTGCTTTGTGGTAGGTGTGGCCAAGACAACCACCAATTTCCACTTCAGTCATAAGATTCTCTCTGTTAATGAGCAGCAGATCAAGGAGGGCATCTTACTGAGTTGGCTCTCTTAGTGCCTGCACCATGTAGTGGTCATGTTTAGGAACCTCCTGGACCTGCGTGTATTGGCTGTATGGCATTCTCAGTTAACATTTGCCAAGTTGAAGTCCCCATAAGGATAAGAGTGGTTAACTTAGAGATGTTCCTTAGTTCCTTAAAAAATAACTCATCAGCATGACCATTCTGGACAGGAGGTCTATAGTAGACTTCCATGATGACATCTGCATAACTTGTTTGTCCCTTAATCCTTATCCAGAGGCTTTTGACTATGCCATTGCCAACTGTAAGCACCATTCATTCCAGACCCTCTATTACATACAGTGCCAACTTCCCTGCCTCTCTTGCCCTGCCTATCCCCCCTGAAGAGTCTGTAACCATCCTTCATAGCACACCAGTCCCAGGACTCGTTGCACCAGTTTTTGCTTATGCCAGTGATGTCATATCTCTGGGGCTGGGCCAAATCTTTGAGCTCCTCTTACTTTGTCCTGCACCACTGTGGATAGATTTCTCTTTTAAGTAGAACAAATATGATAAATGCACGGGAAAGGAAATGACCAAAGAAAGCTGATGAACAGAAGGTTTGACTCCAAGAGGAGTAACAAAGACTTTTGGTTTGTATACAGCCACAGAGAACTTTACTGGTGCTGCCTTTGACCATTTTCAAAAAATAACTGCCTCCACCTGCAATGTTTATTACTTTACCTTTATTCTGTTCCTACCACAACACAAAAATGAAAAAAATGATGCCTACCAAGTTCTGCTTTTGAGAAGCAGATCTGTGGTTGTGCCAAGATTTAGCAATGACAAAGTCTTTGAAGGTAAATGGCTTGACTAGTATTTCAGCTGCTGAGCAAAACTTTGAATGCTGCAATTTATTTCTTGCACCCAGTCTGTAAAACACACTGTCAGGAAACAGCATCATAATTTTCAACCAATAGATTTTGGAGATCATGGCAAAATGGTGAGACCACAGAAGTTATGGAATGGTGTGTGGAGCTCAGAAACTATGTCTCGGAAAGATAAACGTGCTGAAGAGGACTTGTGAGGAACGAGCAAAAGAAAAAGGAAAAGAAGCAAAAAGTGAAAGGGGCCAAAAAAAGAATTGAGGTTATAGCACAAAGCAGAAGAGACCTAAAGCTGAGAGGGAAATGGAAGCCAAGGGAAGAACTGCTCAGGAGTGGTATTAGAATTATGGGAAACAAAGTAATTTACTCAGCAAGACACACCAGACATTAACCTACACAGTAACACAAAAAAGGAGAAGCCAGGGAAAAATTGGCATCAAAGATACATAACAATAGATTATGGCTTTTCTGCATCATACAGTACATATTACCATGTTTTAATGTTATAATTCAGATGACAAATGCTCACTGTGTATGTATATACACACACACATATATATACACACATAAATTATACACACATACATTCAGTATAGTTAACACGATCCAGCTCCCATCTGGACTTTATTTCCTGAGGGAATGCAGAAAAACATCCAACTACCTCATCCTCAGCTGAGACCCTGAGGTTGCTGCCTTGTTGGGGTGGGGGAGGGAGGAATATAGATAGACACACCATTATGTGAATACCCAGACTGGCTGCTGCACTTGGGGAAGTGAGGGGCATGGTGAAGGAGGAAGAACCTTTGCAGAGTTGTTTCTCTGTCCAAAGATCAAAGGGAATGAGGAAGAACACGACTAATGCCTCAAGTGAGAACGTGTACCCATAAGCACAGAGTAACAGGGAAAGAGGGACACAGCAGAGGCTCAAGCTGCTGCTACTACCCTCACAGCACACAGAGGTGAGCTGTGAAAAAGGAATCCAGCTCTTGTCAGAGTTGTATTGCTGGACTAGAACCATTTCTTGGAAAATCTAGGGTAATAGCAGGCTTCAGTGGGCTGTGCTTACCGGTCAAGCTGTGAGTAAATTAATAATGCAATCTTCAGTGCTCAGTATCAATAGTGAAACTCAGCCAGTGCAAAGGACACAGTAAGGCAGAAAATCACAACTATTATCACTGCAAGGGCAAATTGTACTATTTATTAATTTTTCTCCTAAAAACGTTTCATGGCCAGACTCCATAATGAGCTGTATGAAACAAATCAAGATAAAGAAATGCTTTTTAAAACAGACACATGACTTATTACTTAGATATCTGTCCTCTTTCTTCTTTCTCTTCCTTTTCATATCTTGGATTGAAATAACAGAATTTCCCGCTGCAACAGTATGTAGCTGAGCAAGTCACCTAGATACTGTAGATATGTTTAGTCAAACTTCTGGACAAAGTTATAAATAAGCCTTGGATACAGCTATTCTCATTTTTGTTCTTCAGCATGTCTCTTTGTTCTCTAAGGATGGAATGAGAGTCTAGTGCCAGTGGAAAAAAAACCTGTTCTATGATGGGAGCTGACATGCTCCAAAATACTATTTTGGCCTTCAGAGAAGACAAAAGGGGAAAATAAGTGTACAGAGTTGTTAGGGATAGGGATTCTGTTTGTTTATATGCACTGCTATTTTAAATCCCTCCCTAAACACTTTCCCAAACTTCCTCAGAACAAAATCCCTAGCCAAACCAATGAACTGTTATGGCCACTTTGTTATCAGATGTATACTTTAATACCTTGTATTTGCAGTATCACAAAGCTATAGGGACTTCTGAAAGACACTCTTTTTACTTGATATTTCTCTACCTGCAGATGTAATAGGAACACAAACTGCAAATATCACTGTAGATGTGACTTAGAAAGAATTGGGCCATGAGAAGGGTTTTCTTAGATCTGCTTCCACTGCCCTGGGCCTGCAGAGCCTTTTGCTCCTGCTTTCACATTTTCTTAAACTCCAGTTTAAAGCTTCAGCTTCTCATCCTTTGTGTTCCTACTGTGGGGCTCTTTCAGAATCTCACTCTGTGAGGGTTAAAAAGCTATCTCACATCTCTAGCACAGAGGCATTTGCAATTTATTCACACATCTCTCCCTCTCAGATAACCGCTAACAGCAAAGGGCCCTAGAAAAGTACAAATGAAGCAAGTGCAATCATCTTCATCACAATCTGCAGTACATCAAGGAGCTCATCAGCTGATACTTACGGAGGCGTCACTCCTTTCGGGAGGCCTAATGCGTTGACAGAAATGGGTGGCGGCTGGGATGGCAGCATGGAGCTGAGAAAAGCTGCTGGAGACTGGCTGGAATTAGGAAATCTTGGAGTTGGAGACAGGCTGTGGGAAGGTGAAGAAAGTGAAGGAAGAGGAGGGGGTGGAGGAGGTGGAAGCGGAAAGGAATCACACACTGGATATGTCGCTGTTGGACTAAAGACAGGTGGAGGTGGGGGTGGAGGGGATGGAGAAGAAGGAGACCAGGCATATTCCCCTTCTGGAGCAAACTGCTGAGAGAAGGGAGGAACTGGCACTCTCCCAAACTGTTTCTGAGAAGCAGTTGGAGACATAGGAGAAGGAAGGCTAGATGTAGATGACCCAGAAGATGGAGTCACATAACCTGAAGCAGGGCTGATGTTCTGGGCAGCAATGAACTGCTTGGGCCGAGCATAGTTGAAGGAGCTGGAAGACTGCATGGTTGGGGAAGTATGAGAGTTAAGAATACTCATTGGCACAGGAGAGGTGGCAGTCTGGCTGGACTCAAGCTCCTGGAAGGAGGGGGGAGGAGGAAAGGAAGGAGAAGAGGGAGGGTGCTGATGATGATCAGGTTGCTGTGGGTGACGATACCACTGTCCACTTTCTTGCTCCAGACGAATTTGGTTCTGCAGCTGCTGTATTTTTTGGGGGTCCCTGTGGGAAGGAAAAATAGACAAAAAGATGATCAGACATGCAGTTCTGGCTGGGGAGGAGGTAAAAGTTCCACTGGTCTACAGTCCAGGAAAATTGAAAGAGAGGGAAAGTTCAAAGCATTTATGTATGTTGAATAGCCCCACTATTCTTCAGAGTTAAAACATGGCTACAAGAGTCCATTTTTTGTCCTCAAGATGAAGGAAAAATTGTATGCATAACAGAATTTAACAGAACCATCAATTCTTCAAAAAGGTAAATGATATGGCAATTTGAAGCACTTAGGATATTTTAAAGGCACAATCCAGATAATGGAATTCAAGGTAAAAGTATTGAAATTCTTAACAAGGTTTCTTTTTGTTTCTTGTGATTTTTTTTTCAATGGCTCTGTTTCAATAATAAGGCTGAAATATTTACTCAGTAACAACTTCAGCCATAGCTGAATTTCTGCTGTAGCCTCTATGGGCCAATCAGACAGACCTAATTACAGCCATACTTTTAATAAAGTACTTGGAGACAAGGGACCAACTCCTGTGTTAGAAACATCCATGTATGTAGTTGAGCAAAGACTTCTGAGAAGCATCTGTAACCTAGGGAAGCTGTGAACTGAGCTTCCCCAGGTTTTCAGTCTCACTTTTTCTCCCCATTTTTATTTTCAACTGTGGGTCCTGAGACGAATCTTAGTAGATACTTAACATAGTTCTGAGGCATTGCAGTACTATCAGCTCAAATGGAAGTAAGAATTTCATTTAGAAATGCAGAAATTCACAGGAAGAAGAAAAGAGGCTAAAAAAAGTTAATATGCAGGAGCACTCAGAACTCTTAATTAAGGGGAAAAAAATAAAGAAAAAAGTAAAATGTTCAGCAGTGAAGCAAATCAGAACTGTTTGTTTTGTTTTTTTTTGTCTCAATACAGCTGTTTGAAAGACATTAAGCTCAAAATTAACTGTGGTCTATCATGTGACAATACATCAGACTGACTTGCTTGAAATTGTCCTTTTTCAGCTGGAAAACATAACTTTATCTCAATACTCCAAATATCCACAAAGTTTCAGCATATGCACATATACCTTTTCTGTATATGTAATATATAAATATTTTATTGTATACAAGTATGTCATTGTTTATATATAATTTAGGTCATCTAAGCAGACATTTTAGAAGCAGTTTGCCTAATTCATGGCATATGAATGCATCATTCTGGCACAACAATATACTTTTGTTGATAGCAACAAAATTAGAAATGGTAATAACATCATATTTTCCACTTGAAGATTAATTTTGATATTCCAACCATCTACATTTCCCAGAAAATGTTTTCTGACAATAATTCTGCTTATGATCTCTGGCCAAATGAGATTGCTTAGATAAGAAAAAGGGGAGCAAGCTGTTTTAGGGCATAAAACTGAAAAATCAGTAACTTATACTTAACAGCTGCCTTTCTTTGGTATTGTTGTTGTAAAGACGGTTCAATTCTAGCAATATCTCACTAACAATACAAATTTCAGCACTTAAATGAAGATTAACTTTTTTACTTAAATTAGCAACAAGAACATTTGAAAGTTACAGTTCACTTTGTAAATCTTATAATTCATTTTTTCATGTTGATAGTAGAGATTCTAAATCCCTATCAGTTCAACTTTTCATTCCACAGGACACAGGCTGAAACTTATTCTTCTATTTTTGTGAAATTACTTAACAGTCACCTTTATTTAAATCAGTTGAAACAACACAATTTTAGTTCCCGTTAACATTTGACTTGCTTAGTTGATGACAGCAACAGTTCATGTCACTTCTGACTGGACAGAGAAAACCCTGTAAGATTACTACTTTCACCTCATTCTGCATCTTTGGCCTGAATATTTGGAGACCTACTGTCCAATACCTCTAAAATTATTAACAAATAATAGTTATTTTATTTTTGATCATAATCGCCCTCATTTTTTTTTTTTTATTTATTACAGACAGACTAAGGTAAAAAAAATAAAAAAGGGGAAAATTTAGCATTGTAAATGAGGTGTTGAATATAGAAGAAACGTAGCTGTCTCCAACACGACTATGTTTATCCAACATGTGCTGAAAGCAAGTAGGAGTGTCATGTCTTGAGACCTTTTCATTTGCATTTGCCAAGTCCCATGGCGCTGCGCCCGGCCAGCAGCATCCCACAAATGCCCATCTATGGCCCTGTCAATGCAAGTGCAGCACTGCAGCACTGCCCTGCACTGCTGCTGACCCTGCCAGGCAGAGGCAGAGACCAGATTCAGGGTATCTCTACAAAAGGGTGACAGGCAAAACTGAGGTTGTTTGACTCTCACACTAAGCTTGACTTGAGGCTGAAGGAATATGCATGCCTGTAAATCAGGATTTATTAGCCCAGGACAGTACTGATTCAGGTTGAACAGCTTTTGATCAGCTTAGAATCCACCTAAATTAAGTGTTTGTTTGCTTAAAAATTAGCATGCAAACACCACCATTATCATATCAGTCCATGGGGCAAAAAACCACAAAGACCAGCTTAGAGTAAATTTTCATGCCAGTTGTAAAAGTGCACAATCCTTGTCTGCAAAGGAACTTCTCTACCTCAGAGCTATTCTTTTAACATCAGACACTGCCGTATTATTTTCTTGAGGAGAGGTATCCTAGAGATGTGTCATCATGAAGGAGAAAAGGAGAGGAAACAATAACAATTCACCAGTGTTTCTTTGGAATGACACCATCAGTGGTGGAAGTTCTACATAGGTAGATCCCTGAAAGATAACTCTGCTGTGACAAAGACAGAGAGAGCCCAGCTGCCAAAATTATGAAAATTATTAATTTCTCATTAGTAGGGAAACAAAGAAGGGAATTAAAAGAGTTTGGTTTTTGGATGGGATTACAAGGAAAACTAATTTAATTGTAATTACATCCTCTTTCCAATTAGTTGAAATATGTTTTGTAATTTTAAAGGGTACACATGCATTCAGGAAACACATCAAGCTTGTCTAAACAATAGAGCATAAACTTATTTTTTGATGTGGAATTTTTTATTTTGCCAAATAATTAATTATAACAATATAAGAATAAGCATTTAGAAGTACCTTTTTAGCAAATTCAATCAGTAAATGGTAAAGGTAAGTAATTGGAAAAAATCATAGCTAGGGTAAAATGAATATTGAGAAATTCCATGAACTCACTGAAAAGCAGGCCTAGTACTACATAAATATGTTCAAAAGTTCTGTTTAGAATTCATAATGTTTTTCCAATACCAGATATTCTTAACCAAGATTTTAAAATACATTTTCAGATGATGTAGTAGGTATGCTGAAAGAGTTCCAAAATGCAAGCAGTAAGGCAGTAAGGTGTTAATGAAAGCAGACATCAGTTACAAGAGAGGCAAGGTTTCTGAGCCACGCTGCCTATGAGAGCAGCTTCATGCACGGGTTTGGTACTGGGCACTCAGAACCTGCTCAGTAAGGTGATGACTTTCAGAGCTAAGGGATAGCAAGAAACATTTGAAAACAGATGTTAAAAGCAAAGACTAGGGACATGAGACATTAGGTTTCTTGGTGGACAACAATGGTTGCCAATACATAGACCACAGTTTAATGGCTACTTGACAAATCACATTTTGAGATATGCACTTGGTTTAAATTACAATAGGCTGGTTTATACTTTTATCCCATTTTCATAATGCTTTTTAGTCCTGATAACATCTGTATCACATTGCTTTGAAAACAGAGCAGTATGGGACTGAGAATTAAACTGGTAACAACCCCCATCAGGAACTGTAACTCCAAGTCCTGGACACAGTGGAGTAAAGGAGGGACATAGGTAGTGGTTGCACATCTCTCCAAGTCTCAACAAGACCTGGCTACTGAATTGCAGAGAACATTACAGCAGATGGCATTTCCAGAAACGCAATAAATCCTTCAGACTTAGCATCTCTCCTAGGCTCAATCACATATTCCCAGTAAGAGGGTATGTACCAGCTTTACTTTTATCTTATATTACAAAGCTTATTTAGAGAAACAATGTCCCTCTTCTGGGAAGCATCTTACTGTTTGCAGTTTAATCATCAACTTTGTCCACCTTTAAACTCAAGAGTTCATATGGAAGCTGTTTTATCCAAACTACCTCTCTTGGAAGGGGAAGTTCCCAAAAGGTAGAGAAATGCTGTTGTAGCCTAGAAGCCTTTGCATATGAAATGAACCCTACCAAGCTATTCCTACCACGCAGTATGCAAGGCCATTGGCATTAAGTCAGTGTTTTACAACACAGTACATGAAGTAAATGGAAATAAATAACCACAGGTAAAGAACCAAGATTAAGTGATGTTTTTTATAACATTTTAAAATTCCAAAGTTTGTTCCTCCTGATCTCAATAAAAGAAAATGGAAAGCAGACAAAGAAAGGTACTTTTTTTTTGAAAGAAAGAGTCCTATTTATCTCAGGTATGAAAGAATAACGAGCTCCTTTCTGTCTCAAGTCATTCCTGAGCAAAAGCAGACCAGCTCCTTCACAATCCTATCAGTGACCTGCTCTTTGAGAAACAGATGGTCCAGTTCTACAGAAATATATAAAACATACCACTGAAACAAAGGCACAAGAATATTTTAAATGAAAAATGATCAGAATTAAGCACAACTTTAAAATGTTGAGCTATTTTTCTAGTTAAGATTCAAAAACAATACCAGAAAATGCCTGTATATTCGGGGTAACAGCTACTCATCTCTGTGAACTCTACTTTCCAAAGAAGATCTAGCTTCTAACTCAATACTGTTGCTTCAGATTTATGCTGAAGCTCTACCAAAAGGGAGACAGTCACTATCACACTGTATCACATGGCAGGGGCTCTTCCCACTAAGTTCTGTGTCAGCAGCTCTTTATGTAAACATGTATGTTTTATATGTGTACATTTAGATATATTTATCTCTAAACTTTGGTATTTATACAATAACGTTTTTCCCATCATTTGTTAATTTATTAAAACTGGAATGTATCACATATATTTATATCTTTCTAACTCCTGGGCAGCCAAACCAGATACCTGCTTCTGCATCTGTGGCTCCCAGCAGCTGGTAGGACAGATCTACCAGGTGGCTCTAAAAGACATTTAATTTGCTTTCTACAAGTACAACATGGGTATTTTAGTGATATAGTACCTGTTGAAAATTCTTAATTTTCTTAACTACTTCTGACAGTTACTATTGAAGAAGCTAAAATGTACATGCCAACTTATCCAAAATGTAATAGTAATAACTGATATCTGGAATTCTACTCTTGACAAAATTCCTAATGCAATTTAAAATTTTCCACCAAACTTATCAATTTCTGAGTTGTTAAAAATGAAAAAAAACCCAAACCCTAACTTAATCTGCCAGTGAATTGAACTAACAGATGTACTGAAAAGAAATGCTCAGAATACAAAAGTAACTCAAATATCCACTGAAGAAATGTTTGCTTATTTTTAGAAATGTTAAAAACATACATATATGTCAAGGCAAGAATGTGAAGTAAAGGGAGAACAGTTGCCTCTTTTAACAAAAACTGTTATGTATTCAACACAGACAGCCTCCAGGCTGTATCAATACAAATGCATTTAGACAAGCTTTAGGTTTCCTGAGACTGAACAGTCCCTTATATTGTGGTGGGGGACTGTTTTAAATGCTGCAAGGGTTCATATTTCTGTAAGACTAGAATTCTCAGTTAAAAAAAAATGGGGTTGGAGACAGGTGATGGAGGGGACAGGATGGGGGAATAACAACAACAACAACACACAGAAACCAGCACCAGTTTGGGTTCTAGCATGAAAATATTCAGGGGTATATTTTGTCTATACTAACACTAAAGGGAGGATGCAGGTTGTCATTACAATTTAAACCTCATTCTGGGCAACTTGGTGGAGAACTATAACTAGAAACCATCTCCAGCAGCTGCAACCCTTTAATATTATTACCTTCCCTTCAAAGCTTAGCAATCTGAAAATGCAGATTTACACAAATATTTTCTGTATTTCAGGTTGATATAGAGGAGCATTTAAAATTAGTCTCAATGTAATCTAATGCACTCCTAGAAGAAGAAATATGGTGCAAGAGCTAACACAGGGACTGTTATGAGCACACTGTGAAACTGAGCTTAACTTTTCATCTAAGAAACTTCACACGCCCAGAAGAGAAGTGTAAACCATCTGTGTTGTTTGTGAACTCTCTTGTAAGGAAGTTCTGCTGTAATTTGGCTGTTAAAAACCTTTCTATCTATCCTAAAAAGTGGCCGTTGTAGCTGTGCCCATTTTCCACTCTGGTTTGATTATCTGTCAAACACATCAAGGTAATTTCTGTGCCAAGGAAACCAACAGTGGAGATGGTGCCAGTATTCAGCAAACATGAGCCATTCTTTCAGAGACAGGAACCATTTTTTACCCCTCAATACCACTGCGGGGACATTTTTCAAAACATGCACCAGTGAGATAACACATTTAGCTTGGGTACAGAAAGAGAGGAAATGGTGCTCTTGTGCACATTCATTGTTCCTAAAAGTCATAAAGATACAATACAGCCTTAGCAAAAATGCTAAACTTTGTATCT
Source organism: Euphonia xanthogaster (assembly GCA_034509185.1). Taxonomy (NCBI): domain Eukaryota; kingdom Metazoa; phylum Chordata; class Aves; order Passeriformes; family Fringillidae; genus Euphonia; species Euphonia xanthogaster. The sequence goes on along the minus strand of JAYDZK010000202.1, from coordinate 34,135,234 downwards.
CTGGTAGAGTTAGATCATAAGAATTGGTCTGGTAGTCAAAAATCTGTCTGGCTTGGTAATTCAGTTGTGTTGCACAACTAGTGCACAGGCAATCCAGTGACAGATATAACAGTTAAAATATTACACAGGCAACAGGTTTTACTGAGAAAGGAAGCTAAAAGTGTTGTGTTATTAAGAGGTAAATTGCACTGAGACAGTAATTACAATGCAGGTTCCAATTTGCAGATTAATCAGCCCAAAGTGTAGGAAATCATTACTTGGAATGCAGGAATGAACTGGCCTGCAAACAGAAAGGTAACTCTTCTCACTCTGGTTATGCTATACTACATAGAAGGTTATGTTCTGTGCTGATTGGTATATGTTCCAAGAAAATATGGGGTGGAAAAAAAATAATCAAAGTGTGAAAAACTGTGCTAGCCTAAAACCAGAAGTGAACAGAAGAAAAAGACATAGTACTATATGGAACAACACATGTACAGTTGTCTTTTTTAATTTACATATTTATTTTAAATTTAATATATTTGATTAACAAGATGCTGTAAAAATCATCACATCTTATCTACTACTGACCACCAGATTTAGGAGGTTTGCTTATTTTTATGCCACTCTAACTGTTACAGGGAGCTTAAAACTGGACTTCCAGGTCTTCAATATTAACATTCCAGTATCTGTCAAGTGTGTTCTTTGGGTTGCATATAAAGATGACTGCTTTGTACTATTGAAAGAGATTTTCTTCATGAGGAAGAATGGATAATATATTAAAAAGGGAAAAAAACTGAGTAGCTACTGGGTGTCCTGCCATTAAAGGGAGCACACAATTGCTCACAATGTGTTTTTAGGAAAACTAAAATTTCAACTCTCTATTAAAAATACTCACAAGACTCAGGTGCCTTTAGAACCTAAGTTCTAGGCTCTTTTATCAGCTATTTTATATTCACAACCAGGTCTGACATTTGACCAGGTAGCTGCCTCATGTAAAGCTGGAGTATTATCAGCTGACACATCAGTAGTTAATGTTACTTAAACTCAGTGGAGGCACCCTATTCTTAAACCACCATATGAAAAGGAACAACTGAAAATGAAATAAATACATAAGAACCGGTAATTATATGAAAAAATTATATACTACTGCAATTCCATTACAACAACATATGACAGATTTACTTTCGGTGTCAGCCCCATCTCAATGCCATAAGAGTTTAGTGCTATACCATTCTTCCTGAAGTCCTTCTGTGCACACAAAAAAAATCCCCTCAACACCATACACTAACTTTTATGGAAGGAGGAGATGTACCAGGAAGTAAGACCGACTGCTAAAGACAGTAGTAATCTTTCAGCCTTGTTGTCAGGAGCACTGGAAACTGAAAATAACATTGCAGCATTGTCCAGAACTTTTGTGACATTTATTCAACCCATACAATCCTAATACAATTATAACTTGGGCTTGATAGAGTAGAAAATGCTATATCCCCAAAAATAAAATAATTTACAGGGCACTGTCACACCTTATCTAGCCAGACATGCACTTCAGAACTGCGAGTTTGGAGGCTGAACTTTTTTGTTTGTTTTTAAAAGGTGTCATCCCCGATGTATAAAGAGACAAGAAAAAATATGATACCCAAAATGTTGCTAAAGCACCCTCAGATATGAAGAGCTGCTACTTTTTGCAAGCACATTGTAAACATAATTTCCCCGGGCTTGGCTAAAACAAACAAACAAACAAAAAAAATCTTTTAGCAGTATTACTAAGCAGAGGCAAAATCCACCTACAGTACACAGATGTCACTGCAGTCAAAACCTGCTTTTAAATAGTCAGAATATATTATGTGCCTGAACAGTTGAATAGACATGACCAGTACTAATTACATTCCTTGTCAACACAAAGAGAAACAATGCATACTGTTGTTACACGAGTTTGGACACTGACATATAACCTGAATTAGCTTCTTGCAATGGCAACACAATTTTAAACAGAATTTTGCTCATAAATAGATATAGTGATATAATGGTGAGATTTTTTTTTTTTAACTGCTAGCTAAGTGTACAGTATATTGTTCTGGAAAGCTTAAATGGAATACCTTATGCATAAATGGCAGAGCAAATAATTTCTTTTGTACTTCAGGGTGAAAATACATTCCATAAAGATGATTCACTTCAGGTACTATTTGTTTTTCACTATAGCAAACAACCTTGAGTATGGGAGACACATAGTAAAGACTTCTTCTCTGAATTAAACTGCACCTTAAGTGATGTACAATCACATAAAAAAAGAAGGAATCACACAGGCAAACGTGTAACAATAAACACTTGTTATAGACAAATACTGTGCCAATGAGTATGAATGGCTGGCTCCTTCGCTAAAATTGTTTTGAATCTTGCTTAGCTTCCAGTGAAAGCAGCCAGCCATCTTATACAGAGAAAACAAAAGGAAGAAGTATATTTCATTTTTTCCCAAATGAAATTGTGACCAGCATGGTGACTAGCCAAAAACAAGGAACCTGACACTTCTCCTAAGAGAACAGTAATGGCACATCTGCATTTGGGTTTTCACTTGGATCAGAAATGTGCTTTTGAAACAAATTTCCAACCATTTCCCACTTCCTTTTTCTCTGGTTTGCATCCATAAGAAGCCTCTCGAGAACATGAACTCCTTCCCTATCAGGTGAAATGAACTAACCAACTTGAGCCACTTAGGAGTCCATGGAATAGACTAGAGATAGTCCAAAAGGAAAAACCAAAATCCCAAGCTCAATGACCCTGAAGCGTGCAGATACAACACCCTCAGCATGTTTCTTCACTCTGTGGAGACACCCTGTCTCCGTGCACTATTTGCTAACCTAGTCTATACACTGAATAAACTACCACGAGGTGATAGCCAAACCATACAATCTAAGAGGCTTTTAACACTCAGTGTGTATACCACAAGAGGTTTTGGCTTTATATTTTGTGTGTCAATTTCTGGGAAGTCAAACACATTTCTTTCTAAATGAATATGCTGAAAATTAATTTATTTGATTTATAGGGTTTTCTTTACAGGATTTCTTTACACTTTCAAAGTGTACAACATACTGATGTGTAATATATGTCAAAAATAGGGTATCTTGCACATTATTTAACATTTACATATTCAGAGACAATGTATTGACCTATCCTAGCTAGCAATTTTACTATTTCTATGCTGTAGTACGGATTTTCCTATTTGATTGCCTGCAGCTGACCTCCAGAAATCAATTCCACTCCTCCCATCTGCCCTGCAGTAAAAACCTCCCAGACACAACAAACATGTCTTTTTTGCTTTCAGTCTGATCACAGACTGAAAACAACTAGTTACAAAGTGTATTTCTCAGGATTTAAAACCACTTTATCTGAGAATTATGAAGATTCTCTCTTTATGGACTCAGTATTTTGATGACTCATGCACCTTCTTAGCCTGAAGCTGAACACTCTCTGAGAAAGAATATTAGAAACAGCACTTTTTTGTCTGATTTAAGGGTTCCAAGTTATATTTTTCCATAGTTATTAAGATAAGATTTATGTTAAAATGAAGATTCCAGAATGGATGACAAGAAGAGTGGTTTACCTACTCCTGTAGTAAAGTTCATTTGGTTTATCTTGACCAACAGCAGTTTGTTTTGTCCTTATTGTCCCTGTGGTAGAAGGTTTTCACATTGTGTATGCACTTTATTCCTGCCCACGTTCCTTGCCCACAGCAGGAAGGTTGGAACTAAATATTCTTTAAGGTCCCCTCCAACCCAAACTGTTACACGATTCTATACATAAATTGTTTCCTTCACATAAGTAGACTACTAAAATTACTTTTGGAAACTATTGGTAAATCACTGTTAGTAAACTGAAATTAGAAAAAAGTAATCCATGCTTTGTTTCTATCAGTCAAAGTGCTAGCAAGATGGAAAAACTGCTACATATATCTCGCACAACTAATCCAACATTAATTGTGTGTAAACCTCCTCTACAAGTATCACAACAGCTTGGACTCCAAGTGTCATTTACCTCAAAAACAGCTGAGACAGAGAAATAGAAAAATCGGCCTGTGTTTTGATAAATAACCAATAGTCCCTTATCAAATACGTCATTTAGGACTTCCAGGTTACTCCAAAGACAGAAGGATTTTGACATTAACAATATTGGAAGCACTAAAGTCAGCATCACTGGGGATCATACAGTTCTTCCTGCTTTCCACTATGAGTCTCCACATGATCCTGTTGCTCTCAGCAATACTCAGATCATGGTATAATGCTGGCCTGCCTTCTCATCTGTCTCCCTGCCTCTTCCCTTGGGCTACCCACACGTCTTCACCAGCCCCTGTGAGCTTCAGAAGGCCCACCTGGGGCTTACCATACCAAAATTCATGACTTTACCTTCTATCTCACTACATATTCTAGCCTCTCTGGAAAACCATGCTTCATTCTCTGGAAATCTATGATTCATTCTTGGGAAAACACTGGCCTAAAATAACCTCATCTACTACAGTTTTCTACCGGGAACCCAAGGAAAATTATTTGAGGTGTTTGAACCTGCAAGACCCTTGTGTCTCTGGGCCTGTTTACTTCAGCTACTTAGCCACAAATAAAATTTACCCAGTACATTGACCTTGCTTCTCACTTGAAGGATCCTCCTAGCTCTATTCCACTTCAGATAGAAACCTCAAGCATAGCACTCAATGCAAGTGTATACAATAACAAAAGCATTTGGATGATTTGAGGTCAGCTAATTGAATAGACAAATTATACAAGATATGCAGAAAAAGAGGTAAAAAGCCAAAAAAGCTAGAAAAAACCCAAAAATAATTCAAAAAATCAGTAGTTTTTGTCATAAAGGTACAAAATATTTGTATTTTCTTTACAAATAAAGCAAGGACATTTAAGTTCTCCAACTAGTTGTGCTATGTATCAGGGAAAGTGAGCATCCAGAACTGCAGAAAGACTTTGCTGCTTAGTATTTCTGTTTGGAGGAAAACAAGTACATTCCCCTACAGTCATCCTCTTTCTCATGCCAAGACTGTAATGAGTCCATGCACTCAGACTTACCACACTAATTACATTCTCACGCCCTAAAGGCAGTGTTGTTTGAAGCTGTCCATTCTTTGGTCATTTCATAAACCTTCAGAGAGTGCAGTTTTCCAAATGAATTTCAAGACTTCAAGTTACTTACATAATCAGTAATCCACTAGGCCCTAGTTTAAAAAATGGGGAAACAAACTTTGCTAAGCAAGAATTGATAGCACATAATTCTTGCTGTACACTGTCCAGGCAATACTTCACAGATTAGTTATGTCTGATCTTCTACACTAGGGAGAACATTTGCCTGCAAAAGCCTAATACTAGAAATGGCATCTCATGATTCAAGATTTTTTGTTTGGTCTAAATTTGTCTAATCTTTAAAAATCTTACATTAGAAATTAAGAGGAATCAGTGAGGCAAAAGTCCTAGTTTAATATAATTCATAATTGCAGGAAATGTTTTTCGACCCTTAGTTGACTCAAAATTTTTTCTCATGATTTTTAGCAGCACGATCTACTTCCCCAATGAATCACTCAGAATGAATGAGAAGAGATCTACATACTTGGAAATAGCAACAGAATCTCACAATCATTTTCAAATCTTCTACACATTAGACAGCTTTATATTTCTGAAACAAGCTCCAGATGTGTAAAACAGTAATATTTGATTTGTGACTAAAAGATCATTTGCCTTTTACTACTGGCCTTCAGTTTGATGTCATGTCGCTCTAATTCTTGTAGTCAAAAGGAGATGCATAGGCAAATGTTCTCATGACACCTCATCTCACATAACTAGAAATACAGCCTCCTAGATAGTCAGGGAAACCTCCAGGGTGCAGTTCAGACTGTGTAAATTTGATGGCTAATGTCAGAATATATGAAGACTCCCTCAAAGAGCATCTTTAGAAGTCATCTCAATAAACCACAGACTTCAAAATGAAGACAGACGACTCAGATTTGAGCAGAAAACACATAAAATGTTCAACACATCCTCAGTAATGCAGATAAAAATAACACTACCCAAAATTCTTTCCCCCACCCACAACTTAGTAGCTCATGAGACAACTAGTTTCACAATCACACTAGACTTAGCATTTAATTTATTAAAGTACCTTTTCCCCCATATACATTATGAGTTAGTTAACTAGTAGGACAGCTCTTATTTATCAGTTAACAAATGTACTCAGTACTCTTGATAGGGAATATTCTTTTAGGTGGAATTAATATCAGGGAGGATCCATAGTTCCAACACTACCACACCCAGCTAGTGTCACCCTGTAGGAGTAGAATTAATAGAAAAGGTCAAATTGTTTAACAGCATTATGAAGTAACATTGTTAGAGTCAGGAAGAAATCTTGTGATTATTTATCAACACCATCAGCTGTAGAACAAAGAATTGAACAAAAGCCAGGAGAAAAAAAATCTACTAGTTTGAAAGGAGACTCATTTACTCATTTAAGAAGCAGTCCTAAAGAAAGTCAGAGAAGGTGATGAACAAAGATATGCCAAACAGATTTTAAACCTTGCCAAAAAAGCACAGTATCACACTGTATTCTGTATGAAGAGGAATGTGAATATTTCAGACTGGAACAGGAATGTCAAGCTTGGTTTTAATCACATCAATCTTGCCAACTGGTTAAAAGTGAGACATCTGCAGTGCTTAGACAAAAAGGCTCAGATCAATGTAATTAACTTCCCTGTACTTTATGTTCTCGAAACAATCAGCAAAATAGTTCAATTAAAATGTTAAACAATATTTTTCAGGACAGAAATACATATCTTGGAAGTACAAACCTAAAAAAAAACCCTAGCCTTTTTATGCACCAGGAGCAAATGTAGCATTTACTTTTCCCAAGTTCAACCTCTTTTATTTCTGTAAGATGCCCCCAAATCTTTTTATAATTCTTTCAATTGCATATAAATATAATCTCCTGGTATTAGTATATTAGCTTGGCTAAATATAGAAAGGAGCACTCACTCGTGTTTTATGGAGCGTTTTCTTTGGTATGCAGCTAATATAAATAAAATGAGCAGAGAGAAGTTGGCAGTGTTCCACTGACATTACATCACTTTTCCTTAATAGGAAACCTCTCTGCAACTTAACATCTTGCTTTAAACACTCAGAAGTGTCCACAAAGTCTTCAGTGAGGATCATCATATAAGGCCAGGAGTTAGCTGCAAAGGGCTAGAATACGAAGCTGGATCTCCCAGTACAACATTGAAAAAAAGCTCTCTAGTGAAAACCCCCTTTTAAATGTCACCAACCACAGGGCAAAGGAGTTGCTTAATGTCTAAGAAAAGACATCTGTAAAATGTACATAATTCCTGTAAAAAGACAAGGATAAAGTTCTAATTTCTAGGATGCTATTTCTGTAGACTCAGAAATTCCTCAAGAAATCAACAAATTCAAAACAGAGGCCTAATCCAACAAACATAAATAGAACAGACACAAGTATCTATCACAGTTTCATTTGCTGCTTACTCTGTGTTCCTCAAAAAGACAAAATCTTCTATTTTGAAGAAATTAATTACTGTAAAATATTATATGATATTTATTTACTAAGAGACAGATGTTGCCACCCACATAGGTTGAGCTCTTCACCAAAACAATAGGGCTTTTTGACTGTACACAATGAAAATAAATTATATGTGCAGCAAAACCCAGTGGATCTACAAGATTCCTCTGAGAAAAAGACAAGACCTTGCACTCAGTTTTTCTCATCCATCACTGAGATTGCTAGTTTTTATTGTGCCATACTTTGAGGCATGAAAGGCAATCCACATAGCACATGAAGAAGAAAAGAGCCCAGAGAAATTTATGTTCATGTTGCAATTAATGTAAACATAAATTCCGGTTATTGTATTTCTAATGTGCATATTGCCGAGCAAAAATCCAATTCCCCTTCAAGTCTGCATGCTGTATTTGCTGGCATGGAATTTTATTGAGAACATAATTTATTGAGGCACTGTCACACAGACACACACACACGAACACAAAAATGTATTTATCACAGTACAAAATGTCATGGTAGGTCATTTTGTCCTCTGCTTCGTCCTTTCCAAAAAAGTTTGAGAGAAGTTCACTGAGTGGCTCCTACTGCTTTTAGTTGCAGCTGTGCAGCAAACAGTCTTTAAAAATTTACAGTAACTGTTGCCATGTTTACATCAGTGGCTCTCAGTAAAGAAAATACTTATCTAGTAAAGGTATGCAAAAAATAAATGTAAGCTGAGCTACACTGAATATCACTGTGATTGCTCTCACTTAGGAACCACCTGCTCTTACAATACCATGAACTCTCTGTTCCCCTTAGTAAGGCATCTCTTAATACTTCTTTATGTCCAATCCTGTTCTTTCACGGCCATTTGTGCTGGCACAACACCTCAGGACCCCAGCAGAAAGGGCAAGTGAATTAAAAGTTGAAAGTCTACAAATAATTGGATAAATTGATGGTTTTGTTTGTTGGTTGGGTTTTTTGTGGCTTGGTTTTGGATGATGGTTTTTTTGTTTGGCTTTTTAAAGTCTTGCATCTGTTCACTAATTAAGACTAAAGAGCAGCCACCCAAAGGGTTCTGCTGCTGCAGCAGCAAAGTGCTCCTTGTCCAGGAACAAGCACTGAAAGCTGGACCTCTCATAGCTCACACTGCCAAGGCAGGGTTTGCAAAGCCCATCTTTAGTTGGGAATTGTGAAGGGTAAGAATGAACTTCTACATCCATTTTCTACAGGTGACTTTGCTGTTAACTTTCTCAATGGCAATGAGCAAAGAAGATCATGAAGTTTTATTTCACATATACATTTTTAATTTAACAGCCCCGAAAATGAATGAAGTCTTTAATGGAGGTAAAGTCAAAGTCTAGTTTACAACAAGAGAAAAGTAATTTCAAGCTGATTAGTGTGCCCATTTAAAAATTGGAGAAAATTTTGCTTCCATTGCTGGAACTATCTAAAGATTTCAAGTAGGGGTATTTGTGCAATATTACGCTTTTACCAAGAACACAGTACAGGCCTAAAAATGAGGACATGTATATTAAGACTTGATTGCATGAATGACAAATGTATAAATAACAATATTCACTTGACCAGTTTCATCTTTGTGTATTTTTGTTGATCGATGAATTGGCTACTTCCTCCGTAACTAGATTTTCTTTTTTCTAAAACAATAATAGAATTACTAGCATCAGCCAGTGTTCATTTTCCAAACTATTATTTTAGCAGTGGTTTCAACTAATGCCTAATTTTGAGAAAACATCAGGAACAGCATATGAATGAAGTTAAACTCAAAACAAAATAGAAAATAATATAACACTTATATTTATCTACCATTACTTGAATCTAATTACAATAAAATTTCACCAAAACCAGCTGATTGGACAGCAGAGGTCCTGCTAAGTAAGTTGTTATAACTCTTAGGTTTCAACTATCATACTGTGTTGCGGTGTTATTTTAAAATCAGAGAAAACATCTGCTAAAATTAGCTGTAATGGAAAAAAATCAAATGCAAGTCTCTCACTCATTCATCCCACCACTATTATTATGCAAGTTATCCTACTCTATACCGCAGCCACAAGCAGAACTGATGTGCTAGCTGGGAACGTACATGTTGAATCCATCGTCTTTTTGTTTTATAACAGAAAAATCAATCTAAAACTGCTTTCCAAACTTATGTAAATGAATTCAGGTGCTCACACTAGTAGCTTCTAGTAGGTTGTATGTTCAAGCACACAGACATACCATTGAAACCAACAGGAGCAACAGTAATTAGTAGCTCTGAAAATCAGGGAACTTTCATATGAATTTAACTTCACTCAAGTGAATTTGAAAATTTACAGTTAAAATTCATCCATGTATTGAAATACATTTAAAAATATTAGTTTTTGCTCTCAGAGTAATATTTTTTAAAGAAGAATGAAGCATCTCAGTATTTTTCTGTTACTTAAATATCACAGAAATTCTTGGAGACGTAAATGTTTCATACCCAGGTCCCAGGTTAAGTCCTATCAAGTAGCAACAGAAATGGAAAGCATCTGATCAGCATTTGTGACTGAAGTGAATCAGTCTTGATGCTTTTTCCAGAAAACTTGTTACAATGTCTGAATATGCTACCTTTTGCATCAACCTTTATTAGCTTATTTAAGCAGTGAAAATGCGGAAATCTTTATTTTGTCCCTGGAAGATGTCCCTATATACAAAGGAGTATGAGAATTTTTTGGTGGATATTAACTCCCTACCTTTGGTGTAACTCTGGAGTTTCTTCCAAGATTTACACAGACCACAGAGAAGGTTTACCATGGCATAAAAATCCAGGTAGTCTAAATAACAGTGATGAATGACATCATCTGGTTCAAAAATTGGAATAAGTGGTATGGCAGAATTTCTCACAAGCTCAGGAAAACTTTTTTTGTTAAATGACCAAGGTAGCAATAATATTTAACTCTTGCAAGCTGTAAACTGGAACAGGCTGCCCAGGGAAGTGGTGGAGTCACCATCCCTGGCTGTGTTCAAAAACTGTGTGGATATGGCACCTGAGGACATAGTTTAATGGTGAACATGGTGGTGGTGCTGGGTTAATGGTTAGATTTAATGATCTTAAAGGTCTTTTCTATGCAATATTGAGACAGCTCACACAATGAAGCTTCAGAAGACACATCAGTTGAATAACAGCTTAAAATGTCTAGAAATGTATAAACCAGAAGGTATCTCCTTCAATACCACCTAATTATGACTTAGTTAACTTTGGCTTAGCAACCAGTTGTACTAATTCTATGCATTACTTTTCACCTACAGTTTAGAAATGTTGCTTTTCCCTCTGTTTTGGGCAAGGAAACATGAAACTAGAGCTGAAGGAAGCAGTTGGGCTGGTGAAATTATATGAGATAAATACTCCTACCACAACAAGTGCTCCGAACTACTTAGGCATACATATTTATTATAGAATGGAAAAAGAAAAGTTTAGAGTTAGTGAAACACAACTAAGTAAACCTAACAGTTCCTAAAGACTTTTATAACTTTGAGTTATTCCCAGCCATTGCCTGACTTAGCCTGGATATGATGTACAACCCTATTATTTCTGATGGCTTACCTATCTTTCAGTATTTAGGCCAGAGAGTAAATTCACCAACAGCAGTAAATGAAATCCTTATTTTACTGGGGAACAAAAAATCCAAACATGCCACAGATAAACCCTAAGAGAGCACTTCAATGAGAATTTGAGTAGAAAGACAGTTATTCAAGAACACTGGACAATTCGTACTATCATAACAGCAAAACTAATAATATATTCTGAAAAAAAGGCGCTGAAATGGTTTCATTAAACCAAAAGCATGAGTTTAGTTTAAACACGTTCCTGTCCACACAACATGCCAACCTGCACATCAACGTGCAATACTCATATGACCGGAGTCTGTGCAATGCACGACTTGATTACAGATAACAAGACCTTTAGGCACATTCAGCAATTTACAGGACAAACTATTAATTTAGACCTGAACAGGTACATCCAAGAGCATCCAAGGAAAACTCTGAAACATTGAACACATTCCTCAATAAGGAAAACACATTCTTCATGTCCTTCAGTATCCAAAACTACCTCTTCTCTGTCCTTAATGCAGCATGTTGCAGTTAGCTTAAATTATTCTACAAACTTCACCATTGGTCAGTAATTTTAGCAAATCGTAGAGTTTTCAAAATGTCGGGCAATTAATTGAGAAACTGATCATATTAGTACCTTCCTTCCTTTAAAATTTGCCCAACAAAGACATTTTCAAATTCATATAAAACACTGACCCACTATATAACACAACTTTTGAGGAATCTGAGGTAATTAAACAGAGGAAGCATCTGAGAACAATTTCAAAACCAACCACAGAGAGTAATATCGGTAACTCAATAAGCTTGACAACAAATTTCCATGATTCTACTTTTATCAAAAAGACCAATGATGACAGAGAGAATTTCCATAATTCAGAAGCACAGTAAGTATTATTTAATTATGAAATTGTGAACATTTTAATCTCTCAGATAAGCAGCTTCTGTCCTGTATCACTCTTTGTATGGGGCCCTGGCCTTTCCGTTAATTAGAAAGGTCCTATTCACACCTTTTACAACTCTCTCCCAAACATCCCAGTTTCACTCTGATTAAATCCTCCATTACCTGCACAATCAACTTTGCTCTGCCAATATTGGAAATTCTGGTAGACATAATACATCTTTTTGGAGAAAAGAGAGGCTACTAAACAAAATTACTGGGCATCACAGAGCTCTGTATTTTAATACAAATTCACTCAACTCCCCCAGCTTTCATTTACTGCCAATCAGCTTCCTGCTTAAAAGCATTCCTATTCTATTCTGTTCTGCTCTTTATCAATGAGCATGTTCCTTCAAATATTAGCATTGCAAACAGTTCCTCTGATCCAGTACTCTTACAAGAATTCACTCAGTAAACAGGGCCTGTCTCTTGCATTTGTAGGCAGTAATGCTTAAAGCACAAACATCTATCTTCTTAACCCAAAAAAGGACATAAGGCAAATGTTGTGTTTCAGTCACAAACCGACAATTAGCCTCAGTGGTCAACAGAGCTTTCTTGTAATTTATTATAATTAACTGTCCCTAGGTCACTCCTGTTTTCTAGTTACAGTCTACCACAAAAAAAGTCCAAAGTTTGTGCCCAACAGGAATGTTAACTTTACTAAGTTTCAAAAGAGTTTCAAAGACTGTTAAAAGTGAGGATGCAATAGCCCTGTCTGGCAACTTGTAGAAGGAGCAAACTGCAGCCAGAAGATGATGAAACCAGAAGTATGTTATTGCCTTTTTGTAAAACAACATGTTAAATCTAATATTAAAGATTTCTATACTTTTTCTGAACCAAACATTTCACCACACAGAGCCATGCCCACAGATAATAATGATATCTGTTCAAGAAGCTCACGAAAGGCTTACTTCATCTCAAGACCTGGATACCAAAAGAACCTGAAACTAATTCATAACATTTGTGCTCACATGTTAATACCCTCATTTATAACTGCAGCCTGTAACAAACAGAACACCCATAATTTCTGTGTGCGTTTATGAGATCTAAATTTCTTGACACTTCTGTGATCCTGCAGAATCCCTGGGACAGTCTGTTGAAGAAAACTTCCAGTGAGATACCACACATCAGCTGGATATTAGACAATCACAAACCCCTGCTCCTGTAAGATATCATCTCCTGCTCCAAAAAGCACTGCCTCCTTCCCAAAAAGATTCCTCAGAGTTGAAACCAAGTCCTTGATTTTGAGCTAACTGTGATGCATGTGGTCAGTGCTAAGCTTCACCACGCCGGCAATGGTTCCAGCGCACCAGTCCGCACAGCGCGTGCCGCGCCTTTGACACCAGGACTGGAGTGGTGCAGTGTGTTCCAGGTAGGGCTGCAGAGAAGGCTCATGTGCTGCTTGCAGCTGGTTGCTGATGGCAGCCATGTAACTGGAAGGAGAGCAAGGGAAACCTGGCAGAGATCCTGATTCTGGGCCTCCTCCTCCTTTTTCTGGGTATTTCATGTGATTCTGACAAATGTCATTATTGATATTAATTGTCTCTGTATATCCATCCATCAACATGACTGTTAACTTTTGAAAGGATGGGAGACATTGGAACCTAGAGTTTTAGAATCAGTGTATAATTTTATTTCTGAAATCACAGAAACACTTAAAGTTGCTGTGGTTTATGGGTCAGAGATAACTGTAGATGTAACCTCAGAGTCAATAGCTGAAAGTTCACCCATTGTTTTAGAAAATGTTGACATATCATTTTGATTTTATTTTAAGAGACACTCCTTTTTTTCTCTCCATCTATGTGGAAAATGTGCATGCAACAGTCATCTAATTCAGCTGCATATCTATGAAAGCAGTATCTAAGCATAAGCGTTCCTGAATTACAATTGGTAGGATATTTTTCTCTTTCTTAAAAACAAACACAAACAAACAAACAAAAAAATAAAGAAGAGGCTTAGGTATTTTGATACAAAGCAGAAAACAGAAGCAATCATTTTCCAGAAATTCCCGATGAACCACTTAAGAAAATGTTAAACAGTTAATAAGTGCAAAATCTCTAGCAGAAACTCCAAAAGTCACTAGAGATAAAGGAACAGAAACCACATGTAACATTCTAGAGACTCGTAAGACAACACAATGTACTTTCAATATAGTGTGAACTTCCACAGCCTCACCTTGTGGATTTCATATGCCTAAAGACACTCATAGAAGAGGTGTCTCTCTTTTTTACATCACATACAGATCTCCAGATTTTGAAAAAGATAGGAAAATTATGAAGTTTTATAGGAAATCAAGACTTTCTCCTAGAGCACAGCCAAGCAGTATGGCAATCTATTTACTTCCTGAAAAAATTGCCTTCCTGAAAAAATAAGCATTATTCAGCAAAGACATTGAACTCATGCACGTGAGAATTGCCATGGATATACAAAAATTATCAGATAGCATTGGAAACAGAAAAAGAGTAGAATTTGGCCATGTCAGATGAGGAAGATATGTATTCTGAAAAAGAAAACAATCTGCAGTTTATAGAGAAAAATACACTCTGGTAGCTTGTCAGCTGAGAAACACAGATGAACACTTCTGAAACCCAGGCAGCCTTTTCATTAAAACTCCTGAAAGGCATTTCTTTATATGCACCAACACCTCTGTAGGTGTGGATATCAATATTCCCTTTAAATATTCTTTATGTAATTCTGATTTTAGGCACTTCAGATTTGCACAGAAATTAACAGCATCATCTTGCTACAGGCTCACCATCAGTAATGCAATACCAAGTAACTCATACCTTTATTAAATTCCCTAGAAGTTTTAACAGGAAATACAGATCACACACAAACACAGACTGCATGAAAATACCCCATCCACAAAATATTATGATCACCCCTGGGATTTTCAAAGCTTCACTTCTACTAAAAATTTCACTAGATCTTGGGTCAGAACAAAAATAACCATAAATTAGGTTGCCCTCCTGAAACCTTCAAACACTGCAAAGCAAGGCTTTGTATTTCAGAGCCAATGTAAGTAGAGTGAGGTGGGCTAAAAGAAATACAGCACCACTGGGTTTCTGAGCAAGGAAAATCTACTTTCATTTGCGCAAAACTTTCTATGTTGCCTGGTGAATCTCCTTGCTGGCCAAAGTTGGATATTAAAATAGTTTTTCACTTTAATAGCTGCTTTAAACAAAGCACCCCCATAAGTCAGGTAGAGATTTTAGAGATGTGTGTGTGTAAGGACACACACACTCACACATACATATATTAACACACCATGAGATTCATACGCACACAGAAACAGACTTGCATTATCTTCTTTCATACAAAAATCTGCATAATCTGCTTTTTGAAGTTAGAAGCATTTTACACACATCTGGATACACGTGCACACATGGCACTTAGAACTGAAAGAAACAATTATGTTTCTAGTGAGTGCTTTCATACTGTGATCCAGCCTATTCAGAAGAATGAATTCAGCCATAAAGTAATAATTTTAAAATACTTCAAAATCCAACTACAGAAAAATAATTATGGTATTTCAAGGATAAGTATTCCAAGTTGTGAGTAAGGTGCAAAATTGGGTAGAAGCAAACTCAGCTGAAAGCTTGGCCTAAACCCAGCAGGTTGGCTCTCCTGAGAAAAGCTGCTATAACACATGTGGACCTTGATTTAAAACAGATTTGTGTATTCAGCGTGGCTGGAGAAATACTTTTTAAATGGATCTGTAGCAGAAGAAGTACAAAAAAAATATCTAAATATTCCATTCTCTTTTTCCATTCACTAGAGCCCAGGCAGGACCTCCTAATGAAGTTTGTCCTGTCTACCAGATAGAGCCTGCATGCATTTCTTGCTCTCTGATGTACATTTCTTTTCATCACAGGAGAGGAACTCATTTTCATTTGCAATTTAAAAATTAAATCCAGCTGACTGAATCTTTATCACAGTTCAATATTTTGGAAGAGACCTTTAACATCATCAAATCCAACCATCAACCCAGCACTACCACTGTAACTTCTAAACCACTAAACATATAAATTTTTTTTTCCTGATGTCTAATCAGAATTTCTGCTTCTCAGCTTGAGGCCATTATCTCTGATCCTCTTACTGCAGGTATGGAAGAAGAGACCGATCCCCATCTCAACATGACCTCAGTTCAGACACTTGTAGAGAGAAATGAGGTCCCCCCGAGCTTCCTCTTCTCCAGACTTAGCGTCGCCAGCTCCCCCAGCCAATCTTCATGTTCTCCAGTCCTTTCACAAGCCTTGTTGCCCTTCTCTGGACATGCTGCAGCATCAAAACGTCACTCAAAGTGAGGGGCCCAAAACTGAATGCAATGCTCGAGGTGTGGCCTCGGCAGTGCAGAGTACAGGGGGACAGTCCCAGCCCTGGTCCTGCTGCCACACTATTGCTGATACAGGCCAGGATGTCATCAGCCTTCTTGGCCTTCTGTTTGAGAACAAACAGAAATTTTGTAAATGCTAGGATTCAAACAAATTCACTTGAGATTGTAAAAGTTTAATATTAATGTTGTAAATGTAATACCTTGTGTTTTCCCATTATTTACACACACGCACCTCAGGTTCTGTGTTGTTGTAATAGGTACAGTAGCATACAAAATAAGTATCAGCCTTTACTGGGAATTCAATGGGGTAATATGGTTGGTATAAATGTTAACACCACTAAAACAGTGTTTTTTGTGTGCTAATCTATTTTTACATTTAAGCCTGGAAAAAAAAATGTAACCATGTTGCCAATGAAAACCAAAAAAATCTTTTCCTGTACATTTCTGCTGGCTGACACATCATGTCTGCAAATAATAGTCTTTTTCTAAAAAACCTTTATTTTAAACAATCCCAAAAGAAAAAATAAGGTATGCGCCATCTTATGAAAATATACCAGAACCTGGACATTTTGTAAATGCAGTATAGAAGCTCCTGATGCATAGATTCAACTCTTCAACTAAATAACTCTTCCATATTATTAAGGAAGAGGTAGGAACTCAACCCCTCATTACCACTTTCTGCTTGAAATACACTGTAGTGAACTGTGATACCAGATTGGTTTCTCAAAGAGAATGATTAGAAGAATTGTTTTTCTTATCCTGTGTTATATTCTAGCACATGTAATGTAGACCATCTTCTGAAATTGGTAACAAACAAAGTCTGAAGCCCATTTTAAACAGAAATTTCAACGGGAACATATTTTGTTGATGTGAATGAATACAATTTCCCAGGCTCAGAAGAATGTCCTGGGGAGGACTGGAAAGAATTCTGAGTAACTGCTACAAACAATGGTTTAAGATAATCTAAGGTAATCAAAGATTTCTTACTCAAATTATCACTGGAGAGACATGCACACTACAATAACTAGGGAAAGCAGATTCAGTTGCTTCTTGGCTCACCTCACACAGGTGAATAAGGCAGAAAAATCCCAGCAAGAAATTGAGCCCATTATATTTATTTATTTATATGAAAGTAAGTGCTGTTTATCTTAAAATTCCTTCCCTTTGTGGAAGGGGGAAGTGCTGGGGAGTGCCATGCACAATACACTAATTACAATCACTTTCTACTTCAATAAAGGAAATACAAACTTCCTGCCTTGGCAAAGATTAGAATGTCTCAAGCAGGTGGGAAAAGGACCATGTAAGTGTCTAGACAGAAATGTGGAGGAAAAGTATTTCCTAAATTTTCTATTCATGTGCTAACTCAGAAAGTGGACTACACATGTAAAAAGAACTGCCTTAACTATTGGTTCTTCTTCTTTGATAATTATGTTTTTAATTATGATAATTATATATTTAATATATGAATACCAAAGTGTTAAATTATCTATAATGCTCCAATAAGTTCTGACACTTGTGGTCACAAGACTCTTCACCTTCTGCAGGTAAGAGGTTAAAATGAGTCTTCTAGGCATACTACAATTTGGTTAGAAATTACTCTGTACATATTCTTCTAAATGTGTCTATTATCGCTATGAAATCATTGCTACGTATTGCTATTACTGAGTGGGCACTTCCTTCCAAAGGGAACTTTATTACTTAATCTAGCACTGAAATGCTATCTGTTAAGAAAGCAGGAATGTTTCCAATGGAAGATGATACATGAATACAAAAGTCCACAGGCATATTTTGATTAAATAATATTCCCAGGATAAATGATTTCCAGTCAATTATTATGTTCTCAAGAATATATCTGGGACTATCGGTCAATTTATATGTTCTAGATAATCCTGAAATTTTTATTGGGAAAACAAAACCTTAGGGCCACCAACTCTTTGCAGCTCAGTAAAGATCCAGTACAACCCCCAAATACTTGAAGACTGTGCTCTGTGCAGTTATCTACACATTTTCAGATTAGAAACTCAGCTTTTTAAAACCAACGACCTTTATCTTCATGTCTTTCAGGTGTAGTGTCCACAAATATCCATAATCTACGGGAAATTATGCTATACACACAGAGAAAACCTACACATATGACGTCACACTCACTCTCAGTCTACTCTGCTCCCAGGCACATGGATCCACATGAATGTTGGCATAGGTAAAATTGAAAAGCAGCTAATTTAAGTAGAAGCAGATGAGAAATTAGGTTGCTGTTAGAGGAATACAATATTTACCATTAACTACATAATTTTACAAGTATGATTGGTTTACTTTGCCCAGCTGAGAACCAGGTAAGTTCAGTAAGGTAAGTCTCTCATGGATCATTTTGAAACAGAGTAATAGGAAGAAATTCTGTAGAGGAGAAAAAGAAGAATTTCTCCATAGAAGTGGGCTGACCAGCATCCCACAGGTCAATTCCAGGCAGCCTGCTTCCTTGGTCTTCCAATGCCTAAAGCCCAACAGCTGAACATTACTCATCAGATTTACCACTGTGTCCTTACAAAAAAGGAGGCATGCTGTTCTAACATAGCTATTAGAAATGGCTGCTGCAGTCACACAGACCACAAAGTGGATGACAAAACTGCAATCATGCTCCTGCTTGTGGAGCAGTTAGATGCCCTCCACAACCATCATATGAGCTCAAAAATTCTGCAGTGCAAAGTTTTATATGTTGCAATCATCACACAGTCTCTGCAAAGAGAAAACAGTAGGCTCAGGCTAGTCAATAGGCCCACAGTAATTGCTGCATGAGTGTCCAGCAAGATGAGCTTTGCCAGTAATATAAACAAAAAGAAAAGAAGAAAGAAACTTAAAAACACTTTGAAGATAATTTTCTAGGATTTCAGTGAATGTAACAGCACAAAAACATTTATCTTACATCAATGGTATTTAATTGTCAGTTAAAACACACTTCAAGTTTTCAGGATTGAAAAAAAACTCAGAAAGCTGCAAAAAAAGTTATGTGACATATATCTGCCAACTGCTAAAAAACCTTTACCACATATCCACCACTGCAGTTTTAGGAGACATGCTACATCAGATTGCAGTGTGTGATAACTTGGTAAATTCTGACTTTGTGATTATCAGATTTCCACTATGTCAAAGATAAGAGAAATCTCATCTCAAAGATGAGCTCCACTATCAGATTTCCCCTATCTCAAAGATGAGGATTTGTTTTATCCAAATGAGACACTCCCAATTCCAACAATATCCTACCTGCATATTCCTACATGTTTCAAACATTGCAAGAACATCCGTCTATCTCCTACCCCATATTTCCAGTTTATTTTATTCAAACTCTTATCCCTCTGCCCCCACCTTTTCCCACAGGGTTTCTCCTTCTGGCCAGGAAAATCAGTAAAAGAACATAATTTCTCAGACAGTTCTTACAGGTTTTGTTCCCCAACCAAAAGCAAGATGCAACACAATCTCTCTCAGAATCTTGTTCTCACAAGTATTTGTCCCATTTTCATAGTGAAGTGCTTTAGATACAATCGGTGGACATGTGCTGAGAGTAATTTAACTTTTTCTATGATTTTTTTTCCATCCTCTTGTTATCAATTCTATATCTTAATCCTTTTATGTCTGGTATGCATTGTGAATCACAGACCAGCTCTGGATGTCTGGAAACTGCTGGGCTTTCTTAAAGAATGTCATCAAAACTTTTCCCACCCCAGAATGCCAGTGTACCTCTGTGCACACAAACCTGTGACTGAACATAAAACTTTCTGCACAGCATGTAATACATCTTACAAAGTTAATTACAGAAATATAAGGTTTGTTTACAGGAATCAGGGTTTCAGTTCAACACAGCCACAGAATACCATGGAAAAACAGTTTCTTGACCTCAAAGCCTAATGAAACTTTTGACTGTGTCCACTCCTATTTTTAGATGTGTGCTCTGCAGTGCCATATTCCTTAATATAAAGCTGACCCAAATGTTCCAATAGCAGACGTTGGTTGGTTTCTCTTTGATAGCCAATGCATATCTCTGCTTTCCAAGTTTCTGTAAACACATCATTATAAAGAAGGCCAGTCTTACTTTTCCCAGCCTTCTTTCTAATTATGTGCCTACTGCCAGGAAACTTTCCTTTTTTTTTTTTGTCTTCACTACTAAAATTTAAACAAATATCTTATGTGTGCTGCAGACTAGGTAAAAAAGGGGAAAAAAACCGTTATTGTTATAAGTTACAAAGTTACTAAGTAACACCAAATTCTTTTCAACAAGCAGCAATAAACATTAGACGAAAAAATTTAGCTACGAGAGTACATTAAGTTCTAGATGACCAAATATGTCTTCCTTTCAGACGTATGAAATCCACAGAACAACCCAAAACTCCAATGTTTGGTTTCATTTGGGTAAGGTGCTGTAGCAAATCTTCTAAAAGATCAAGCCTCCTGCCCATTACCAATTCTCTTCATCCAGAACTATCACTGGCTCCCTACAGATGTCTCGTACAAAGAAGGCTGGGAAGGCACTCATCGTTTACTGCCCTATCATATTTGTTAAGGACTGACTTAGCAAGTCTTGGGCTACAGAGATGCACAGAGCCGCTGCCGCCACATAAGCATCTTTTTTTTTTTGCCTTTGGAAACATCAAGGGGACTGCCGGGGTCGGCAAATAAAGTGCATCAGCCAAACTCGAATGCGACTACAGACGATGGGGCAAACTAAAAGATCAAGAAAGAGTAGATCAAAAGTAGAAATACTCGAAAGAAAGGCGGTCAGCCCGGTCCGATTACAGCATGACTTCATGTGCCCCGACCTTTCGCCTCCCATCACCGCTTCTGCCGTGAGGTAACCTCATCTGCAGAAGACACGTCACCGCGAACTCCTGAAAGTACCCTGCCGTCTCACCTGGGCACGGCGGAGCGGGCAGCTCTCACATAGCCGAGCGCCGGTGTCCCGGGACGCGGCGAGCGGCGGCGGGCGCGGAGCGGAGCGGAGCGGAGCGGCGCCCGCAGGTACCCGGGGCTATATAGGGCGGGCCCGGGGCGCCGCTCCGCGCCGTGACTCACTGAGGAGCCGCCGCCGCCGGCGCGTCCCACTCCGGCCGCTTCACGTTAAGAGTCCCGCGGCCGCCCCGGGCGCCCCGAGGCGTGCGGGAGGCGTTACCAGGCTGCCGGGAACGGCAGCGAGACGCGGGCTTCCCGCAGCGAGTCGCCATCGGGATGTTTGTACCCGCTGCCGCAGCCTAAGTCTTAGTTACTCCCTCGGAGCTGCAAGAACTATAACCCTGTGGTACACTTTTTGCCAAAAAATGCTCGGGTCCCAGGCTGGAAGTTCACTTTTTTTCCTTCCAGGAACAATCATAGCCAGCAGAAAAACTTGAGAAGGCGCTGCAACAGCCTAGAGAAACATCCCAGGCTTTCCCATATTGCCATACAGCTGCACAAAGGTGTTGCTACGAGAATTTACATGAGCTCTTCTGCAAGGCAAAAGTTTCCATGATTGCCACATCATCTTCCTCTGCATGACACAGCGGGTGGGATGGCTACAAGTTTGATGTACAACTGCAGAAGTGATGTCTCAAGTTGTTCTTCAAAGCCCTTTAACACTTCTGTGTTCTTTTGAATTGACACTTGCGCCACTACTCATCACTACCAAGACCTTGTGTCCAGATTAAACTGAATGTAAACTTTTTTCAGAAAAAAATGCTATTGCACTGTAGTCATCTGGTCTCCTGTGCATTCTTCACCTGCCAAAGAGTAGTAGCATCAGTGATGAGAAAAAATTTACTATACGATGTAAAAGTCTAGTTGTTTTGTGATCTAATTATGTAAAACCTTACTGAGTGTCACTTTCTCTAAATATATAAATTACTACTACATATTCCACTAAGGCATTCATTTGAAGGTAGATAATTCTTCATTTTTCCTCTTTTTTTTTCCTTCTTTTTTTCCCACAAGGAGATGAAGAGTGTCAGACTCCTGTTGTTGGTTCATAGCCTTCCTACTATAAGCCACTTGGTCTGGATCTACACAGATTGATTTCTTACAGGTTACATGCCAACATCCGTTTTATAAGCAATTATAGTACACAACTAATGACTAGTAACAGCTACTTCAACATCTGCTTAAAACAAGAGAGATAATCTCAAAAGATACATCTATAAAATCACTATTCTCAATTCCATGCTTAGCCCATGGAGGTGATCAGTGGTATCACTTGCATCTACTACGTCATGAGCAGCAAGTAAGTGTATGAACATGCTGCCTTTTACCTCTGCTCAACATCCTGGACAACAGTCAAAAAATTTTAGGGCAGGTGAAAGCAAGTGTGAGCCTCTTTCTTCCCTGAGCTCCAGTTTCTGACCAGTGTGTATTATAGATCAGCTCTGGATGCCTGGAAATCTGTTTGGTTTACAAGAACATCACCATAACTATTTTCTCCCAACTGGTATGAACGCCTAAAATAAGCAAGACCTCTACCTGAGAAATTTCATTGCACAGTGGACAATGCAGAACAAGGTAGCATGGAAAATTTCTCTGCTTACTCAACCCTTGTCACACCTTTTCACCATTAAGCCCTCTTTAGGACTCAGAACTCACTCCACATCACTCAGTCCCTCCAGAACATAACAGGAAGAACAGAGGAATGCTGCCAATTAGGAAAAAGGGTGGGGAAAATGAAGCATCTCCCCATTGCTAGAACAGAGTGGCATGTCAGAACCTGGCAGTCAGAAGGCTGGCGCTGCACTAGCACCCTGCTTCCAATTCTGGTACATGACTCTGGGGAAGAAGCATGGCAGCTCATACACATAGTATTAAGATAGTACAAAGATAAAAGGAGTATCACTCATGGCTGGTCAGGTCTCTCTATGATTTTTGGTAGGTATGCTTGTCAAGAATTTTATCTAAAAAGCAGAACACAGTTCTGTTACGGCCTGTAACAGGTGCAGATAATGTAACACACACAACAAAGAGCAGACTGATGTACAGCAGGAGAAGTCAGTGATAGAAAAACATTACCTGGACTTCACATCTCTCAACTGCACTTTCTCCTATGTATTTGATTATAACAAATTGAGATAATACTGCATCAAAAATATGCATTAAGTTCTCCAACATTTTTTCTGTCACAGCTCTTAAAATTTTTGCATGTAGGAATTTTATGTCTGTGTGTGCATGTGTATGTTCAGTTCATGGGGATGGAAGTTGAAAGCAGAGAAAACTTGTGCACACCAGCTTAGTTCAAGATACTTGCTTGTCTCTGACTCCACAGCCTATTCGGGCATGGAAAGTGAAAATGAAGCTCAGCTTACTGGGAAACAAGCATAAGGCACATTGCAAGATAAAGATCCAAAGAGAAAAGAAGCAAAACCATATGCTTAACTTAATATGATCTGTGATTCTTTCTTGTAAACAACTTTGCCCTATAATTCCAGTCCCAGGAACATTTGTTTCTGGTTTAAGGAGTTTCCAACTATATCAACAGCATGACTAGCAAACTGAAATGAGGAAAACTAATTCACACATAAAAAGACAATTGCCTACAACTCCAATTATGTCCTAATATTTAAAAGAAATAATTAAAACATAATCATAATGATAACAAACAGCTTCTGGAAAAATGAAGTAAAGGAGCCCAACAATTAATTTCTATGGACCAGAGAAGATAATGGTAGATGTTGCTAGTAAAGCAGGAAAACACCAAACTGCCTGAAGTTTTCTTGCTAGTGTTCATTCAGACTTTGAGAAGCTTCACAA
The DNA here is from genome assembly GCA_034509185.1 of Euphonia xanthogaster. Taxonomy (NCBI): domain Eukaryota; kingdom Metazoa; phylum Chordata; class Aves; order Passeriformes; family Fringillidae; genus Euphonia; species Euphonia xanthogaster. The sequence continues at coordinate 34,111,103 of JAYDZK010000202.1, read as the reverse complement.
AATTAAGATTTGCCTTTCAAATCACCCCATAAATAAAATTAAATTAGTAATGTTTGAAGTACAAAAACTAAAAAGGATGCCTTCAGGAAAGAAAAGCTGAAAATGCAGGGAGAAAACCTTTAACAAAGTAATCACATCCCAGCAATGAGTGAAAATAAATGAAAATAACTCAATGGACTTCATGAGAAAGTCCGTCAAATTCTTAAACTATTACAGAATAATTTGTAGCATTTAAATACAATCTTTTTGCCTGCAGTGTATCTTCAGTGAAGGAAGTGTATTTTAATAGTGTACATATATTTTTATAAATAAAAACAGCAGCTGTTTCCCAGGTGCTATAATAAAAAAACCTACACTTCTGTTACACTTCTGTTTCCTTTCTTATCTTTGCCTCCTTGATTTTCCCTCATTATGATATGTAAAAATTTAGCATTGTAGCTGCTGACTTAACTGAGACATTTAAAGCTATACTGGAGTGTGCAATTCTGATCACACTAGTTAAGACCAGAAGTCTCAAATCTTTTAAATCAAGACAGGATGTTTTGCCACAAGAAAAAAATCCAACAAATGAAACTTAAAATTAAAAAATTCTGAGATCTAGGAAGAAGTTGTGATTGAGATTCAGATGGTGTTTTCTAATGAGGGAGACACATGACATGAGATTTGTTTGGTCTTAAAATCTGGAAATTAATGCGAGGATATAGGCATGCCTATATCCTATATCCAGGTAAATCAACCCAAATAGTATTCAGCTAGCTACAATGCAGCTTTGCATCGTATTACAGTTCCAACATCATTAAACTCAGATGGAAATGTCAGTAAAGTAGACTCAAAGGACTGACCAGAAGAGGGAATTGAAAGAGTTTACAAGCTTCCAAACTGATTCACATGCAGCTTACTGAATTCAATGATCTATGGAGGCCAGTTCAGCAATCCCCTTGTTTTTCCTACATAAGGGAAACACATCCCATTTACACTAGCTGTGCAAAATAAGCTTTGGCATGCCAACCATTGCAGATTTAAAATTTTTTATTTAAAACAAAAAAAAACTATCTCCATAAAACTACATCACCTCCCATACTGTGGGACAAAACTTTGACAGAAAGGTCAAATCTTTCCTGCATAGCTTTGAATGTGGGGTCCTAAGCCAGGAATGGGACATAGATTTTCTTGGAATGCGTGAGAGTTTGAGATTTCTTTAGAAGGCCAGAATGCAAAATTAGGATTTCCCAAAACCAAAAGTGACTGACTATACCTCTGAAATGGTTGTTACCAAACATGTGCCAGTCCAAAGCATTTAGCACTATTTCAAGTATTCTGTTCTACCTAACTTGGCTGGTGTTGGCAGACACTGAAGTAGTAACTGTAAATTGCTTTGTCTGGTCCTATTTCTGTTTGGTGAAATTCACAATGTCTGAACTGGAAGTACCAAGCTATTCGTGGCTTTTGTTGTTCTTAGCACTTCTGGAAAATAAAAGATCACATGTTTGTTGCAAGACAGAATATTTAGGCAAACATTTCCCATCACTTTCAACTCTGCAAATACACACTATTAAAGTTATGTGCTTTACAAAAGGAAAACACAGCTAGGGTCAACACTTGATAGCAAATCATACTGCAGTCTCTGATCTAGGAAAACAGGATTCAACAACAACAATGACAACAAGAATTTTGTCCAAACTTCTAATAATACCAACAGAAAAAGAAAAATTAGAAGTTTCTGAGTCAATTTTCATAAGGCAGCAGTTACCATTTTTGTGGAAATACACCTATACTCGCATTTGTGCATACATATATGGTGACGAAGTGACTCACACTTATGGGTTCTTTGTTATACCACTATTTCATCTTTCAGACTAAAATAGCAAAGGTCCTCAGGGTAAAAAATTAAATGATATTGATCAGACTTATTGTGCAGCCCCAATGACAGCACAGAGGAAAGCTGTGGTTCTACTATGTAGGCACTTTGTAATAAGGAACTGGAACAGTGATGGTTGAACAACAAGCATATGGAGAAGTCAGGTATCCCAATGACTTCCTTAAATTCCTAGATAGTTCAGTACCCACATGATTGGTCTGTTTTATCCATGAGTAATCCATGAGATTTCTTGGCCTACAGAATTTCTGATACTGCAATGTGTGAGAGCTCTGGAAATTAAATATAACAAAATATGGCCTAGAAAAAAGCCCATTGACTGCTCAGGCTTTACTTCATAGTAAAGCTGACATAACACTTTTCAGCTGTGATACTGAAACTCACTTTTACAAGCATTGCCACGGATTTATGAGAGGTCTACCTGCACTTCAGATGCTAAAATTGTTAGAAGGCTTAAAAAAAGTCACAGAGGATCACAGCAGTTTGAATGTCACCTGTAAGTTCTTCCCAGTTCTGAGCTCAAATCTCAACAGTACATTCCCTTCTTTAATAGCCCTGATATGGCAATAGTGAATGTGTTGTATCTTTCAATTAGCTACACTTCAGTAACTTACAGCTGCTGTAATTGTAAGGCCTGCCAGGAAAGATAAAGAAGCTGTTTCTTCTGAGCCAGGCTTCCCTACAGTATTTTAAATGTTTTTCAGTAGCTGTTTATGAGCTGATCTTGTCACAATTTCAAGATCAAGGCATAACTTTCTTCCTTTCATCAGGATGTCAAGCTCACAGTGCATGTAATTGTTTGCTATAAAGGCTGTGTCTTTAGGACACCTTCTGTTGCTTACATTTTCAAACCAGAGCAAACCAGGCCAGTATGTTAAATATTACTGCTGAAGTTTGTGCCCACAGCTATTTAGTTTATTCTAGGTTCCACACACTCAGCAGAGATTATAGCTCTTCCTTCAGAATATTTGTTGTGTGGATTCTTCCTGCTTTCAGTCTGAAGTGAAAAAGTGAATGGTGTTCCATGTGTACTTCCACCAGGAATAAGACCTTTTAACTTCAGCCCACATAAGTGGGTAAAACAACATCCCAAGACACTGGATCACAGGGCATGAATTTTACACCTATGTTTAAACCAGAACCTAACTTGCATATCTGAAATTCCATAACATTTTCCCATATTTTATGTTATGAAATGCTTTTCTATCTGAATCGTCAGGACTGTTTTAGTGTTTTCTAGTACTTATTTTCTTTCTTTTCTCTCTTTCTCTACTACTGTTCTTAACTGCAAAGACACCTCTGACTCTCAGGGGTGCCTGTGTAGCCTTTCTAGATGAATTTCTCAGTTTTCATTAGAACACTACAGTAGACAAAAACTTATGTTTTTGTAATGCCTAAAATTATCTGCAATGGGACTCTTCTTTCCCTTTGGCAAAGGATGACTCATTTATCTTCGGTCTGCTAACCAGCCGGGCTGCCAAAGACCCCTCCTTTCTAAACAAAAATCTGTAGAGAGCTTTCAGAAACATGAGAAAATATGACAAACACAGCTTGAGGCTGGCTGAAGATCACAGAAGGATATGGACAAGCCTCGATCCCCGGCATTCAGCACTCCGCTGGTAACAGGAGAGAGCGGCTCCCTGCACGCAGACTGCTTCCCCGGCTTCCCTGGCATCTCCCCCTCTGCTCCTATTCTGAAATCCTCCAGCTCCAACTTCCTTATTTGGTTGCCGGGACTGTTCTTTGTCTGGCTGAGCCCCCCGGGCCGCGCCGCCCCCGGC
>JAYDZK010000202.1:34079647-34107367 GCA_034509185.1 Euphonia xanthogaster | reverse complement strand
TGTAAGGAGCAGCTCCCCGCGCTCCGGCCGGCGCTCCGTGCGCTCGGCCCCGCAGCAGCCTCGGCTCCCAGCGAGCAGCAGCGCTCCCCGAGCCGCGCCGGCCGCGGCTGCAAACCGCTGGCAACGAGACAAAGGAAAATGAAGCGATGAAGTTCCAGTGTAAAAACTCAGAGATTCCTGTCGTGTTTTCCATTGTTCTTTAGAACAGGTTACAGCGTGTCCTGTGGAGATTTCACTGGTGCTTTCTGCAGAGAAAAGGAATCCCTCAACACTGCTACCTACTTTTTTAAAAGTTACTATTCTGCTATGCTGCGTGAAGAAACAAAGCAAGACTAGCTTTACTCTCAAAATATCCCGAAACTTCTAAAAGTAGGGTTTATAAAGAGGAGCTAACTTGCAGGAAGACAGTGAGCACTCCCTACTGCTGCTACTGTTGCTTGATAGTCAGTTTTAGTAGCACTTCAGGTACTTCATGAGAAAGAATTGACAGTCAAACTGGACATGTCTGTATAAGAGCCACAGCAAGCAAAGAAGAACACTTAAATAAAAAACAAAATCCCAACCAAACCCTAGTCCTGCTGGTCACTGTATTTTTTTGGCCACATCTTTTAGATTTAGTCTTTTTCAGTTGATTTATGTGATACCTTTTTTTTTTTTTTAACAAAGATCAAGGAATCCTGTAGGAAGTGGTTTCTTTCTTTAAATTTAAATGAGAAAATGACAACAGTTCAGGAGAATATATACTGAATATGTCCACACTGACAGCTGAAACAAAGGTTGATCCACAGAGATCTAGTTATCTAAGGAGCTTGTTGAGCTGTTACTCCTTAAAAGGAATACCCTTAACAAAGCAGTGATTTAAAATTAGTAAAAGTGTTCTGAGACAGTCCTTTCATGCAATGTGACAAGAAAAAACGTTTTGAAAAAAAAATAAAAGAAGAAGGTATAGCTAAATTTCAAACTTTATAATTCTGTCTATGAATCTGGAAGCATTTCTGTATTTCTCAATATGGTTCCCTAGCATTAAGTTATGAAAACAAGCCAAGCTGGATATTGGTTGAAGCTGAAAACAAGTAGTAAACTGAAACAGAGAGCCCTGCTTTAAGTCACTGATGTACAGGGCAATAGTTACTGCTCCTGGACACAAGTGCCTGAAAAAAAAAAAATTACAGAGAATACAAAGGTGCATTTGTAAGCACCTTCCTGTAAGACGCCAGCTGCACCCAAGCCAGTTGTACTTTCAGTTCAACAGAAAACTGACTCTGGTATTTTTATACCACATTCTTGCCCTCAACAGAGGCCTGAACAAGTTTGTTTACTTGTGAGAAACTCTTGAACTAGAAAAACATAAAGAAACAGCTTAATAAAATAACAGAATAAATAGATTGATGACATTATAATTATAATAACATATTTAAATTTGCATGCTAAAATTCACCTCAGAAAACAAACAAACAATTTCAGCAAAATAAGAAACATATAGGAACAATTTAGGAGAATTTATGCCCAGAAAGATCAGGTTTCAAGTTATCCGTTTCAAGAATAATATAAATAAAACATTCCTAACTGACAAAGAAAATGCTAAAATAAAAATCCAACATACAGAAATATTTTAAGAATAAATTAAACTAAGGTCAATATAGAATTGTCAAATAGTAATTTAAAACAAAACGCGGTATCTTATGGAGCTCATCCTTTCTACTGCTAAAGGCTGCAGAAGTACCAGTTTATTTCAGAACTGCTCCATCATCTTCAGCAGGTGTTCAGGCTACTGACAAATAACTCACTGCTGATTCTGCATGCAATTTACTGTCCAGGCCCTGTCATCTGACATCAGTTCATCTGAATGGAACAAATGACACCACAAGAGACATGTTCAGGGTAGGAGGACATATCCTTTGACGTGCTGTTGTACATTTGCTCTTCTTCTGTCTCTGCTGCAACAGAAACTGGCAATGCTCTCAAGAAAGCTATCTAAAAATGTAAGATAAATGCATATGAAAGCTTAGGTTTCTACCCTTGCAGAAAGGGTGACCTCCCAGAGGTCTGGAAGTTACTACTCAACTGACTTTCAATGAAAGTTCCAGTCCTCTCTCTGTCTGGTCAAACAGGTTTCAAAGTACAGGTTTTGTCTCTCTAAATACTGCAGGTAGCTAAATTGCTGCCATTGGCCCCAGTGGCAATCTTTAATGTGCAAGTTTATTTCCATGCAAGCAGAGCATATCTGCTCCCTGTGCCATCTTCTCTTTCCAGTACCTGCCAGTTTGTGCTTCCTTTACCTCCCCAAGTGAACTCCCTCATTCCAACTACTCCACAGCTCACAGTAAATCCACAGGTGCAACTAGACTGAGCCACGGCAGCCTCCTTCTCATGGGTTTGAAGCACTGTCCTCAGAGAACAGAACCATATCCTGTCTCTCCTTCACTTCTGCCAGAGGGTGCCTCATGCTGTCCAGCCCCACATCCATGTTGTGGCAGTTTCACGTGGTCAAAAACTAGAAGGCTCTGCATGACTGGTGGAACAGAAATGTGCCATAGAGGACCACATCATTAACCCAACAGACTGAGTAGTTTTATCATCTGAATATGAAAGTATTCAGCACCAGTGCACAACCACTTACCAAGGTTAGAGTACTGGCAACAACTGTTTAAACCTGCTGCTTAGAAACACTGAATTCAAAAATTACAAAATCTTTACTATTATTAAAGGAATTATGAAAACAATGAAAAAAAGATCAGCATTTTATCAGTAAATTAAAGCTGATTTACTGTGCTAATGTTCAGCTTTGCAATAAAAACTACTGGCATTGTAGCGTAAGCATAACATTAGTGATATAGTAAAACACATTCAATAACACAAAATCATATTTCTCAGACTAAACATCTTAACATGTTCTGAATATATAGATACACACATTGATAATAATACATTTTAATACAGATCTTCAAAAAATTCCCTGCCAAAGCATGAGACTGTGCATTAACTTAACTGATAAAACAGGCCCACTGTACACTAGCCAGTTTGTTCACTAGCACAACTGTCCAACCATAACTACTACACATCAGTTTATAGTTTCAACTAAATTATCATTTAATCTTGTTTTTAGTGCATGTTTTTATGATTATAGACCCATGGAAGCAATATTAATTATATAAGAAAAACATGTGTATTCATATCAAAATAATATTGTCAGACTTTTCACTGTAGAAGTGCTAAAACTTATGCTGGGAGAGACCTGTATGAAAGCTACTCTGAAATGTAAGGTAGTTATGAGTGGTCAAAATTCATGCATTGAGTTATATTTAGAGCAGCAGTCAAGGCCAATGCACATGTCTGAGTGAGGTGGGCACAAATTCTTGGGAAGAGGAAGCACTATTCTCCATATTCATAGCTGGCAAGTCCCATTGTACTTAGATCTGGAAAAATTTTACCAACATGTTTTCCTCAAAATTGAGAAAATACACAGAACAGCAGCAGCAGCAGAAACAACTGTCAACTGCAAGTAGATGACCATTTTTCAGTGTGGTTTTACAAAGAAATATATAATGCATGACTTTGTTACATAACTAGTGATATCTGCAAGTGGTAAATAGTAAATAAACACAGACTGCTGTGAGAAGCAGCAGAATGAAATGAAGAAATGAAAAATTGAAGCTGACTAAAAATGGAAAACTTCTTAGTCTTATTCCATAGTTTGACTCATCTCAGTCTGTTGGGCAAAATAGAAGATCCACAGATCAGGCAGTGCTAAACAGAGAATAAAGCAGCACTGTAACAAAAGTTACAGTACAAAAGAATTTTAGCTCTCTTGGTGCAGTGTTCTAGTAAGCTCTTCCTTTGTAGGATGCTCACAAGTTAAACAGAACTTTGAGGAACCAAAACCTCGCATTATGTATAACAAAAAGACGTGCATCATGAAGATTGGGGATGTCAAAGCACAACATGCTAAAGACTTAATTTTGGTTTAGAAATCAGGCTTCTTCTTAGACATTAAAACATATAAAACCAGAACTAAACAAAACAAAACAACCCTCAAAAAACTTCAATAGTAATTTGCAATAACTGATTTTATGGGTAATGTACTCCTTGTGGGAGTTCAGAATTACTTTTAGAAGATTTGTAGACAAGATTTTTATGCCCTGTTTACATTTTCTGGGCGCTTAAGAGAAAACAGTCTGAAATAAGCTGTAGCTAACATGCTACAGGAAATGAAGGAAGAGAACCAGACTTCTCAAGAAAGATTTACATTTATATAATGGTGGTGGCTATATTTTGGCTTAGAAAAAGGAATGCAATTGTTCTAAAATACACAGAAAAGCTGTTGACTAGTGTTTCTCCATACTTAGTGGATCATGAACCACTCCAACACTGTACACTGCAACAAAAAGCTTTTTAAGAGAGCTTTTCACCATTGCATGATACTTTGTTTACAGACCAAAACATCTTGCATCAGCAGTTCCTCTCTGTATGGCAACCAAGGAGACACTAAGCCAGCACAGCCCTCGCCTATGCCAAATGTGTTGGTGGCAAATGTGTTGTTGGCAAAACCCACCAGGACATTTTCCATGGTTTCCATGGAGGAAGCATTCAGTCTGTTGGTAAGCAGTAATGTGTTCTTGGAAGTGTAACATCATCTTTTATGAAAGATGTCCACAGCACATTGATAGAAGAAGCTGCAATCAGCTTCTCACCTCTTTGTAACATTTCCATTTGTGGGAATCAGGTGCCTTTGAAATTGAAGTTTAGAAGTTGAAATTAATTAAAGGGGTGTGCTTACTACATCTTAAGGACATTATAGCATGCGAACACTTCTGTAGAGAATTAATTTATTTGACATTATCTGAATAGTGCCAGAAATCAGACTTTTTCTCTGCACTAAACTATGCCTATATTTGGCTTGATCACAAGCTTTTTTATTTAAGAAACAAACAAAACCCCTTGCTACCAAAGATTCAGCTTTGGACATGTTCAGTATGACATCATCATTTCAGCCAGATTTTTTTCCATTGGGTCAGAAGTCCATGAATCACACACATAGAGTGGCCTATGGGGGATCTCTGGACTGAGCCTGGCTTAGCAGAATGTCTCTACACATCTTGTTCTGACTCACAGATGAAAGGCATAAGAACTGAAAGCAAGGAGTTTATCTTGCCTTCATTCCCAACATTTGTTCAAGATGACAACAGGGCAAGTTGTGAGATGCTGTACAGTGAGAGAACAGAGATTAAAGGAACTCATAGGAGACTAAGAAAGTAACTTCTTATAGCTGACTTTATAAACTCATCTTCCTGCAGTTTTTGAGATATGCTTGGGTAGAAATGGATGAACAAACTTGTCCAAATTAGTTTTAACTTTGGTTTTGACCCAGTCTTAACATGTTCAACTTCCACAGAAATCCCTTAGAGAGTCTGCACCATACATCTCTTTCTGGACTTTTTACTCTTATATTTGGGAAGCATCAAGTTTTGCATACATCAGCTATTCAGCTGAGATGAAAATAAACTGCAAAGGGATATAGTATCATAAAACTTCATTTCAAGAAAGTACTGTAAGACAAATATGTTTAGACTGCAGTAAGCCTGAATATTAAAATGCTACATTTCATTCAAGCAGGATTATTGGAACAGTTTTGCAAAATCTGTGATATGTGATATAAGCCTGTAGGTTTGGATGCCTTCCTAAGATGTAGTCTTCTTAATCTAAATTACTTCACATTAATCACTTCATTTTTGCTATCTAGTTTCCAGTGAATGCTGCACATTTTTTCCCATTTCTTTTTTTCCCATGACCATAAATGGTAAAAAGATTGTGCCATACATTTAATTATTTCTGCTGTTTCATCTTGAATTTTGATAAAAACTTTACCACTCTTGCTATGCAATTCTATTCTAAAAAGGTGGTTTTCACTTTAAACTCAATTAAAACATGCAACAAAATGTCCACACTTCTGTTGTAGGATAGAAATATTAACCTGCAGATATCCAGAAGATTCTGAAGTGTTCTGCATATGTTTCTTCTCCAAAAGAGTATTTTTCATTGTTAAAATGAAAATTGAAATAAAAACAAAACAGGAAGTATCTTTGAAAACAAGGTTGAACAGGTATCATGGGGTATCCTGTGGCAAAATATTCTGAAAAGTCAATGAAGAAGCAGACACATGAAGTTTCTTAAAAGCTCCAAAATTCTATTTATCTGTATAGGTTTTCATTAGGTACAACAATTTTGCAAGTATGCAGTTTCCATTGGTTAAAAAGATCATGTTCTGTAAAAAACCAAAAATCCATGCTCAAAAGCCCCAGATTTTGGCAGTTTGTTGTTTTGTTTTGGTTTTTTTTTTTGTCTTACATGAGTTGTTATGAATGACATTTTGCTTTCACATGGTTTTATGAGTTCCTGAGTTTTATGGTTTTTTAAAGTTCCTACTTGAATTTTTAACTAGGCTTTAAAATTATAGGAGATTAATAAGGGTAATGGAGTAGATAACATAGGTGCTAAGGTGCTTTGATACTTTTCCTTTTTACAGTGTTAGGCTGTGAGAGAGACCTCTCTTTGACAAAGCTAAACAACACACAACACCTGCTTTCAGAACATGACAAAGACTGTGATGTGAGGTTTGATTGAGGAGTACTTCATGCTCAGGGATGCTGTATCTCAACTACAACTTTGAAAGCTCAAAATTTGTTTGAGGAGATATACCCCAAAAGGAGTGCTGCAGGCCAGAGCCTAGAGGTGCTGAAAGTTTCATGAGCTTCTGCAAGTACCCACTGTGAAGGCAAGTGCAACTGCAGCAGTCATCCTTAAGCAGCAAATTCAATTCATTGTATCACAGTTATCCTGGTGAATAATTATTTACACATTCACATTCTACTGATATCAATAGGTACAAACAACAAAAGAAACCATGTTTAAACAACTCCAGAAACAGAAACCACACAAAACGTGTCTTGACTTTTCAACGACTAAAGGAGCAGCTGAGCATGGACCTCTGAACTATTTGCTGCACATAAACTCCCCTTATTACTTGCAGGTCTTTTCACTGGCACACAGGGAAGTCAGTGTCTCATTATTACTCTAAATTACTTGCTCTTCCTTGCACTGTTTGTTGTGTGTTTTAAGGACCTTTTGTCCCCCCTCAGCCCACCTTAAAGAACTGCAATTCTTTTTTGGATTTTGGATACAATCAGCTAGGTAACTACACCAGCTCACTCTTCAAAACCCTGCCTGTCTGACTGATTTATTTGCATCACTATTTCCTGGCTTGTTCTTCTAAGAAATACTGTATAGCTTCCTTTACTCAAGTACACATTCCAGAGAATACAACACACAGAGAAGTGAGGAAAACAGTCCCATGTGTAGGTAAAAGGCAATACAGCATTTTATTTCTTTCTAAATTTCCCAGTAAGCTATGAGAAGAAACCTGCCCTAAATAGCACTGACAGGAGAATGGTATTATCAGTAGTATGTTGTGATACATGATCTGGGATGTGATTCTCAAAAAATGAAATAGGTCTGATAAGTCTAATCACTAAATATACTTTCTTATCACACTTTAATCAGATATTGCCTGGACAGCATCCCATACATTCTACAATAAAACAACATATAAGCAAAAGTCTGGGCTTTTGAAACAAGGAGCTGCAATTCTGGTCACCGCTCTGGGAAACAAAAACATGAATCATTTCAGAGAATGGAAAAAGAAAAAAAAAAAAACCCAAATTGATAGCCACCAAATAAGAGCTGAAAAATTTCAGAAAATGGTAAAAGGAAAAGAAAAACCAACCCAACAAACTCAAAGAGAAGGAAAAAAAAAAAAAACCCAACTCACACTTAGTAAAGCCTATAGGAATCAACTGGCTTCAGACCAAAAAAGGCTAATGGAACATAGATTACCTAAGGAGAAGTGAAATAAGTTTCCAAGAACCATGGAAGTTGTTTAAGACAAACACTCATTGTACAGGGAAAAGAAAAAAATTCCAATGGACCATTTTCCAAACGCCTGATCTTGCACTCCTTGCACAGCCTAATTCCCTTTAAAGTTATGAGTTTAGGCTATGTGTTCGGGTTATATAACTATGTCTTAAAAGACAAATGCAAAGTAGTACAAAGCAAAATTATACACAAACACAGGATTAGGGGAAAAAACCCATAGCTAGACAAAAACCCCTAGAAATCTGGAAAGAAAACTACAATGAAAATAGCTAGAGGTGAGGTATATCTCTAATCCCTTTCCCTAGAACTGGAAAAATACTGAGGAGGAGGAAATTCAGAGTAAAGAGGGTGAAAATGTGAAAGTTAAACAGTCTTGACGAAAAGAGAAATATTTGAGTAACATTTCCTAAACTATTTTAAAAGGGAGTAAACTAACCAAATGCCATCTGAAATTGGCTGTATGCCCACCACTTTGGTTGACTTTAGGGTCAGTAAGACAGAGGACAGACATAAGCTAGCATGGCTGAAAAATCAATACAAATACAGTTAAAACACAGATGGAATTTATTATAGAGCAGCTGGAAATGTAAAGAAAGAATTCTGTGGATCCATACTGATAGTAAAACTTCGAAAAATATTCTCCAAGTATGAAAGTGCTTTACAAAACAAACAACTTTAAGAAGTGGTGTTAGATGTAGTCATACTACAGAAAACAGACTGTTCTACTCTGAATGTCTGGCATAATATTTCTGATCAGTTTAATAATGTTACCTTTCAAAGCAGTCCAAACAGACTTGCTGATGAAGATCAGTAAATCCTTCAGATGATAATATAATGTGCATATGGCAAAATCCACGAACTGGACAGAAAACAACTACACAAAATTAAATGGGAAATTTTAAGCGGTTTCTTTCCCCTTGATTTTCTGCTAATATATATTCTGGCTAAATTTACAGGTATTTTGCAGTTTTAAAGAATTCCTTTAAATCTTTCATGACATTCACCAATATCAAGATTTTTATTCTGCAGGGAGTCATGCCAGAATCAACACAATAAATGTTACCACGAAGTGTTGCTAGTGAGTAATTGTTCAAGAAAGTTTCCCAAGGTACTACTGCACAGGACAACCAGTGTTGAAGTTTTACATTTCAACAGCCCCTATTCTAAAATACTCTGTACCAAGAGTGACACGTAAAAGATTTTTGTTAAGGATGTATCAAAGCAACCTTACACACACTAAAAATGCCACTGTTAATTTGGGCCAATACTGAAAGGGTAGTGATCTGGTGAAAAAATGAACTTTTTTTTTTTTTTTAGCTTATTTTTTGACTATATCAGCTACTTAATTGATCTAGTCACGATTGCTGGTGCCTTTGCAAGGGGAGAAGTTGTAAAGTGGGGGTTGAGGAACACAGGTTAATCCTTTTTGTGGCAGAGTATGACCCTTGGTGCAGCATAATCCAGACAAAAAACTACCCACTGCAAACAACATGAAGGAACTCAATTCTGCCATGTATCTCCTTAAGGTGTGTGTGGCGTCTGAGACTTCAGATGAAGAGAATTAAAAACTGTGAACCTTCACACTTAGTGACTGGACAAACAAAGCATAAAGAATTTATAAAATACTTAGAGAAAACTATGAAACTCAAAGGATAGCAAGTTGACTGAGAAGCAGGTTACAGGTATTTCATTGAGAGGAACTCCACCTGCTTAAGAATGCCAGGTCATTTCTGAACCACAGTATGATTATATTACCCTTTTTTGTTTCTATTGAGACAAATTCCTTCTGATCCTTCTTTGCAAATTTAAAAAAACCCATCTGACAGCAATGGCTCCATTAGATCTTGCAGTCCCCCTGATAGGGTGTAGAATGGTTTAGTAAATAAACATTCGAGGATACTAAACATACATTGAATTCTCAGATCAAAACTGGAGAGGTAGATAATCTTTTTTCTGCTGTTGTTTTTCAAAATATCTGTGGGATATTAGATATGTGGGCAGCAAAAAGCCCTATTCCCTCTTCAATCCTGCAACAAGAAGTTCAAGGAGCAGAAGTAGATCCCTACCTGGCCAAACAGCTTGGCTTCTGCATTTCTGTTGCTGGAGGAAGAGGTAATTTATACTACCCACCTACTTGAGCAAACTTTCCTCACTGAAATGACATTCACTTCGGGAATGCACTGATAACTATATAGGCAGAGAGAAACCTGCCAAGGTACATACTGCCCATTCTACCCCCCAACATCACCAGCTCTGTCCCTCTGCAGTCCCGTTGAAAGGTCTGGCAACATCAGCTGCATAAGGCAACCACAGGTTCCATCTACAAAGAGTCACTATTGAGTGGCTGGTGTCTCTAATTCATCTTTACTGAATAATGAATTAAAGCATACAATTGTTTCTGAAAGTGTTCATCTCAACTCAAAAAATTTTTAGTCAGTCATGTAACTAAATTCATTTGTGTGCAGTGGCATTAAATCTAAACCTCAGTTACTTCAGCTTTAAGTCACTGGACCAAGACATCTGTAGGGCAGTCTGTCTGGCTAAATTTCCATGAGACAGGTTCTTGTCTCACTGCAAGGCAAGGGGGGAAGGGAAGCTATCTTGGAAGGTTTTCAAGAACTTCTCTAAGCCTTTCCAACTACATAGCAACTGAGCTTTCAGGATACACTTAGACTAAACTGTAATGCTGGGCCAGTTCATGAGAGTAATTCTGACCACAAATAAATTTCAGGAATATTCTCCATTCTTGATCCAGAACATAGATTGATGTGATGTTGATCTTGATATTCTGCAGGACACTGTCAAACAGTAGTCTTGTTTAGATTCTTCCTTTGGGAGCTTCAGCTCTTGACTTTGATTTGTCTGTCTGATGTAAGCTAAAGCTCTCCTCTCCTCCCACCTCATGGTTGAGGTACATCACTCCAAAATATTTGTTGGTTTTGGGGTTTTTTTAAATCATGAAAATAACTGAAGGAGATTTAGTCATTATTATATATGGCTGAAAATGGGACTGGATTAATAATTTTCAGTCTGAACCATTTCTTGATCCCTAGCATAGACAAGTTTGGGTAAAAAGTAAAAGGGAAGTGCATGAAAATAAAGCCAGTGTTACGCAAATTGTTGTAGCCCAGAAAATGAACAGCCAAAGCATAGAGCAGAAAATCCTCATGGCATGTTATGGTTACAACTGCTGTTTGTAAAAAAAATCTACAGCTTCTGTGTAAACAGTTAATAAATCAAATTGTGGAGGTCATTAAAAATTGTGTTATTCCCTAGTTCCCTATTTACCCAATTACACCAATCAGTATTGTGACATCGTTCCTTATTAAAAACTTCTACCAGCTTTTATAATCTACTAGATAGTAGGTGAAAGTGAATGAATATAGTTCCATTACTGCTTTTACTGAAAAGCAAATATTCCTCAAGATTTTAAAACTCCTGCCAATATATTTTCATAGCCATGGAAAGCAAGCAGCCTTGCTTGAAATCTTTATGCAAAGATATAAGCAGACATCCACAATTAACCAAGATAGGCACGAGCTTCCCTTTGAATGTATAAGTCAGGTTAATTAGAAAGTAAAAATAAATAAGCAAAATGAGTGGAACTGTCATTCTAGTTGCCTCATACATTTTTTCACATAACAGAAGGACAGCTTTACATGAAGAGGGCATATTCCTAAGTTCTCAGTATACTCTTGAAAGAGCACACAGCAGGACACTTTCCTCATTATGGAAAATGTGATTACATATTCATTATTTTCAGCAATATTTTTGGCTTTTGACAGGAAGAAGATGCATAAACTATGCTGAAGTAGTCTGCATTGGTATTTTGGCCAATACAGAGTTGTAGTAGTGGGAGCTATAAGCAACCTAGCCTAGAAATTAGCAAATGTCCAATAGCACTGATTTGCAAGTTCTTCTACTTTGATAAAAAGTAGAAGAAAACCAAGAAAATTAGTCTTCTTACACGGTAAAATAAAATTAGAGAAGAGCAAATGGTGCACCCTGAGTCTTTTCACGAGAAAAAAATCAACGTGTATTGATGGGGCACCTGGACCCTGAAGTGCTCTTGGACTCTGCAGACCAATTATCAAAACAACCACTGCAAGAACTTGCTTCCTCACTAACAACATCAGTGATGTGTGAGCAGGCTCCTAATATAGCTTTCTTTGTGTGCCCTGAGCAGTGTGAATGACCCCTAGCCTTTGCAAGCAGCCTCTTGCACAGTGACTGGTAAGCATTTGCTTTATGTCAAACACTGGAACAGTTTTTCCGCTCACAAGGGAAGAGAATTCCAGCAGTTTGTCAGGAGCTGCAATTGCTGTGTGTGTTTGCTAGATAGACCTGTATCCTGTGAAGCACCACAGTTTATATCAGACCTAACTAATTTTGAAGCCATAAGGTCATAACTTCAACAAACCAGTAAGTTCTTTCATGAGAAGTTAGCTGTTAAAATATTAAATGTATTAAGTGAGCCATTAGTTTAAGAACTTTCAATTCTGGAAGCATTTGAATTTGTTGCTAAAGTCCTAGCAATCAGACTAAGTCTGAAGTGCTTCATGTGTGGTCATGAGTGAAAATAAAGAAGAAAAATAGCCTGACAATCAAGAAACTACAAACAAGTAAGGGTTTCTTGAAATACCTCCCTTAGGGAGCTTAAACTAGGAGACTGGGAGTTATAGTATGCTTCACTGTTAAACTGGAGCATGGAATTATCTAAAGGAAAGATGAACTAGCAACTCACACTGTGTGAAAATCAGTGGGATGAAGTGTCTTTACAGCCTCTTCCTAGTTTACAGTAAGTGGCTACAATCTTCCCTAGGATGCTTTTTTCCCCTTATACAATAACAAAAAAAGTTCCATTCAGATTCTTCTCTAAAAGGCAATGCATGAATGTTTCTCATTCTGTTTCCAAGCAGACTGATAAATATATGCAAACAAGTACATGCCCACAGGGAGAAGAGTCTGGTTCAGCAAGTTAGTATAATTCATTCTGAAATGCTCGATTGTTCTGGCTGGAGCACCCAGTGTTTCTAATCTGCCCAGGAAAATCCTTTTTCACATTGCCACTTCAGCAAAAGAAAGCCATTGCAGAAGCATTTTTATAGTTTTTTTTGTTTTGTTTTAGTTTTTTTTTTTGCTTTGTGGAAATAGTTTTAGAGTCATATCTTTAAAATGAGAAAAACCAGCTGCAGCATACAGCTCATATCAATGCACATGGGTCCATGCTGCAGCCACTCACAAATACCCAAACACTGATACCCTACAACCATTTTTATGGATGTTTGGACTAAGTGCTACTATAAACACTACATGCAATTGTACATTTACTTAGAAAAAAAAAAAAAGGTTTCCTTTTCTTCCCCCCAAAAGCAGAGCTATGAATAGAAAAACACAGATACAGACCCATTTTCAATGTTGGCCTCAGAAGCTCAGACTATTGCAAACTGGTGTCTGGCATTAAAAGCAAAAAATCCTTTGGTGATGGAATTTTGACAGCTAACAAAAAAAAAAGCTCCAAACATTTTTGCATGTGGACCAGGTTTTAGATAAGAAGCTGGCATGACTGCATCCTTATTTATCTGATCTAGTTTACTTTTCTCTAATACTCAGAAAAACACTCAACTGCAAATATAAGTTGTAGAAAAGGAAATGTAACCATAAAAAACAAACTATCTGCTTGTCAGGAAATAGAATTTGCCATATTTTCTGACCACTTTAACTATTTTACCTCAGATTGTACTGTTTCATGCAATTTTTGCTTTACAACCTGATGCCTTACATAATTCTGTGAAGTGTCTCTACGGCTCTAAAATCATCATAGTTCAATACAAATTATTACGACGTTCATAGAAGATAAAAGTTTTCATTACACTGTAAAGAGGTTTCAGTGTCTCAGACATGTACAGCTGGTCTTGGCACAATCTGATGGAGACCAACATGGGGACAAAGAATGGAAATGTTAAGTGGAACAGAAATATTTTCCATCAGTAATTTCAGGAATTTGAGTGTTCCCCTCTTATTCAGTCACTTCATCATCCCTTTAGGCACCATTGCTATAGTTTCCCACCTCTCTGTTGACACAATTGTTTGTGCGATTTGATTGCCATGTAACATAAATAATATTTCTAATAAACAATTATGATTTATTTCTGTCACCTCAGAGACAATTTATTTTTATTCTTCTCTCTCAAATAAATTATTAGTTGACCTATGAAGCAAAGTTCAGAGTTGCATTGCATAAATTTGGAAAAAAACAACTTTTACTGAAAGTACAAGATGCAAGATTCCCAGTAGCACTACAACTGTACAACAGAAGGAAAGACAGGCTTACCCTGAAGAGGACCTACATTTGGTAATTTTCATAATTAGGGTGCTTGTCTGGTTTTGAGTAAATAGCAGAAAAATGGAAGAATTTGAGGAGAGGCTACTATGTTTGAAGAGACAAAAATTGAGGGGAGGGAGACAGGACAGGGGGTGGGCAGGAAAAAGAACAACAAAATAAGCGGAAAGGAACAGCACTGACCTGTCCCTGTGGAAGTTTTCACAACTGTCCAAATGACCTAGCATTCCCTCATACTTTTCTGAAGCCTAGGGTGAAACTAACAGAGAGTATAAATCCATTGCAGGTGTTTCTTTGGATTCTGATTTTCTAGGATACTTATTACTGCAGCCTTATCTTTTCAGTTACCAAACCTCAAGGGACTATAAATCCTCAATGAGAAACAAAAATCAGCAACATAAGGAGCAGATGAACTCATGGATAAAAATCCTGGGACAGAAATCCTTACTCTTAAACTAAAAACCATTTATACTGCACTGTCATGAAACAGAAAAATCAAAACAACAGGACAGAAATACCCAAGAGCAACAATAATGTTTCTTCCAGAAGAATTAGCAAGCAGGAGAGCATCATTAATGGCAGGAGTTCTGAAGTCACAGCTTCACACAGAGATGTTTAAAGGTGTCACTGTTATTCAGAACCCACTGCCCACTGCTTCCACCCTAGTGCCAGCACAAGCATTTATGTAGGCATCTGCTGCATTTACTGCTTTTCACCTATCATGGCATCCTGGGCTACTCTTTATGTGATCCAAGCAAAGAAGATCCATGGAACCAGACTGGCAGAAGGAAAGCAAGAACAGGGTGATGGCAGTTTTGATTTATGCTTTTTGGAAGTGCATACATGAGACTACAGCCTAAACTAATCCTCTCACATCTTTCTGTACTAGTATGTTGAAAGTAGGCCAAAGCAGAAGAGGCCTCCTGGAATGCATATCACTAACATTATCTATTACTGAGAATCCATAAAAAACCCCTATGAAATAAAAAGGAAAACAAGCTACAGAAGACTGGAAATATTTCAGACTCTCATCCATCTAAGAAAACTATGTTTGCTCCAGCAAGTTTAAAATACCTCCTTCACTTGCTATGACTGACTTACTCTGAAATTATTCTTAGCATTAAAAGTTATTTGAAAGATCACAGCTGTACAGTACACAGTAAAAATGTTCTTCAAACAGAATATTTTTTCTAAGGTTTCCATGGAGTATTTGTGGGTCATTTGGTTATTACAACCACCCACTAAAAACAGTAACCCAAACTGTGTAATTAATTGGTCTAGAAATAACTGCTGTCCTTCCCAGAGCATGTTTGCAGTGATTTGGATTTAACCTGCCTTGTTTTGGCAGGCTGTCTCTGACTGAGCTGAACAAACCAGTTTTAAAAAGTCAGCTTCACTCTACCTGAAACATCTGGCATTTTGGTAAAACAAGAGCCTATCAAATGAAGTTTGCATTTAGAGCTACAGACTTTTTGTTTCATTTAAAAACAGCCACATATAAAAATAACCTTGCAACTATGTACTGCCAAGAAACTCAAATTGTAAATGCACTATCACCATTTTACATGTTCTGTGCTGCTTTAGCAGCCTTATTTTGTCATGAATAATGCTTATCTACATATATAAGTTGACTTGCATACAAAGTTGACTCCAGTTCCAGCAAGCTTAGATTAGATACCTAAAACCTGACTTCTAAAGATTGTGTGAACTCTGTATGAAGACTGACCTCTAAATGACCATGTGAAATGAGCCTCACCAGTGAGACACATACTCTACTCCACTGGAGAGATAGTGGGTTGTTCAGATTTGCTCCTGAAAGACAATGATGTAGAGAACGTTATTGTAGGCACAGTTCTCGGCAATCAAAGCCAAGAGAAAAAAGATCCAGTCTTAATAAGTTTTTGAATCTGTGAAGAATTAAAAGCACACAACATACTAATACTCTTGGAGTAGCAATATGCTGTATCTATTCCATCAGTAAACACGCAACTAGCTTGAGGGATGCATCTTCAGCAAATGGTCAAATAAGGTAAAACCAAGAGCAACAGCCAAAAAACCTTTACCAAAACTAAAATGAATGCAGAAGTATTTTCCAGGTAAACACCAGAAAATCCAAAGTGAACTCACATTTAGCAAACCTTATGCCTAGCTCAATGACTATCATACAGAGTTTCTAAATTGGAGAGACTGAGGTTTCCTTTTGAGTACTGCAAAATATTTTTAAGTAAAGGAATCTTCAAAAAGGATTATCATGGGAATATATACACACATGTAAACTACTACCCAATATCATAACCACAGACCTAATCCAATTACATTTGAGATAATTTTTATACATAGAAGGAAGGACCTGGTAACCCTATTATTTCCACATTCTACAAGCTGTGAGTAACATCATTGCTCTGAGGACTGGTAAGGGGTATAGTTGGATTCTTCTCCAAGCAGCACAAGCCTGAATCATCTTTTGGGAGCTTAGAACTTACAGAAATGTACAATGGTTTGCAAATATTCAGAAGAGATGAAATTATCGGTATCTGAAAAACCCATTCTTTTTCTTTCTCATTTTCTAATTCTTTCACATTTTCTAATTCTTTCACATTAATATATACAGCTCATTTCAAAGGGTCTCATAGAAGTTTATACCTTAAAAAAAAGAAAAAGAAAATAAAAAGTATTATTTCCTTGTATCAAATAAGAAGAAAATCCATTGGAATTTCTGGCTAAAATAAACTACAATATTACTGGGTTTTTAGATCTCTTTCCAAGAATCTCCACATACATCGGGTATTAAGCAGATACTCCAGTAAATCCAAGGAAAATCAGAGTCAAGTCATTTCAAATTAAAGTGGGGCTATGAAAGTTTATGGTTTTGATATTTGTGAAGTTTGACATTGATTACTATAATAAAATTTACAAAAATACCTTTGGCTTCTCAAAATTGTTTTGGCATTTATATCAGATGTTTTATGTTTATAATACTTCTCATTTTAGACAGAATATTTCTCTCATTCACTTTTTCTGAAGTTTAGGTAAATAACCTTCTTTCTAACCACAAATTAAAGCTGTAAAATACTTGGGTTGAAAACTAACTGCTTTCTGACAGCTTATGAGAAAGCCTCTGATCATATTAGAAAGAGATTCTAATGCATGGAGGATACTAGGTGGCACAAAGCAATAACTAGAACTGGTTACAATGTTTAAAAATATATGGATTCCTGCACAAATAAGGGCAAATGGGTACAGGGTACTTGCAGAATTTGTGCCTATTTTCAACAAGCTTAGCAATCAACAGTCAACATCCAAAGCTGACAGTTACCATTTGAAATCTGGACTCCTAAAAAAGTTATTCTGTCCTTAAATAACGGTGTACGGCATTTTCCCTTGGCAAAAAGTTAATGTTTTCTCTGAAACATTCCATGGGTGAGTAAACATGAAATATACAAGTGGTATGCAACAATTTGAGTATAAACAGCTATTTCCTATCCCTAATATTTCCTTTAATAGATTACATTCATGCTGTCCAAATCCCCCCACAGTCATTGATTTCACAATGTTTTCACGAAAATTATACTTGTAGTTATCTGTTACTATATATTAACCTCTATGTGAAAGCTTTACAGAATATCATTATCCACAGCACTGTTTCCAAATGTTTGATTCCAAATATTGCCTGGTCAGGCTTGGTAATCCAGTGCTTGCTCTTTCACTGTTTGAGTATAAAATGGGATTTAGATGTGGCTTCAGCAGGGGTTCTTACCATGTCCATGCGTTTTCAGAAGAATTAGGTTTAATCTTTCAAAACTGTTCTTTTTGTCCTCATTTTTATCATAAAAGACATGATATACCAAGATTTATTACAGAGAGGTAAATATTTTCTAAGAATTTACTTCTATGCATTACTGATAGCAGTACTAATTGTATGATTAAAGTAAAAGAATATAAAGAAACACATTTATGTACCTCACATGTTACCAGATTTTTTTTTCTTCAGCTATAAAATCTTATGAATTGCTGAATGAATATTTTCAGTATTTCATCCTTTAGAAAAACTAAAGAACGATTTGTGAAATTATCATTTGTTATAGTAACTTGAAAGTTTGCTATTTATTCTGAATTGTCCTTATCTAATTTTGGAAACTGCCATCATTTATTTAATGGCTTAAATCAATGTCTATTGTTAGAAGCACCATTTCAGTGAGCTACAATCTCTTTCTTTCTCTCAATTTACATAACATTACACTTTTCTTAAATAAGGGTTAACCTAGCCTTGCTTTAGTAAGGTGGGTTCTCTGGCAGAAATCAGAGAGGCTTGTTTAGAAAAGGATTTGACATGCATGCTCTATCCTGGTCAGAACTGGCAGAACAAACCTCTTATAAAAAGCCAGCTACATCAAAGCCTCGGAAGCTCATCCACTTGTATATTTAGCTTACTTTAAAAACAAAACCAAACCAAACCTCTTTTCTTTTCCCTTTGGTTACTTTTGATGAACTATACTTTATGTTCCATAGCATTTCTTGCAGATAGTTCAGTTACTTACCAAGCAAAACACGTATGAGTCTGTATTTTCTCTAAGTTCC
Organism: Euphonia xanthogaster; assembly: GCA_034509185.1. Classification (NCBI taxonomy): domain Eukaryota; kingdom Metazoa; phylum Chordata; class Aves; order Passeriformes; family Fringillidae; genus Euphonia; species Euphonia xanthogaster. The sequence goes on along the minus strand of JAYDZK010000202.1, from coordinate 34,088,517 downwards.
CATACTCATATTCAAAAGCATGTCTTAAATCTAAAGTTTCCAGCATTTTGAGTTTCAGTTTGACAAATTTACATAAAGCAATTAGCTACCTTAAACAAAGATGACTAAATTCTGTCTTTCACAATTATGTGTCTAGTAACTTTCTAGTAATTTTTCTCATTCTGGCACTAGAACAACATACAGCAAGGCTATTTAGAGATGTCTTCAATGTCTCCTTTTTAATACTTACAGAGAATTGGGAGGATATTTAAAATATCTCTTTACCAATCAGCACAGAGGATTACTCTGTTGTGGGTAACGTCTATCCCTGACTCAGGTTAAACTGAAATGCTTTCCTGAAAGTCACATATGATTTTTTCTAATGAAATCATCCTGTTATTTGTATATTGATAACTTGTTAGAAATTCGTGTGTACCAAGGATAAAACAATTGTCCTGTAATGGTCCTAGATTTCTTCACAACAGTCTTCTCTCCACAGAGAGAAGCAGAGTCTTAAATGAGGTGTTAATAGCCACACTATAGGAGGATTCTGAAAAAAAAAAAAATGGAATCTGCGGCCAGATACTGCCTACAACAATGTGATAGCAAACAACAGGGAACCTTGAACCAAAAATTGCTTGTTTATAAATGCCATGGGAGAAGGGCATGCAATATTCTGAGTGAGAAAAATCTGGACTATTCATTGTTTTATAGTTTTTACACAGAATCATTAGAATTTAAGCAATTATGTTAGCCATGAGAATGCCGTGGAATAACTTAAGTAACTGATGATAATTCAGCAGCATCTCTAATAACCTGCTGTAGTTGTTTCAACACTTACCAAGAAGAGAGGAGCTGTTTCTCCTCAATTTTCCTCATTCTCAGAATATTGTGAGAATAGTATTTACTATTTACCCTAGGCTGACATTATGATGCTTGTATTCTCAATCGACTGTTCTGTTTATGTTGGATATTAAGTTCTGCCCCTTTCAGGCTGGTTCCGAGAGCGAAGGGGGAAAAGAAGTGCGCAGTTTCTTTGCAGAAAGGGCACTTGCTCCCCCACCTTCTCTCTCACCGACTGTGCTGTCTGTAGCACCGAGAGTGAGAGAGAGTGCTCCTTCACTTAGTCAGTGTTTTTTAGTTAGCTGAGGCCAGAAGTTTTTCAGAACTGTTCAATTGTTCAATCCGAGAAGACCAGGACTATGGTCCGGGGGGGCCCCAAGCTGCACTGTGGCTGGGACACCTGACCTGAGCCCTGGAGAGACTGAAAGAGAGCCAAGCTAGACCCCATGAAAAAGACTCTCTCTGAATTTGCCACCTCCTCAAGACAAGTAAAGGCTACATTGTTTAATATTACTCATTTTTTCATGTTTGTGAGTACTTTGCTTGTTAAACAAACAGTTTTTTCCACTTTTCTCCAAAGAGATCTTTCCCAAACCAATGAGAAAATAGGGCTGTCTGAATTTGATTTCCAGAAAAACCCCATTCAAAATTTTCCTCCCAAATTTGCCCTAAACCAAGACAAATACCTTTTGGCACCCAGTGTGTGGCTCGAGAAAATGGAAAAAAACCTGTACTGATTGCATTTTAGTTTCATTTACTCTGCAGTGGGATAAAGCGGTAAGTAGCCATATTACCTAAATTCATAATATCTCTCTGGGTGAAAGCCTTCATATGTTTCTGGTCCCTGGGCTTTTTTAAAGTTTTAATACCTTTTTGTTGCCTAGGCCTATTTTCTTGTCTGGAGATAGCTCCAATGTTATCCCTGACACATAGCTTTTACAATAGAGGGGCATGGGTTTTGGTTGCTATTGCGCTGAGAGTAGTAATAATGATTTATAAGGAATTTAAAAAGGTACTGCAGTTTGTTCAAGATATGTATGGTTTATGGTTTCTTCATCCTACCCTGCGTCCTAGTTCCAATAGCATATTTTGGGAGTTTATTTGTAATTGCACCCAATTCGTTAGAAGAGGAGCAGGAAATGAGGCTTTTCAGCCTTTCCTTTCCTTCCTGTCTTCTCCTTTGAATCTGTTATGTCACTTTCTGAGGATATTCAATTTCCCCTGAATGTTAGAGACCACTTTCCTGATATTTTATCTAATAAGTTTCCTCTATACAGTTTGCAACTTGTCTAAAATGAGGGTTAATATGTCCAGAAGAACTAAAGAGATGCCTGGCCCAGGCGTGGACTCAAGCGTAAAAAATCCTGACTGGCGTGGAGAATGGGAGGACACAGGCCAAACCCTGAAAGAATTTTCTGACCCTGGGACTTTCACATGAACAAATATAGAACCCAGCTGAAATGGGAAAATATCTGAAAGAAAAGTGCTGTGATGATTCTAATAAAAAAAGCTCATTGCAATAAGCTGGCATATGCTTATCACACACTGCTAAATACTGTAGGGCAGCAGATGAGGCAGGGAGATAAATCAGCAGCTACCCCAGTCACTCAGGCTGCAGTCAACACCCCAGTTACTCAGGCTGCAGCTAAATCAGACAGTCAGCCTAAGCCCACAGCTAAACCAGACTGTGAGCTTTAACCAATGGCTGCTGCTCCTACTTTGAGAGGTGGGAAACACACAACCAAAACCAATCAGCCAGTGGACAATGATGATCCAGAGGAAGGACCCTCAAAGCCAACTCCACTAACTGACTCAAAATCAGAAGTCATATTGAGTCCTTTTCCCTGAAGGACCTTAGTGGCCTAAAAAAAGATTACACTCCATGACCTGATGAATCTGTAATTAATTGGTTAATCCATCTTTGGGATGCTGCAGGCAAGGCTACAATTCTGGATAATGCTGAAGCGAGGCATTTGGCATCCCTGTCACATAGGCCGATTATCGGATGAGGAATGATGAGAGGAGCTAACCCTCACAGTCTCTGAGCATGGATCTTAAGAAGTGTGAGACAAAGATATCCATGTGCAAATGATCTCTATATGCAGCAACTACCACTTCATGATGAAAAGAAATTATAAAATATTATTGGGGAACATAAAATTCAAAAATTCGTATCTGTAGCCTTCTGCGATAAAACACATTACTGCAACTTCAGTCAATTATGAAGCCCTATGAGCTAGTGATAGAAAAACTCAAATGCTCTTGTGTCTCTTGTCTGTCTACTCCAAGAGACAAATATTCACATAGGAAAAATAAACTGGACAGAGCAAAAGTATCAGCATCAAAACTGCAGAGTCCTGTCTCCGGGACCTTGCTGTTTTAAATTAAGTTAGCAATTCTTTGTCTTTCACAAACACATAGAAGGGAAAAAACCTGAACATAATAATTTACCTGTACTACAGCAATAGCCAGGCTGGACATTTGTAATTCTGGACATTTATAAAGGTTTTTTTGCCCCCACCCCCCAAATATTTTGTTTTGACCCAGGTGTTCTGTATGCAGGATTACAGTCCCCTGCTGTGACATATCATCAAAATCTTCTACGACTTTAATAAAGCAAGGAGGAGGCTCATTACATAATCCCAGTGGCTGTGGCTGCTGAAAGGATGCTTCTGCACATTTAGTTTTTTTATGCACATTTCCAGAGTGTTTGCTCATAACCAGCATTATGTTATGTGTTTTAGTGGAAGCTGAAGTCACACAGCTCTGTCTTCAGGGGCTGACTTGGCAACTTCACTCCGACAAGAATTTACTGGATAACAAAGTCTGGAAATATCACTGAAGTCCATTTAAGACTGTGTTGAGAGTTAAGTAAACATGATTAGCAAGGGAACCAAAAGGGTAGCTGTGAATTGATGCTTCTGACAGAAAACACTCCTTATCTTATATTACTTCAGGGAGGAAGAGTTAATTCCCAGTGAGCATTATAAAAGTAAACAGAAGTTGAAGTATATCCAAAACTAAAAATGCTGAGCAATTTTAGCTACTGAGTAACATCTAAGACAATATAACTATTTCCCTAAGTATTTAAAATACTACAGATATTAATTTCAAAAAAGACAACATGAAGCACTTCAGAGGACTTCTCACTTCTGCATAATCTCCAATGACAATTTTATCCTGTAAGAAGTAATGAAAATTCATGAATTTTAAAGATGTCATTAACATGCATGTTGTAGCAATTAGTTGTCAAAAAATAAAATCAGACTTTTACAGTAATGTCTCCCATTTTATATGTTTTGAATATTTAATTACAAAATAAAAAGCCTTTTTCTCAAAAGTGACACAACAGAAAAAGTTTCTAGTGAATTCTGAAAGCTGGAAAACAAAGATGCCTCCATCCTTTAGGTGAAATCAGAAGCAAACTGCTGCAGTAAAGCTGTTGCCATCTATGACTGCTTGAGCTTTCTCTCTATGAGTGCTAACAGGTCATTTTCTCAAAAGAAGGGTGGTATCTAACAGAAATTAAACTTTCCCTAAACTACAACAGCAGCAATCCATTCCATTATGCTTTACCTTTTGGAATGTGCTGTTGATGCTTCAATTTATTCACCTATCAGGGAGAATATTGCTACTAAACCACAAAATTGCATTCTTCGACCAGATCACCACTTGCATACCTACTGCTATTCTTGAAACCTGGAGAGATTCTGCAGAGATACAAGGTTTGCTTACACAATTCCTATCATAGAAGCTGAACTAGCAAGAGGTGGCATACAAGCACTCTGAATGCAGGTTCTCATTAGGACTCTATGGGCTTTAAGCTTACTTCCCTCATTCTCTTCCCAATTGAAAAAATAGTAACATTGCACTGTACTTGCCAGCACAAATAAAAAACCAAAGAAATCCTTAGTTTAAGAAATCAGTTACAGGGGGAAATTAAAAAGGAAACAGGTACAGATAGGAATGGTGAAAAAATGCCAAAGGGCTTGCACAATGCATTTACTGGCAAGGTACTTTATGAAAGTCCAGGAGATAAACTTAGGTAAATTGCCATAAGATCAGTACCTGTTAAAGTTTGTCACATGTACTGCACACACACACAACAGTATAGAAGAGCATTTACTTCCAGGTTCTATGTCAGTCTCTAGCACCAACAGAATATGCAGAAAATGATATAATGAGAAAGTATACTTCTGCAGTCAGCAAGAAATTGTAAATATTATCCCATATACCACTTGCAGGTTCAGATATATTTCTAACATTTTTCTACTTTATTTAGATATAGTTAAGATTAGGACCAAAGTTTTGCATGTTAAACTCACACCTGCTACATTCACAAATTATCGTCAGTTTATAGTTTGCATGGCAGGTCCTTGGGTAAACAGCTGTTTTGCCAATAAGAAAATATCTCACCAAGTAATTGATGAAATAGGAACGACAAGAATACTTTTGTGTGTGTACATTGATATCACATCCACTTCTGCATGCAGTGGAGAGAAAGCTCAGCTTTTACCAAAAATTTAATCCCTATACGCCAGTTCCAAGAAGGCAGTAGACTTTATAGGTGCTATATGATGGTTTTCATATTAGGAAGCTGTAACAGATTATAAGCAATTCCACAGCTACATGTACAGGTTTTTTAGATGGTCAACACACTAACTGTTTCACAGGCATGTATTAAAAATGTAATATTAAGACATAGAGAAATTACAAGCACTAGCACAAACCGAGAACATCAGAACAACCAATCAGAACACAGTTATGGAAGAACACCATAGGTGAGATTAATAAAGAAACAGGATGGATTTTTCACTCAAATAGGTAAGAAAATGACTTAATGATTCAAACTCTAAGCATGCTGTTAACACAGTAATTTCTAGAAAACTAAATACAGGGCCTTGTAATGTCCGTTCTATTAAAGCAAACCAGTAAAAACATATATTACAAAGAACTTACCAGTTATCAAAAATCATTTTCCATAGTGTCTTTAATGAAACCTCTTTAATCAGAATTTTCACATTAAAAATTTAGGCTTCTGCCCTGTCTTTCTCACCCACTGAGTACTGAAGCAATTTGATCTGCATTTTATAAATCTGTCAGGATCATGTAAGTATTTAATGCCTTCAAGCAGGAAAATGAATGCAGCAGCTCAACAAAACTCACAGTAAAGGAATTTCTACAGTAACTCTGACGTTTATTTTATTTGAAATGGAAAATTTGAGTTTTTCTTCTGATTCAGCTAATAACCCTTTGAGGCCTTGTGAAGACATGATAGTGCAATAAATGCAAAGCAGTCCTTATGCTGAATTGGTGAAGCTTATGCTAACAGTGGTTCATCTGTCTGAATTGTGAAGACTTATAATTGTTAAGACTTTCCATCAGAATGAAAGCGAGTGAGAGATGTGAGAGCATGTATGAGTGAGAAAGCATGAGCAACAGCAAGTGAGGGAAAGGGAATGAAAGAAAAGTTACTTGAAGCTCTAGTTACTTTAACTTCTTTTTTTCCATTACAATTGTTTTAACAAAAGGTTCTGAAAAGAGAAATTTTAGGAAAGTCTTTCCTTTATTTGCACTTTTCTAATCCAAGAAAAGAGAAATTTTCCCTCCGAATTATTATTACTCCCATATCCATCTGTCTCCCATTTCCATTTTTCACTGCAGAAATACATGAACAACTGCAGCAGGATATGAGTAAACTACTACCACTTGTACTGAATTGACTTCAATGAAATGAATAACAGTGAGAAAATAGAAAATATTTCTAACAATTAGTCAAAAGAAACAAAAATGCAGTGCCTTTGAGAGGTTATAAGAGGGTTGCCAAGATCTTATCCTGGAAGCAAAATTCTCAGTATTTACCAGGTGTCCAATTCCATTAGCTTCATATATGCTAATTATTTTTCTTACTAAATACACTGCAGATTTTGGCAAGGATGCCTAAAGGTCTGACACAAGGTAACAGGCAGGAATTCTAGAACATTCCAAATATCAACCAAGTTAGGTTTTCGTGAGTTTTTTGGGGTTTTTTTAGACAAACAATACATATATACTATATACTATCAAGTCTCTCAAATGATGAGAGACTGATTATGTTTCTAGTAAACAACTGTTCTACTTGGTACTAAGCCTAACCCTTCATCACCCCCTGGAGGCATTTCCTACACCAGTGGTGAAACTATTGTGTGTAAATACAGCTATCCTGGCCTTTAGCTTTGGGGTCTTTTCTGGCTTCCCTACGACTAATTTCAAACCAAATACTGAACTTGTTCTTTGCAGCCAAATTCTAGACTTGTGCTTCCAATTTGGTGTCTCTTATAGGATATAGACAAGGCCTCTGAAAGCACCCCAGCCACTGTCTCTTACATGGTTTTCTCAGTGTTCTAGAAAGCACCAATTTATTTCCTTGACAGATATCTACTCCAGCAACACGCTCCCTCCACTGGACAAGCCTTTTCCATTCCTACCTCCATAAAACCTCTAAGAGAGCAATAAGGCTTCTTAGGACAAGAATAAAGCTGACAGAGCACGACTGGAAGCACTTGCTCAATTCTTAAGTCTTCTTCGGTATATTTCGTTACCTCTATTGATTCTGTTTATGATAGAAAAAAATAGCATATGTAAATTCTGTAGCTAAGTTTCATAGCATGCACTAGCACTGAACCAGAAAAAAGTGAAAAAATGCCACTGAGTTCCAACCTCTTATTTTCATCACCAGAAAACATTTCTTAACAGAAAATTTAAACGCAGTTAATATAAGTACATGCAAGAGATAATGGCAGATATACCCGAGAACAAGCATGAAACCTTGAAATGACATACAAGAAAAATTTAGTAGTACAATCACAGATAGAAGAAGCATGGAAACCATCTGACAATTCCATAACTTTAATTAAAAAAAAAAATCTGGCATATGTTAGAAGGGAACAGAAAAATAATAAAATCATGTAGCTATATAACTATGTGAGTTTATGATTAAACTTCATGAGCTAGCATCCTGTCCAGCAAGTCTCCTTGCTCAAAGATGGGTTCACACTTCTGCAGAGCTTTTTAAAGCATGGGCATGACCAACTGTAGGTAGACAGGGAGGACTAATTGCAGACGGTTTCTATGATAAGGTGAATTCCACAAACAAGTTTATTAAAGAGTAGGCACTGGGAGTTTGATGGTAGCCAGCACCTTAACAAGTTTGTGTTTAGATAGTTTAGCTACTTTTTAGGCTATATATTAAAAAGCATGCAGTAAATTAGCTATTCAGAAGTTATCCTTGCTAAAAAACATCCTCAAATTACATTTTTTAAAAATTTCTTCAAGGAAAGAATAATAAAACAATTACTAATCAGTCCTCATAGTGTTGAAAATTTCAAGCTGAAGTCTTGTAGCTTTGAAATCCTGTTCAAACATAATAACTATTTAACCCAACTACCATTCACATAATTATGCTTGTCTATCATAGAGAACTGTAGTGTCCAGAATACTTTGACATTCATGTTATCAAAAGGAACTTTATATTTATCTATCCAGACTTTACCAAACACATTTTCCAAAGAAAGTGAGGATTGACAGAACAAGCTTTGGCCAGTTTCTCTCTCTGTCTCATAAACTGATTTTGGTTGATCTTTTATTTCAATCTTTTTACTAATTGAACATCATAAAAAGTACTGCCAAAACCTGTACAAAAGGGACAAGCAGTTTTCCTAAAATAAATATTGTATTTTTCAATATTCATCAATTTGCATGTCATATCTCAGTAAATCCTTACTCAGTTGAGTAAGGATTTCCAGTCTCTCATTTTGGATTAGAATACCAAGTGCTGTACGCAGAAGTTTTTTTTAAATTTCTCAACAGACCTGGGTGCCAAAGAAAGTGTCAGTGCAATCTTCTGTTCTATTAGGGAAAAGTGCTTTGCCTGAATCAGATGGAACCTTTCTCTAGGAAGTCACTCAGAAGGCAAAGATAAGAGATACTATTACTGAGACTTGAAAATTTAGGTTTTCCTGAAAAACAAATCTAAAATTATGAACACCATCTTTTTCAGTTTTTCAGCT
>JAYDZK010000202.1:34050590-34079547 GCA_034509185.1 Euphonia xanthogaster | reverse complement strand
AATCAGATGGGACCTTTCTCTAGGAAGTCACTCAAAAGGCAAAGATGAGAGATATACTATTACTGAGACTTTAAAATTTAGGTTTTCCTGAAAAACAAATCCAAAATTATGAACACCATCTGTTTCAATTTTTCAGCTTCATCTTCTACCTTCTACAGTTGGAGCGAGCAGTCCTGGCAAATGGGTTTAGCTGTTTCAAGACAGAGTAAACAAAGGTGGTTCAAAACAAAAACTACATTCTTTCTCATCTACCTTTCTCCTCATAACCAGCATAAGATGATACATTTACAATTTCAAATTTATGTGCAGACTGGATATTTACATGCTCAGAGATGAAAGAATACCAAGGGAAATGTGGCTGCATGCCATATTCAAAGCCATGTAAAAATTAAGTACATATGATGATTAGACTGCAAGGATTAGCATGCAAGGGAAGTGTTTAATCATTTTGTTTGAGATTTCTATCCTGTGATACCAAGAGAATCCCTGAATATTTCTGCAGGAACTCCCTATCCAAAAGCACGCTGAAAACCTCCCAGAAAAGGCTGCATTTTAGAAGAACTGACCACTTGGATTTCCTTTGCTTGATAATTTCCATGTATTAAATCCACCCAGTTATTTAGGCGAGAAGGAAAGAAACAAACAAAAAAACCCAACAGAAATGTTTAAAAAATCAAAATGTTTCATTTGAATGCTTTTAGTTCATGATTACCAGAAAACTATCTGTAAACTGTTTGCAGATGGATAGTACAACATTTCCTGCTATATTTTCTGGTTCAAAGGTGCATCATAAACTGTTGGCACAGTATTCTACTCAATCTTGTTACAGAAAAACAAATTGCCTTAAACACATAATCCACCCCCCAGGCCCAACATTTGCTGTCCTTTTCTTAGAAAAAATCCCACTCTTGGTACCTTGAGGAGTTGGTGGTGTTGGTAACAAAGGTATGACAGAGGCAACAGAGCTATAAATCAATACTCAGGCAGAAAAGAGAGGGAGAACACTCATGGAGGCACTAAAGACTTTTACAAGTTTAAAGCCTGTGTTTAACTAAAAGCTTAAAATGCACAGGCTCAAGCAAGTGACTGAACTTGTGCACTTGTAGTCCAGAAGACCAACCATATCCTAGGCAGCACCAAAAGAAGCATGACCAGCAGCTTGAGGAAGCTTCCTCTCCCCACTCTTGTGAGCCCCCACCTGCAGTGCTGCATCCAGCTCTGGGGTCCCCAGCATAAGAAAGAAATGGACCTGTTTGAACAAGTCCAGAGAAGGCCACAAAGATGCTCAGAGGACTGGAGCATCTCTCCTGTGAAGGTGGGCTGAGAGACCCAGGGTTGCTCAGCCTGGAGAAGGTTCTGGGATACCTTAGAGCAGCCCTTCCAATACCTCAAGGGGGCCTATGGAAACCTGGAGCAGACAGGACACATAGGACTAATGATAGAAATAGGACATGGAGTAATGGCTTTAAACTGAAAGGGGGTAGGTTTAGATTAGATATTAGGAAGAAATTCTTTACTGTGAGGGTGGTGAGATACTGGAAAAGGTTGCCCAGAGAAGCTGTTGCATGCACCATCCCTTGAAGTATTCAGGGTCGGGCTGGAAGGGGCTTTGAGCAGCCTGGTGTAGTGGAAGATCTCCCTCATAGGGGGACTGGAACTAGACCCTTAATCCTTGAGGGTCCTTCTAACTGAAACCAATCTATGATTCTATTAATTTCCCTCATGTCCCTGCTTGTCCTACAAACTGGATTACTTTCAGTGTTAACGTACAAATCTGAAAAAATACCAAGGTCCTGTGTGCATACCATGACGGTGGTACAAATGTATTTCATTGCTGTTTCAAGGATATTTGACTTTTCTGGTTAAAATACTGATTAGCTTTTATGTAGGCAGTGTACACACTTAGGTCTCTCTATCTACTTGAGTCAGAAAATATCAGTGCCAAAAGGAGAAAAACCAGAAAAAATAAATGTATCACCTCTAACCTCTCTTGTTTTTCACATCTATTGTTAGAAAGATTATTCAGACTTCTATTGCTGCCGATTTTAAAAGGCTTAAAGTTCATTTGTGATTACCCTTTGACACTATGTTAACAAAGACACAAGTAAAAAGGAAATTTCTCAGCAATAACTGCCACTGGTTTTGTGTCATGCTATTCCTTGATCTGAAATAGGCAATGAAATGTGACTATTTTTCGTAACACTTCCTATTTCCTCTCTTCTGTCTTCCAGTAGTCTCAGAGATTATCACAGTGATCCAAGATCACCAAAAAGACAACTAATGCCTTGTTTTAAACTTACTGTTATCTACTGCATCCAGTACACAAGTGTACCAGGAGAAATTATAACACTTCCTATTCCTTTCAGGATTTGCAACTTTTACATAAGAAATGAGTCTGAGAAAATGGGGGAAAATCCTATTTCTTAGTATATTCTCCCATAAAGCCTCCTCTATTTTCATATATTATTTATTATTAGTAAATTATAAACCCTAGTCCAAGTGCCTGATGATCACTAAAATGGAAATGCTTCACTAAACTTTTCCTTGTTTTAACTTCATTTCTGTTTAAAATGTATTGGTATAGAATGAGAGGAAAAAAAGCATTACAAATGAAACATCCATATATTAATTGTGAAAACAGATGCAGAAAATGCTCTGGACTTATACTACTATCAAGGGATTAACTTTATGTGCAATTATCCTGCTTTACATTTTAGCAAATTTAGTGAGCATTAGTTACTTCTACTACAGCAGAAAGTAGGTGTAGATCAAGGTTTAATTGAGGGTAGACATTAACAGCAAGATAAAGATCCAAAGGTCCTTATCAACCTTGAAAGAGCAGAGCAGATGAAACATAAGAAATGGATATGGATAGACCTTTGCTCATAAATGTAAAGCTACATGAATCATTGAACCATCCTATTCTCACATATTGTTTTTCTATCCAGCTCTTCTCAATGTATTCTAAAAAAGTTTCTTACTGCTTGTAGATATCAAATACAATTATTATGGAAATAATAAACTCCCTTTAAGCTTATGCTCTTTGTGGTCATTTTATATGACAGACTTGGATAACACCCCAACACAAAGAGGCTGAACATGAGACAATTGCAGAGAAGCTCTCTGGTCAGGTGTCAGAGTTCTAGACAGTCAGGAAGCTCTGGCACCACATTGTAGTTACACGGAGTCTATGAACTTTAAAATGATGGCTTGTTACAAAGCCAACAAACATCACAGAGGTACACCCAGTAACCATACGAACACCATCTTTTTTTCTCTTACCATTTTAACAGACACATAGAAAAGTAACAGTAATACCAAGCCACTTGAATGGAAGTTCTTAATTTGAAACTATAGACATGTTATATTAAGTCCAACAGGACAGCCTTATGTCGTTTTTGCAGACATTCACACTGAGGATTATAAGGGGTTTAAGAGAGAACCTTCATACACAGACTTCACACTGAAATGACTATTAACACCGTTTGCCTGACTTTGAGAGATGCAAAGTATCCTAACATACATTGCTGGGGAGCTTCTGAAACCTCATATGTGTATTACACCATTATGGACTGAAAAGTCCAAGGCACAGTAATAGCTCAACCTCCTCAAATAGGTCACTGAAGCAGAGATCAGAATCACAGAAATCAGGGGTTTTTGTCTCAGTTCAAGAGCCCTTTCACTCTACAGAAACTCATGTTGCAAACAAGACATAATGAAATATTGTGCCTTTTAACCATATTTAGAATTATTGTCTTCTGGATTTTACTTTAGCAAAATATCTGGTGTTGATTACTTCCCCAATTAACTCTATATACATTTTTCCCAGATTTTTTTTATATTGTCATATTAAACTCTTTCAAATATTCTTAGCACCAGACTGAAGCAACAACTAATGATGCCTTAAGAATTACTAAACTGTCTGTAACCACAACCTGAATGTTTTTTAGGACTTTAAAAAACACTTTTCAAGCCTGAAAACAACTACACTAACTCTCTGCAGCATGTCTACTCTTGCATTAGATTGAATTGTGATAAATCATTACTTATAGGTGTTGGTTACAACTACAATGTCAAGATGCAAATTTATTTCATACTTCAAGAAGGTACTCAGTCTCTCCCTCTTGTTAAATTAAAAATAATAATAAAAAACACAAAACCAAAACCATCCTATCATTCCCAAACTCTTTGCAATTACTTTCAGTGTTGGCTGAAGAAATTGTTTTCAGAGAGTTCACAGACAAACCTGTTAAGTAATTTATAATTTATGATAAACTTGAAAACAAAAGATTATTTTGGAAATTTAAAACCAGTCTTCCTGAAAAATAAACCTATTAATGACTTTCAGAAGCTTAAAGCTCTCTCCATAGTTAACAATTTAGATGTTTAAATAACTTTTAAAAAAGGTTATAATAAGTGCGCTTGCTCTTATTCACTGCTAGTATGTGCTGAATCTATCATCTCTATGAACAGATATACAATTCCATACATGAGAGAGAACATTCTCACTGTTGAGAGAGCTACTTTACTACTCAGCTAATTTTAATGTAATTATTTTGTTCACTTTTACTAAGGAAGCAGTTTTCCAAATGCTGAAAGCTGATTTCAAGTGTCTGCAGTCAGGCATTTCTTTTTCTCCTCTTGTTGGCACTCTTTCCCTTCCTTATGCTATCACTGTGCTTGGGAGAAAAATACTTGGCTGAGGAGAAGGCAAGATTTCAAATTCTGACAGCAACACAGACTTACACTTCCTTTGACCAAGCAAAACATGCGTCTTGACTGCAGTCTTGATGCTCTTGTGCATCAAGTGTTGTTAATTGCAAAATAGAGGAACCAAGTGTAATTACATTAGGGATTCCAAGGTGATCAATTTGAACATCAGCAACTGAAGGGACTTTTGCAATAGCATCCTTCTCACATTACTGTATTTTATATTACTGTATTTTATACTCTATATTTAAAAACAAAACAAATTTTGCACACATAGCAGTGGAACATTATACAATGTTTATACCACATTCTTTCCCTTATCTCAGGCAACCTTGCTTCTGGGAAAGAAAGCTCTGGGGTGAAATTTCTTTTTTACTGCTCTGCTGAAGGCACCATCTCCTTTCTACACGAATGGGTCTTGTAACATATATGTATGCTGGGTATAGGACCACCTCCCTCCCATATGCACAACCACCACCATATACACTGTTATTTCACTTCTCTGTCTTTCTAGTTCCTCCACTCCTCCTTCCCTTCTACAGTTGCCAGAGACTGCTTAGAATGACAAAGAGCAACTGAAAGAAAAAGTGGTGAGTAGAAAGGAAAAACTTTTGACGAAAAACACCTCAAATGTGTTTTTGTGCATTTAAATTCAACATGAGTGCTAAAATAACAGCATTTTTATGTTTTGTAATTTTCCTGTGAAGACATGGAATAAAGCAAATGACCTAGCTTAAGCTTGAAGACCATGTTTCATGCTTCTTTTTAAACACTTTTTTATAATTTACAATTCCTTCCAACTATTGATGCAAATGAAATAAAGTTTTAGTTCATCACATTCCAAATATTCTTGAGGGAGATGGAAAAGAGGAGTCTGTGCAACATTAAAATCAAACTATAAGTTAACAGGGAGAAAATATTGCTTATGCATAAGGTATCGCCCTTAACAAAAGGTAAAAATGTTACTGTAATTTTTTCGCCACTCATTTCTCTGTCCTTTCCTAGAGCTTTGCCTTCTCAGAATTTTATCTATAAGAGAGCTATTGTAATCTGGCTGAAAGCAGAACGAGATATGTTATACATAAACATAAGAAATACTAAAAACATCACACACCTGAATATCCAATGACTACACTAACTCAAGCACATGCAGGAAGAAAAAAAGACCTAACCAATGCTGAAACACAAATAGCTTCCAAAAATCTCAGGCCACTATGATGTTTAGGTACAGTGACTAGGGAAAAAAAGGCACGGAGCAACAGCCACTACAGTGTTTCTCTGTTTGTGACTTTCTCTTAAATCTCTCTAAAGGCATTGGCATATAGAATGTACTCCCCTTTGATGTAGCACTATGTAAAGGAAACAAGCGTCTCCTCTGTTCAGCTCTTTGACACATAAATCACAGCAGCAGGAAGAGTGTTCAAGGGACAGGCACCGTGACTGTCCGTTTGTCTAATGCTAAATCCCTTCAGGCAAAAATTTGCTGTCAACAAATACCAAGTTTATAGGAAACAAAAACACTCAAAAATACTCACAGCTTTGGTTTGGCAAGCACAGGTGGTGGCTCCTTTGTGGGTGAAAGCAAGACAGCTGGAGGTGGGATGGATTTATCACCATTTGGCTTGCTGTTAATCATTCCATTTACTCCATGAAGATGATGAATGCCATTTGATTTTTCCTCAGACAAACTGAGCTGTTGTTGAAGGTCTATCACACCAGGTCTCAAATCAGTGTTGTTTGCTTGGTGGGTATCTGTAAGTTTCTGAGGAGGAAGCTCAAGAGAGCTAATTTCAACTGGAGGAAGTGGTGAGAAATGATGGAAATCATCACTAGAGCATTCCAAGTTGGCTAAAAGAAATCAAAAGGAATGTCTCTTCAACAAGTCTTAGACAAAGTACATGGTAAATACAAGGTGTATTTTCAGTTTTTTAAAGGTGAAATATCTTTGGTTTTATAAAGGTATTTTTCTAGTCCTCCTATTGATAATTTATGCTGAATTAGATTCATGGGTGGCTATTCATTTTCTGAGTGCACCTCATGCAAAAGGCACAACTAGAAACCTTAGGAAACTCTCTAAATCTATTTCAGGAATCAAGGCACTAACTGAGATTGACAAGTATGGACAACAACAGCTAAAACAGGACTTCCTCTTCCTGGAGTTTGAGAATCACCGAGGAACAAATATTTTAAAAATGCTGAAGAATGCATGTATACACGGCAAGTTTGCAATGGCAGCTGGGTTAGTGCATGCCATGACAATATATATGGAAACACATCACAAAATTAAACATATCACGTCACAGTGTTTTATTTTATAGAAAGCCACCACTAGTAGCATAGTTACATCTCTTTAATTTTGCCTCTGCTGCCATCTAGTCTTGAACCCTAATGCTTAAGATATGCCAGGCTTGTGGCAAAACTTTAAAAATATATTTCACATTAATAAAACTATTAAACCAGGAAATGAATATTAGAAACACTCAGTTTGCTTTATATGAATGCACTGAGGTTGACAAACCCCATGTCTTACAACAGCCATTTTCCACAAAGAAAGCAGACTGTCAACTTCACAGGTAAATTAATTATGTGAGATTTATGACTAAAAGCTCCTCTTTCTCTTTGTCACATACCTGAGCAGACAGTTAGTTGTGCACTGCTTGTTACCGAACCATGTTCATTTGTTGCTGTGCAGGTGAAAATTCCTGAATCTTCAGGAAAAGTTTCTGCTATTACAAGTGTACATATCTCTTCTGGAAAAAAAACAGAAAAATAAAGTGCATCATAAACTATTTAAAGGACCATGTAGTGTTTTTTACACTGTATGTTAAAAGGACACCAGAAAGTGGACTTTTACAAAAAAATACTGTGAGAACTGCAGACGAACTTTCAACAGAAATGGCTTTAAGGAAAATAATTTTGCATCTGAAAGAAGTAAATTCATCAAGCTAAGTTTTCAAAACCAGCTTGAATAGTAATTTTGCAGTTACAAGTCTGTGCAGTCATTTTACACATAATGTTTTTTTTAATGCAGGACAGTACTAATTAATATGAATGAATGTAATGGCTTCCAGAAACAATTAGCTTTCCAAGCTCTTTTTGTGTCTCTAAATAACACCATCAGTACAAATGTCACACAATTCTTTCTTTCTTTCTCTGATTTTTTTTTCTGTATTTAATGCAACTTCAGATCAAATCCCATTTCAAGTAAAACTAGAAAACATTTTATCACCACTTCCAATTAGCTCTTCTGTATATACTAACCAGAATTAAAAACTCCAGATGCATAAATATTCCTCTTATGCAGAGTTTGGGAAAATTATTTCTGTCTCTGTCTGCACAGCAGTGAGAATTGATACATTAAAAATATAATAAAAACCAGTATACCCAAAACTTCTTCAGAATGCTGTGATAGATATATTCCATAGCTGTTTTAAATTTGTTCATTCTACTTTGATAAGCCATGGTATAGCCTTTGATTATACCAGGATTTCTGTCAGAAAATTTGTGTGAAGTATATTAGGCTGGGTACTACAGTAACTTTTACAAAATCAATTTTATCCATCCATCAAAATGGGCACATTTAACTATTTAGGTATATTTTTTCCAGTTTCTTCTAAGAAGTCGCTTTATTTTATCTCTACCTGTAATGGTATTGTACTTTTAAAGATGTGACAGTACAGATGATTTAAATAATCCTACTATTTACACAACATACAGATAAAATTTTATACCTGCACAATGCTACATTGCAGGTCTCCTCAATTAATTCAGAGTTTCTTTTCTTTATGCTGATTTTTTAGTCTCAAAACCAAAACAGAGAAGTTTTATAACATTCAGTTTAATTAAAAAATAGAAAAAGAAAAATGCATTTTGCACTTTGGACACTTACACACACTCCCATATATTATCACAAAATCAGCTAATAAAAGCATACTGTAAAATGAGGAAAAGTACTTTAGAATCTAATAACTTCCATATGAAAATTATTCTGTAGAAGAGGTTCAGTAAGGTCAGCTTCACTTCTTATAGTTCAAATAGGAAAACATTTTCAAATAGTGGTTGTTTGGTTTTTTTCCCCTGTAGAATGACAGACCACTGTCTCTTTTAGACAGTTAAAAAAAAGTTATAAATTTTTTCCAATTAAAAATGACAATGTATCCAAAAGCCTCCTGTACTGGAAATGGGCTAAAAATGAATGACTGACTAAATATTTGGCTCAGAGTTGGTTTTCAGACAGCAGAACATGCCTTTTTTTTGGCATCACAAGCCAGTCATTCTGTGTAGCTGCAAGAGTCATGTCTGGTAACACTGTAGCACGTTGGATTTTATCTAACACAGATGAAGATTAATGACTCATGAAAGGTCTTATCAGGAAAGTAATGGGTAACACAAGCTAGTTTTTGAACTACTGAGATCAGCTTTGTTTTAGAGCCTTGGTGTGTCATAAGCAGTTGAATCTGTATTGTTAACCACACGTGCGTACTCCTGGACTGAACTGACCCTGGGGATGTAATCTTATACAGGCAGCATTCTGGTTTCCTGTTCATTTAACAGCAGAATGCTGAAAGCTGGATCTTTCAGGACTGCAAAAGAAGATCACTCCACCAGGCTGAGAACTGCTCTCTGAATGAGGTCAAAGGCAATATAAAACACAGCACCCAGCAGAAGTCCTGTTTTTCAAACAGCAGAGCTAATTAATGCATAACATTCTTCCAGCTTTTTAAGTGTGTAAAATGATCACATGAGAAGAGCCAATCTTCACTCTTCAGTGACAAAAGAATTCTAATGAATTCTACAATGATGTGCTTTGCTTACTGACAAGGTACGTTTTAAAATAATATATGGTAGATTGCAGAAATCTTTGTAAAAAATTTCAAAGTAAATGAACGATGAAAATAAACAGAGATTAAAATTCAGTCTTTTCAACCAGACAAACAAACTGCAACACATTTGTGATCAATCATAAGAAAACTGGCTAAACTGAAAACATGAAAATCCTAAGAACAAATCAAAAGGCAGCATGGGCAAAAAGCACATGTGAACAACACATTGCTATCTTCTTTATCGATTTTCCTCCTCCAAGCCAAGAATCACTCACCCCTTGCTAAAAGGCTTACTACTGTGGAACACATAGAAATGAAATACTAATTTGGCAAAAGAAAGGTTCTTTCAAGATTTCCATAACACACTCTGGATATACTCAGTGTTCTGAGTATTTTTCTACCTTTACATCCTGACTTATGTAATTATTTTACTTTCTGGTACTGTGCTAAGCAGAATCAGAAGATTTGAGGGAAATAATGTCTGTTCTACTTCCTGGCATTCATCAGCTGACAATAACTTCATCACTGAAATGTGTTCCAGAAAGCAGCTTTGAAATGCTGTTCTCAGGGCCTTAAAACATATTTAACACTTGACTAAATGAATACAAAAGCATTTTGTTCACTGAAACATGTAAAATGCTTAGGCATGCAAGTACTTGACTGTTTTGTCAGTTATTTAGAAAGAACAATTACATTTTACACAGCAATTCTTTCCCTTTATGGCTCATGAGTCCATTAGGAAGAATAAACTTTGGTAAGAGAGAAAACTGTTGCATTTTAACAAATTTTATTACTGGCAACATGTTTACTTCAGAATGTTTCTCTGTACTACATTAAAGGTAGAGCAGTTGTTGTATCTGCAACTTCATCTCTGAATGTGACCATTAACATCCTCAACTGTAATGCACACACAGCTGGGGAAATAAGTACAGTCCCTTGCTGGTAGCTGTTCATTCCCATGCAATGAACAGACCAATTTCCAGAGCTGTGGGTTCAAAGCTGTAAGTTTTCTGATACACAGGGACAGTGGGAAGTCACGGTTGTGGTTTTCTGGTAAAAAATCCAACAAAACAGAACTCTGCCAACTTGTGTCTTGTTCTCCCTCATGTTCCACAAGTGTTTAACTCCAGTGAAACTCAAAGCAGTAGGCCCATCAGGTTACTTCTCATATAGGTATCTGTGCATCTTTTATATAAAGAGAATAGAGAAGAGTGAAAATAGAGAAGGATATGCAGAGTAGCCTAATAAATGGTAGTATAGCAAATCTGTAGATGCCTTAGCTTGCAATAACATAACAAAAAAAGTATTCAATTTGCCTGTTTCTGATGATTGCCATCCCATATACATTTATCCAGTCAGACAGCTGTTCTGGCTTATTTAATAGGCTTTATGGCACTCAAGGAATGAAGAGTAAAGTTTTTAGAAGATGCACAAAACTGACTATGTTTGAAGATATCTCAAGCAGCACCTACAAAATACTGATATGAAAACTGAACAACAGCAAATGTGATTGTGAGCAATAAAATGCAGTTTTAGGGCGGAGAGCCCAGGTTACACAATATCTAATCAATAACTAAGACGTCTGCTATCTAGCCAGATTGGGTACAATAAATGGGAATACTGCTATGGCAATAAAAACCTTAGCCCCCAAAACATTGTTCAGATTTGAGGAGAAATTAATCCACTTATCACTGTCAAAGAAAAGTTTATGCTAAATCTTACCCTAAGGCAGTTATGATACTGTAGACGCCTAAGCCACTTTGAAGTTAAGTTAGGTATAACCATGAATATTAATGCACTCCAAAAAGATTTAAATGTTTACAGTCAGGGAGGAATTGCAGTGGTGGGGTTTTTTTTAATCACATAGTACAAAACAGATCAGTTGTTTACTTTGAATTTGGGAGCATCAACAAGCAAGGATAGCTGTAGCAGTCAGACTTAAGAGGAGGTCCCTGACAGGGACAGAATTCTGTAGGTATCTTGGGAGCACAGAGTACAATTTAATTGACAAGCAGTAATATGTGAATTGATCAGACCACCTTAAATGTAGGGGAATTTTAGCCTATTTTCAGTTTTTCTCTTAATCTGATTTCTTGAACTATGGTTGATAGAAGATTGCTCTCTCCAAGCCCTTGTTTGCTTCTTAGCAGTGAAAGAAGAAGACAAATCCTTAGTCGTAATTCTCTTGTTTTCACTAAAGAGTGCAAGGATCTGGCGTGCATGCTAACCTACCAAAGCTTCTATGTTTTGAATTTCACCAAGAAAATCACCAGAAAGGTGATTTTCTTGGTTCAAGGAAGCAGTAAGGATTTCTGTAACATTTGCCATGCATTTTCAGTTTCAAATGTTATGTAGAAACAGGGGGGAATTTCTAAAGGAGTTATTTAACTAGAGTGGAGACTCTGGGACACAGCAGTAAAACAGGAAACAAGAAAGCACAATCCAAGAGAAGTGATGACTATATTTTGAGATGTGTTTTGTGAACATACACAGTATTGTGCTTAGGAAAAAAAAGCATGTATATGTGGCAATTCCCTGGCAATTTAAGCAAAATTACTTCATACAGTTTTCTTCTTACATGCTGTTAGACAATCGTTCTAATGTAATTCAATACAGTTTGTGGCTGTCTCCAGACAGCTGAGTAATGGCCAAAATATCAACAGCTGGCAAGTGATTCCGTGGGATTTTTCATGCTCAGGCAGCCTGGTTTTGAAGGATTCAATCAGTATAAAGTCAAAATGTCCAAGAAAGAAGTACAGAACAGGTAATTTGACAAACTGTGATGTTGGGTTTGAGTAATCTGACTAGCTATTAATTCACAAAGCAGTCTGGAGGGATTTGCAATGCAAACTGATTTCAGTCTAGACAGAAAAAGGAGTGCAAAACACATTAGAGTAGATAGAGTGTAACCAAAAAAAAGTAGCCAAAAACCCCCTTTGCTTCCTAATTTCTTACCTGTGTGAGTTCATTGAATATTTTTCCTTTAAATCATAACTACTGACCTATCAAAGGACAACCAATGTTATTGAGTGCTATAGTGTTTATTGATGGTTGGATTTTGGTTGACAGCCAGCAATTAAAGTCACACTACAACTTGTTACAATTTATGTAAAATTCCATGGATGTTTTACACTTCTGAAAATTTTTAGAAAACATGTCCATCTTTCAAAATTCTGAATACTTATCTAGCATATGAACATTTCCATGTCAATCTTGCATATGTATTAACCATCTGCATTGAATAGCAGTTATGTGTTTGCTCATGAAAAATCTCCTCTGAAGGCATTGTTTAGTCTGGCTTCTAAGAGTTTGAATTACATCACAAACCAGTGCTGTATCTATTACATTTCTGATACTCATATCCAGCTTCCTGTTGTACAAATTTTAAGGTTTTTCATGACATCCTAAAACCCAGTGTTACTTATTACTAGTGGTACTACTAATATACAAAACATTGCTCATTATTTATGCCAAAAGGAAATATTTACATTTTGCCCAAACCTTATTTACATTCCCTTTGCAGGCACAGTGTCAATTCCTACACAAATAAGCCAGTAAGTGTACTGTCATTAATTTCTGTAGTGTGTGAGACACTGCACTTTTAAGATACTATATTATTTAATAGGGTTTAGTAGGAAAAGATAAGTGCACAAATCTTAAGGGATAGCATAGTACTTGGCACCATGATTCCAGAGAACAAAATACCAAACTGAAATACTTTCACAGAATGAAAGCACAGGCAGGTGCTCATAAATACATATTGCAACATAATTACAAGCATGAAAAGAGAAATAATCCAACAACAAACCAGCCAGACTGCAGTCAGGCATTCACCACTGTTCTGTCTATAAAACTGCAATAATACAGATACCAAAACTGTTTTGAGATGTCTTCCTATTCTTGTCTTGCCAACTCCCTTGAGAATGGTATGAGATACCTCAACACTAAATAACTTTTCTGTACTTGAGAAGACTCAAAAAATGCACCTTTCATATAAGAATTCATTCCCTAGTACCCTTTAGAAGACTTCAGGTATCTTCTCTTGGGGTCAGCAAGCTACCCAGAAATGGGAAGGAGAATGTTCAGCACTTTCAACATGATAGTGCAGGTATGTGAGAGGGCTGGCAAAGTGATGATCTCTTTGGACTCAGAATCTCACCTTCTGTTTCCTATTTCAGGCAGGAGTTTTGAAAGCAAGTTGATAGTTTCATGAACTAATACCAACATTTTTACTTCTTCCACAGCAATAACTGTCAGAGAGGCTATACAAACCTTGCAACTAACAACATGAAAATTAGTTTACGGAAAAAAATCTTCTAGCTCTCAACTATTCACACAAAGAAAACCTTTTCTTTCTACCAAAAAAGTGCTTCTCCTTTCTGCTAGATGATGCTGCATTCCTACTCTAAAATATTTAGTTCATCTAGCATTATACACATTAGATTTAATAAGAGGGTGAAAGGGTAAAAAAAAATTTACCAAAACTAAGCAAACATTCATGACTATGAGTTTTGACAGAAGAATCTTAAATTGGATATAAAAACTCTAAGATAGGGTGGTAAATTTATACTTAGAAACTTTTGTGTAAAATTTCACTCCTTTCAGATACTATATATAATTTTAAAGGACAAATTTAACACAGTTCAAGTGATTTTGTAGGAAAGATGCTCCTAGTAAGAATGAACCAGATATGATTCTACGTATGATTTTGATAATGTTGGTAGATTAAATCTAGAAAAGATTTTGCTACTTTGACAGGAGATATGTTCCTCTGTGAAGGGGAAAAAAGTCAACTTACTGATCAGATTGTGTTTTCTTTTTCAGACATCAAGAAAACAGCTAAATTGGGAGACTTATTCTGTAATATGTATTACAGGAAAATGTTCTAATAAAAGATATAGAATTAAACATTTCAAACCTATTATCCTTTATTTATTTTCATATGCAAAGGCTTAATATGGATATATCAAACCTTTGGATATATACTGAAACTCTCTTCAAACTGTATTGTACCCTAACCTACAATATTTAAAGCCTAAAGTTTGTGTTATGACTATAAAATACTAATAGCCCATTGCTAGCATTGGGACATCTTTTAATTCCTCAATAGAGGTTAATTTGGTTTTCTGTCGGAACTCAGGACATCCCTTTGGGAGTCCAGAGTTGCCGGGACCCTTGCCAAGGGGCTCAGAGACCCTGGCACACAGCCCAGAACACCAGGGGGTTTGATTATGAACCATGGAGCAAATTGCCAGCTTTACATGAAGACCGAAAAGCCACAGCAGTTTAAATGGTGTGATAATAAAATTAGTACAGGGTGTAAATGTAGGTTTTGGGATTTTTAGTATAAGGGTTTTGGGGACAAGATGGAGGGAGTTGGGTGTGCCTTTCCTTTCTTCTTCTTCTTCTCTACCTCCATCTTCAGTGGTGATGTTGGCATTTTTAGATTGGTCTAAAGTAGAAACCCACTGTCTAACATAGGTGATAGGTACTGGAAAATAATTGTAAACATGGCACACATAGTTTTTAGTATATAAAGATAACACCGTCCTGGGGGCAGGCAGAGTGCCTGGGACTGTCCTGCTGAGCAGACCTCAGCTGGGCAGGGAGAAAAAATTTTACAGATAAGATACAATAAACAATTCTGAGACTGAAAACTGAAGAACTTCGACTCATCCTTTGAAAGCGCGGGCTGAAGCAGAGACTTTCAACACATCTCGGGGTCGCAAAGGCCGCCAACACCCGAGAGTTTTCCAATACTCTTTTTTTCTTCATATGGCTCACATTTCCAGCCTCCACAAATCAAATCATTCAGTCACACATATTCAGGGCATCAGCTAATACTAGACCTGATGATGTTGCACACTGTGAACAGCAGTATTAACTGTTAGGATAGAGCATGCACACCTATGTGTATGTGCAATCTATATATGTATAATGGACATGAGGCAAAATAGGTATATAACAATTTTTTGAAGTAGCAAGAAAATTAGTGAATAACTGACAAAGAAAAGATTTTTCCCTCTTTCCTTCCTCTCATTTCCATGGAAATTAAAGGAAAGCTGCATTTTCCTAGCCTGTATCCTCATAGTCATAGTGCTACTTTACAAATATCTCTCTGCTGCTAGGTCTGTCCCGCCTGTCAATTCAACCCTCAGAGTTAAAGCATCCCCCCACTGCTAGCATCCTTCAGAAGCACTCTTTGGAAATACTCAAATCCAAGACAGAAAGTTTTATGTTTTCTTCAGTGTCATAATTAAAACTGTCTCCAAATTCAAGAATATTCAAGCACAACTGGCCACCCTCTTAAAGCAAAGTTCAGACTGTATTGCTGTCTTCTCTTCTACGTGTTTGACTTAGAAACATTAAAGAACATTCTCAGTCTTTTAGTATCCACTTGCTATTCAAGAATCTCCCCCAGTATATAATGATGTATAATGGGAAAATGAAGCAGGCAGAGAAAACTTGAAGCTGGAAGAACTCTTTTTACTTGTTGAACTCTAGGACTTTCATCTTGTGAATAGGCTAGAAAAATTGAGTCAGTGCCTTTTTTTTTTTTTTTAAGGATCAGGTTTTACTTGTGTTTAAGACACATCCCATCTGCCAAGCTGGATTGGTAAAACTAGCACTTAGTGGTTGGGTGTTATGTAATTCTTATGAGCACCATTTGGGTAATGGAATTTTGTGGGACTTGTCCTTTTTCCCCTCAGTAGCAAGCAAACCATTTACTCCCCTTGCTGATCTAAATGGAATTTACTGTTTAACTAATAAAGGAATTGATGTAAAGGACAGAGTACAGTATGGGAGGTGTGATAAAGCAGCATTGTCTTTAAGGGGGTTTCAGTTTACCAATGTTCAGCAGAAACACTTTTCTATTTATGGCTTCAGTACAAACTCAAAGAGCTAGTGAATCAAGAGATTATTTTTTCATATGATTCTTACCAGGTTCAGTTGCAGATCGTGGCTCTGCATTTCACATCACAAGGAAAGAAAACAAACAAAAAAATTTATTAGAGATTACATTAATAAATATCAGTGCACTGAATGAACATATTATTCTGAAATACTGTAAATAAGTAGAGAACCTGTGCAGACATTACAAAATCAACAATATTTAAATTGTTTGTCAGTAGCAGCAGTTCAGTTATTACTTCTAGCCATTAGCACTGAAATAGGAAGAGGAAAGGACTCTGTCCAAAACTGAATTCTGACAGACTAATTTCGTGAACTTTTTCCATCCTGTATTAAAAACAGCCACTTCAGATTATTGCCTGAGCTGATTTTGGCTGAGTGCAGCTGTGCCAGATGTGCTAGAACTTCAAGATGAACTGGAGTCCAAGGCAGCCAAGTGGGATGCCACAACTGTGTGGCATCACATCACTAATGTGTTTTTCCTCAGTCTGTTTGGCAGCAGAGTGCAAGCCAAGTTGGCTTTCACTTGGAGTGGTGTCCAGTACCTCTGGAATTGACTGAGGTGAAGACAGCCAGAACCTTTTGTTGCTAGCCAGGCTAGAAACAAGGAGAGGAGTTAACTGTGATGTTAAATCCAATGCTAGGGTCCAGTGGGACCACGGGTGAAGACTGTAATGGCAATACCTTTAAATTGTTGTAACCTGTGCTTTGAGTTGCATTTTATAGGAATTACTACTGTACCAGGAACAAAGTGAAACAATTGAGGAGAAGCCCTCACGAGAAGCAGTGCAAGGGCATTGATGACCTGGCCTGGGCTGGCTTTGGTGCTCAGTAAGTCCATGCAACACACTACCTCTCCTGTCCTGAGCATCATCGTAACAGATGGAGCCCAAAGACATGGACTAACTGAACTCAAAGTAGGTTTTGTGAAATTTTACAGGGATGATGCACAGACTAAGGGAATGATATCTGTGTACTAGACTAAAGGATGAGAAGTGGTGGTTCATGAGCATCTCTTGGCTAGTATGGGACCTGAGCGTGACATAAATGGTATGGAATAAGGGAGTGGAAAATGTCCTGGGTTTAAGTGGGATAGAGTAATTTTCTTCACAGTAGCTGGTATTGGGCCATGTTTAAGATCTGTGCTTAAGACATTGTTGGAAATACAGAGATTTTTTTTTATAAGGGCCTTTTCTGCTACTTGTATCTTGCTGATAGTGAGGAGGCTGGGATGCACAAAGAATTGAGAGGGAACACAGCCAGGACAAACAAACTGCAGTGATCAAAGTGATATTTCAAACCATATGACATCATTCTCAGCATATAGATCTGGGTGAAGAAGGAGGAAGGGGTAACATTCAGAGTTAGTTTGTCTTCCCCAGCAACTTACAGGTAATGGAACCTTTCTTTCCTCAGAATGGCTAAACACTTGCCTGCCCATAGGAAGGGGTGAAAAAATTCCTTGTTTTGCTTTGCTTCTGAGACTTTTGCTTTCCCTATTAAACTGTATCTCAACCCATGAGTTCTCTCACTCTTTTCCAATTCACTTCCCCAGCACACTGGGGGAGAGGGAATGAGGATCTGTGTGGTCCTCAACTGCTGGCTGAAGTTAAACCATGACATTGCCTTACTTTTTTGGAGAATCCTGAAGTCTGGAGAATCTTCAATCTCAATGCCCTGTCGAAACCACTTAACATGAATGGGAGGGGATCCTCTGACCCTGCATTCCAATACTACGACTTGTCCTTCAGATGCTGTGGCATTTTGTAGCTCCTGAAATGTGAAATCACAATTAAAATAAACCAGAAGCACTTTACATTCTTAAAAATAGTATTTTCTTCCCTTTGTAATTCAACTTTATTGTGTCATTACATTTTTGCAACAGATATTTTCTTTCATTCTGATTGAATTTAATATATCTTTATAGTTAAAAATTATTGGATAGGTTATTTACAGACACATTCTTAAAAACACCAAAGATTGGAAAAGTACAACAGTATTTAATTCCTCAAATTAACACAGGCAGATCACTGCAGTTTGAGCTTTCTGTTTTTGTTCTTCCACAAACTGAAATGAAAATTCTGGAACTAACTACGCATTGATTGACTTAAACCTGAGAGAGTAGCTGAGCTGCTTTTGGGTTCAGCTTTCGAAGGTGGAGCTGTTTTTCATCTGAGCCATATGTGACAAAACATGCAAAATTAAATGACACCAGTATGGTTAGGCTATATTAACTAGTGTATGGATAGCTTCTGAGACATACTCTGGCTGTAATAAATGCTTGTAGACATGTGAAAAATTTTGGAAGAGTCTAGATCTTTAATTAAGAGCTGCAACGAGAGGTAAATACAATATTTTAAGTAACAGAACTGACAGGTGATAGCCACTATTTTTACCTTTGTTATCTATTTTAAGAATATAAATCAAGGAGTCATTTCTACTCTGCAGTGGCTGTCTCATTTCCTTTGCAATTTATTGACAAAGTTTTAGACCTTACTGCAGCAAAGCACTTGAAGTTAGGTCTAAGGTCAGAGTTATTCTAGTTTATATTCACAGATCTCTAGTTAATCAAATATATAAGAATTTTGTTACATGGAAACCTGAAAATCTTTGAGCTGTTCCCTGAACTTTGCATGGATAGAAATTTATGTCAGGATGCTGGATTAAGCTTATATTTTGTTGTTCACATCTGGTTTGTTTCTTCTTTAATTAGTTTTTTCGGTTTGGTATGTCCCACCTGTCTTAAACAAGTTAGTAAAGAATTTCAGGGACAAGAGCTATGAGCACTAGGAAGAAACAGCAGAGTTTTGATTGCTTTGTTAGTCTCTGGATGGGGGCTTGACTTCTCCTGTTTCACACTCTTACCTGGAAATTGCCTGCCTCCCAACCTTGCAGTAACCACATTCTCTAATCTCCTGCACCTCCACTATTCACCCTCTTGTGACACCTGCAGTATGGATGCAGAATTATGAGACCTTTCTAGACATGAGAAAGGAATGTGCTGGAGCCAAGCTAGACAGCTGTAGAGAGCAGGGCTTACTCTTACTCTTATCTCTGGGCAAAGCTATTTGCTGTCCATATTAATTTTTAATCAAATGTTTTCCTGAAGTAATAACCAGAAATACTTCATTTTGGCTTCAGCAAGTAGTGATTAAATAATAATTACTACTATGGAAATCATTGTTTGAGGCAAACTGAAATAATATTTTCAATTGAAGCTGTATTTTATAGATAGGGAAGCACACCATCGTTTTTTTGCTGCTACCTAATTCCCAGTTCTTAAGTTTGATTTGGTATGACTGTGAAGATAAATATTGACTTAAGTAATTACCTCAGAAATACTGAATGTCCAAAGAAGAGCAACAAAGCTAGTAAAGGGTTTAGAGCACAAATCCTATGAGAAGCAGCTGACAGAACTGGGGTTGTTTAGCCCTAAGAAACAGAGGCTTGGGGGGATGTAGTTGCTCTCTAGGAATTTGTAATGAAGTGGGGGTTGGGGTCTTCTCAAAAATAACATGCAATTGGATAAGAAGAAATGGCCTCAGGGTGTGACAAGGAGGTTTAGATTGGATATCTAAAAAATTGTTTTCAGAGAAAGAGTTGCCAAGTACTGGCTACCCAGGGAAGTCACCATCCACGAAGGTATTTAAAAGCCATGTAGACGTGGCACTTATCAATATGGTTTAGCAGTGGGCTTAGTTGTGCTGGGTTAATGGTAGGGCTTGATGACCTTAAAGGCCTTTTCCAACCTAAGTAGTTCTATGATTTTTAACTTACAATTTTTTTTTCCTAAATCAGAGTTAAAATGTCTGTGTTATTTGTTCCTATCAGTAGATAAATTATTGCGAATGAAGCTTTGTCAAGACTATTATTAGTAATCTGTACTTACCTTGCTACATTTTACAAAGATTTATCAATGGAGAGCAGTCACAGACATAAGAAAACTCATACAGAATATTCATTTTAATCCACTAGTAGAATGCAAAAGAACTTCATTGTTGCAGTGGAAAAGTATTTTCTTAGGAAGTCATTGATACTGAAAAGTTTGAACTTGATCAAGCCTTCCTGCATTAGGATACATAATTTTGATATTTTCTTTTGGACTATAAGAGTATGATATAAAAATCATTATGGATAAAACATACCTTTGTAAAAATAGGTGCAGAATAGATAGGCTTGGATCCATCCAGATGATGCAGGTATGAAGTAGGGCTTTGAACCTGCAAAGCAATGCAAGAATGCTGTGAAATGGAAAGAATACTAGTTTCAATGATACGGCCCCCGCGTATATGCAAAAATGCAAATTCTCACATGTGCAGTCTTATTGTTCTTTCTACCATACTTCTTGGGAGACATCACTATTTCCCATCTGTTATATTCTGAAATCAAAATGCAAGCTTTGAAGGCTTCTATACTTCCAATGAGAATTTTGTGTCCAAGTGTCTTTGCCTGAAAGTGTTTTGAGAATTTGACTCCTGTTAATAGATCAAGTGAATCTTTTGCACTGAATCATTTTTGCTTCTCCTGCTACTATATCCCTTCACTGATGCAGTGATAAATAAATCCAGATACCTAAAAGCTTATCAAGGTTAGCTTAAGGACGGGGAAAAAAATTACCATGTACAGGATGACAGAGATTTTAATTTTGTTTGTATTTTATGATTTACATGTAAACTCTAAGTCAGCCACAGTGGCATTAAAGAGTTAGTACAAATGAATGAACAATGATTTTCTATATTTAACATCTAGATAGTAAAATTTGTTTTTCTCTAAAAGGCCCAAAGAAATGACAGCTATATTAAATTTAATAACAAAATTTCAAATTTTTGCTAAAAATATTGCAGGCATTCATTTGTAGTACATTCTTTTGGGACTAGAATAAGTCACTATTAAGCGATATACTCCATAATTTTCATCATCACCAGATCTGTCTGCTGCTTAAAAGCTGTGTTGATACATGTTGTGTAAGAATCCATATGTATATTTACTTTTATGTCCCCTTCAGTGGATAAATACTTAATTTTTAAAAATCATAATTCTTAATATAGTAATACAAGTTTATACTTTAACAATATAATTCCTCAAAATGACAGAGTTTTTCAGATGTTGCAAATCTTGGAAGAAAAATGGAAATACTTTTACTAATTTAAAAATTGTCTAAAAATACCTGCTGACTGGGCATAGAGATAGGTTGAATTACAGCTGTGGTCACTCCTGATTTTGGTGTAGAAGATCCTATTGTCAAGGAAACAGAAGTGGTTTTCTTTTGGGCCCTGAAAAATAAAAAACAAGGAAGCATTTTACAGGATCTGAAATGAGAATGTCTTAGTTTTTAATATGTAAGCCACCTTGTACTTTCTACATACTTAAATATGTCATTATCAACTGAAAAGATCAACATAACTGCTGAAGATCAAGATGGATGAATGAAGCATGAGTAGAACACAACCTTTGGCTAATTTGCACTTCCTCGTAGAATAAAAAGTACTGAGTAAAGATGAAACTAAAATCTATTTTGTTTCTTCAATTGTAGTCCTCTACATATTTCTTTGGAGGCACTGGATTGGGTGACTACAAATGAAAACTTGGTTAACTTGAGCTTACTTTTGAATATGAAAAGTTGGTATCAACAAATATATTGTCAGAGTGAGGCCAGCCTTCTCTGACAGAACAAGCAAATTAATATGATTTACAGTTATTATACTACACATTTATATCACATGAGAGAAATAGAAAAGACAAAGCATACACAAGTGTACCCCAGATGCTTATTCAGATTGTAAAACTACCAAAGATTTTCCAGTATCCCTTATTAAGAACATTTACACAATATTGGTAATGCTTTACACACTTACTGTGGCATAGCTCCAGATTTTAACTGGAAAATTAAACTTTCAGTCTCCGAATCTGTAGAACTGGCACCTGGAAAAGAAAGTTTTTTCAGTAATCTCATATATTTTTATTGATTTACTTAATGTTTAAATTCCAAAGGAAAAACTATGATACTTTTGCATTTCACTTCAAGAACTGAGAACCCTCTCTAACAAACTAGCAGTTTTTTTTATCTGATAAAGATTGTAACTATGTACTTTAGACAGTTACAGAAATCATAACCATGCCAATTTAATTGCACACTGCTTTCCCTGGGCTCCTAGATGTCTCCCTTCATATTGAAACAAATATGGCCAAGACAGGAAAAAAATGCTGAGTACTATTTCTCTACAGGAAATGTATAATTTTATTTACTTAAATTTTAAATTTGAAGCTTAAGCAAACATATGGCTTATACAGATAACAAATCTTCAAACTTAAGTAAGAGCAACTCAGTATACCAAGACATTTTCAGACTAAACTTGCTGCCCATGATGTCCACATTTCAGACTATTTACATTAACCTACACATAACATTTATGTACTGCTATTTCTTGCCAGTGGAAGTCTTGATATAATGTATGTGTTTGGCATTACCCCGAGCTTACTTAAAGAAAAAAATATGAAAGCATTTATTCTCTTTGTCCTAATTTTTCCTAACAACAGATACTTCACACATTTATTCTAGACATTTATGCAGTACATATTATTCCTCAAGGAATTCGTGCATGTATATGGATAACTGTATGTTTAATGCAAACCATAAGCACTTCATAATCAATATGCATAGTATAGCGTAGACAGATTCCAATGAAACAATGCTGGGACTAAAATACCCAAGTACCCTATTGACTTACAAAGTTTATGCTGTAAAAAAATCAAAGCAATAAGTAGTATAGAACAGATGAGAAGAGAGAAGCAAATGTCCAGCCATCAAAGTGGGTCTACCTGAAAGCATTTCTTAAGAACACAGAACAACCAGGTTTTGCATGGCTGGGCTTGCTGCACAAAAGAAAGTATGATGCATCAGTGTCATCAAGTCTATTAATGTACAAAGCACTGCTTGTGTGACAGCCTGTTTCCCTTAAAAATGACAGGGCATGAGCCTAATGACTTGTACAAGTCTCTCTCCTTCAAAGTAACATGCAAGATAGGACATCCATACAGCAAGACTGGCAGATGTAAAGAATGAATTCTTTTACTCACAGCATCTCTCTACCTAGCTGTTTCATCTTTTACTGTTGCTCCTGTCCCTACAACTTCATGTGGCAGTATGTATTTGTACTACACCTGAGTATTTCTGAAATCATGATTACTACTGTAAAAAAAACTCCTAGTAGAATCTGTAAGATTCAGAAAAATCTTGGGGATTTTGCTATTATATCCCAATGGCATATTAAAAAGTTCTGAGAATAAAGAGCATAATGAAAGAAATCCTATAAAGGCTTAAATCCTATAAATCATGACATATAAGAGCAGAAAGTTTTTTGTTTGGTTAATAAAAATCTATTTAATAATTTTGGCATGTCATTATTTAGATTTCTTATGACTATTTCTTATGTTAATTTGTTTAATGCTTTCAAGTGACCATTTAAATTCACTTCAATGAGTTACAAAACTGGCAAAAGAATATATAGTACCCAATTTTTTGGGAGATGTATGAATTAAAACAAAAAATGGTATTCAGTTAAGATAATCTTGCCTGAAATACAGTTCTCTGCTAAAAAATAACTTAATAATTTTACTCATGGTCATCCTTAACTTTTTTCAGAGAAAATAATACTTTAGTAATTACTAATTTTGCAGTCAGGAAATATTTTGACAATAACTAGTAGCTGTTTGTGGACAAAACCAGCATGACTGACTTTAATCTGACTTAAAATCAGTATGCCAACGATAATGGATTATAGTATATTTACACATGACTAAAGACAACATTAAAGACAACTCGTTTTGGGCAGCCACATATATTTGCACAGGGAGGCAAATATATCAAAACTGAGACAGGGACTACTACTATCATGGAAATCTATTACTATCACTAGTCAAATCTTTAACTAGTGATTTACAGAGGTACTGCTTAAAAGTTAATGATATGCCAAAGTTTTTGTTGGTTCCTTCCATTTCATTCTTTATCTCTTTTCTACCCTAAATCAGTGATTCCTGATACATTCCTTGAAATATCTGAATTAATGTGATGTGATGTTCAAAATGTGTTGTGTTAAAGATAAGCAGAGGAACACCATAAAAATATCACCGTATTGAATGTAATGTTTAGATAAAGAACCAAAAGTAAATTTTGGCTTAATTATCTTTTCTTATATGCATCAAATATTTTATTATTTTATCTCTTACCTTCAATGAATATTTCAGCTGATGTGCTATCTGAACCAAAAGAATTTGAAGCCAGACAAGTATAGCGCCCAGTGTCGTCTTCAAAGGCTTCTACTATAATTAGTGAATGAAGTCCTCCACTTTCAGAATGGATCTGAATGTCAGGGGAATTCTGGAGTTCTTTTCCTTCACAGAACCATCTGCAGCCCACACACATTTAGAAAGACAAAGACAAAAAGAATATAAAGGATTGGTTCAGGCTCATCGCACACCAGAAGACATTACACTCTGCTGCAAAAATCTAAATTGCTACTGGAATCAGCACATGGTGCTTTGAAGTGTTTAACAAAGAAAGTATTTCACAAAGAAATTACTTGCTAGAATAAACTTTGTTTAAAAGGTAGGGAGACATTTCTGAATACTAAGAAAATTGTTCACCACACACCTACATTTTAAAACTGTCTCCTGTCCTGTTTTGGTAAATGAGTTTTTCCTGCATAATTTGTGTATTGGCTTGTTTTGACCACTGTCTAATCCATTTTGATATAATTTATCACTCCCATCTACCTAAGCCCCGCTGATTCTGCACAGAAAATATCTGAATTCGCGATCAGTAGCACAGGGTCTATCTGGAGGCCTATCACAAGTGGTGTCCCCCAGGGGTCGATATTTGGCCATTCATCAATGGCTTGGCTCGGTGAGAAGGTGCCTCCTCAGCAAGTTGACTGATGACACAAAGCTGGGAGGGGTGGCCAATACCCCAGAGTGCTGTGCAGCTCTTCAGAGGGACCTTGGCAGGTTGGAGAGATGGGCAGAGGGGAACCAGCTGAAATTCCACAAAGGCAAATGCAGGGTTCCACACCTGTGGAGGAATAATCATGCACCAGTATAGGCTGGAGGCTGGTGGACACCCAGCTGTCCATGAGCCAGCAGTGTGACCTTGTGGCCAAGAGGCCAATGGTCTCCTGGGGTGCATTAGGAAGAACATTCCAGCAGGTCAAGGGAAGTGATCCTGCCCCTCTACTCAGCCCAGGTGAGACCTCGCCTGGAGTACTGTGTCGAGTTCTGGGCTCCTCAGGACAAGAGATACATGGAGCTTCTGGATCTCCTGTTGAGAGGGCAACAAAGATAATTAAGAGACTGGAGCATCTCTTATATAAGAATAGGAGATGGGCCTGTTCAGCCTTGAGAAGAGACAACTGAGACGGGACATCATGAATGTATATAAGTATCTGAAGGGAGGGTAACAAAAGGACAGATCCAGGTTCTGCTCAGTGGTATCAATAGGACAAGAGACAACAGGCAACTGATTCACAGAAAGTCCCACCAGGATGTTAGGAAGAACTTTTTTACTGTGTGGGTGACTGAGCACCAGAAGAGATTGCAGAGAGAGAGTGTAGGGTCTCCCACACTGGAGATACTCAAGAACTGTCTGGACACAATCCTGTGGCATGTGCTCTGCTTGAGCAGGGAGGCTGGGACAGATGACCCACTGTGGTCCCTTCCATCCTGACCCATTCTGCGATTCTGGGATTTTTGTCCATCTTGCCCAGTCAACCTAACATAATCCCATAGCACAGGTTTCATATTCCTATGCTTTAAATAGGTTTCCTCTTCCTTTAGATCAAGAACATCAACTTGTTTCCCAGGGCTGGATTTTTATGTGTGTAAGTAATACATCTTCCATTACCCAAAAGGTATGTCCCAACAAAAGGGATGGATTTAGGTACAGACAAAACAGACACTTATCTAGGGTGACTTATAAGTATGTAAAAGCACAGCATAATTTTGTTTACATCAGAACAATCAAGCATTTGCCAGTGTAAGCTATTCTGTGTTCTCAGCCCATACTGCTACCATGAAAGTACCTGTTCCCACCTTTTTTTCTGTTTGATGCCCTCATATCAGGTAGTCCTATTACCCTGGGCTATGCCCTGATTTATCTTCATCTCTGGCAACCCTGTAAGTATGAGAAGAAAGTAATTCTTGGTTTATAGTGTCTGCTGTGCATTTTTGCAGGGAGCAGAGGCAGATGGGAGAGTCATTAAAAGAAAATCACTCATGAGCAACCATTCTTCTGTTCTCAAATTGTCTCTATATCCTGAAAAATAATTTTGCCAAGCCTTGCCAGGGCTGTTATTCCCATTCCAGTCCTGCAAACCCACTCTGATCTTTACCACTCTTTCTTCCCTTCTTCTCACTCCATAATCCTAATCTGTGTTTTTCCATGTCCTCTCCCTTCCCTCTTTTCCCTCTTCTTCCTCTGCCACCCCAATATTCAAATCTTGCTCTAACAACAACAAAATGAGGAGTTATTGACAGCAAGCTTCAAAAGGGATCTTCCCCCCCCAGATTTTAGTTTGCTACTCTAGTATGTTATTTTTTTTTAATTAACAAATATAACCTCAGAAATTTATGGATAGTCAATGCAAAATAAAAGATGAACAAATTGTTAGAAATAATTTTAAAATATTTAAAATTTGCCACAAAAATTTGTTATTTTTCCTTTACTTTGCATGTGTTGATGAGAGAATTTTTGTGGTTATATCCCAGTAATACTTCAGAATGATTTTTTTTTTTTCCCTCTATCAGATGACTTCTCATTACCCCCAAAAACCAAAATAACCACACGGAGTTCCTACCTATTTAGGAAAAGCATGCAACACTACAGGATGACAGATACTACAAAATAACAATCAGTGAGGAGTCTTTAAAATTGAACTGCCTCACTTTAATTGATCTTTTAAATTACAAACTTCATGTAATTAACATAAATAAAAAATGTTTTAAAGCATCGTTTTGAAAATATTGCATTGTAAAACTTGAAATGTCATGGTTATTACAGAATGCAGAGTTAAGAAACCTACCAGGTTTACACATAACACAATACCCCTTAATAACATAATAATTGTGGGCAGGCTTTCTGTGTTAATGAATAATACATGTTTTATTCCTGAAGGCAAAACCCTCAGTTTGTAGTGGTATTAAAGCTATATGCAATTGTCTTCAGTAATTAAAATGCTAACAAGTTCTTTTTCTGTCTTCTGTTACCTAGATAGTGCACAGAGAAAGTACCATTTTTGGAATGAACTAACAAACTTCCATTTGTTTACTCAGCAGACCCCTTTGGCCTACTTTTACAACTATTTGCCTTGGAGACAAATCTATTCTGTCAGCTCTACTGCCAAAATTAACATTTCTCTTCCCCTCTTCCCCTCCTTTCCTCTTGTCACAAGTTGTCCCTTCTACCAGTGTGAGGACCTCTGCTACTATTTCTGATTATTAGACCATCAGAGTCCTAACCTCTGTGTAGCCTTTCCTAAGCTGCATTTTAAACAATATGCACAAGAGAGAAGTAAATTCAATTTCTAGACAATCACAGACAAGAGCCTGTAATATGAGGCCCTACATAACCATTTGTTCTATTTTTCTTTCCTTTCCAGAAACATCCTGCAAAGGAAAACCTCTCCTCCAAGCCTAATTATTTTCTCAGACAGATCCCATTTTAATTTCATGCAAGCTGTATGGCTTTCTATTGTTTCCTAAATTCTACGTTCACAAATGCTTAAGAAATTGTCTTAAGCATGAGAACCTAAAACAACAAAAAAATCCATTTATATATTTTTATCAGGTAACATTTAATAAGTAAACTGTTTTCTTAGGAAGACAAGTTCTATGTTGTCCCTTGATTCGTGCATACACACGGTCAGTTTCAAGTAGTGGGAGCTATTCCTCAGCACTAGCTGGGATTAAGACTTGTTGTATCACAGCAGTGTCATACTGAAAACAAGTCCTGACCTGCTTCATCAGACACTGCCTGCCCCAGAGGAAAGCACATAAGTAAGCAATTCAATACCAAATTACCTCAGCTGTCATTAACGCAATGTTTGATGCATGGGAAACACACCTGGTGTGGGACTCCACTGTTTATTGTGGAAGAAGAATTGACTTTTACAATTGGCAAGAGCACAGGTATTTGAAATGATGAAAACTGGAAGAGGCTTAGTTGTACTCTTTCCTTTTCTAATTGTATCTTCTTTTCTGTGTATATGTTGATAAAAGAGGAGGATTACTTGTGAATTTCTTTTGGTGATTACATCAAAATTAGGTGAACAAGAAAATACTCAATTTAAATACTTTTCAGCAATAACTTTCCAGTTGCCAGTTCAGTTCAAGAGAGTTTGTGAATTCAAAAAGGGGCCATCAAATAAAAATGAGTGTAGTATTTTTTTCCCTAACACCGACTAAATGCCACTTTTTCATCTTTTATATATATATATATATATATATATATATATATTTACGCA
>JAYDZK010000202.1:34002563-34050490 GCA_034509185.1 Euphonia xanthogaster | reverse complement strand
ACTTTTTCATCTTTTATATATATATATATATATATATATATATATATTTACGCAGTCGGCCTTACTGCATTACAATCAGAATAATCATAGAGGAGAATTTTCTGTTCCTAAGAACCGAAAAAGATTCAAAGACAAATCTTTGAAGCATTCCCTCTTACTGCGAAGGGATCACTAAAGCAAGCAACAAATCACTATCAAAGGGAAACTGAGCCAAAGAAACCAGAACTCATGGCTAGACACAGAAAAATAACCACAAAGCAAGTCTTACAAGAAAATTCCAGTTTTATGCTAACTAGGGCAGCATTAACTCATGTCCAGTCTATTCCAGCCTACTGATCCTCTTGGGGATAAGAGGATTATTTTCTAGCCCTGAGAAGACAACAATACTTCTGGAGAGTTAAAACACCCCAAACCAAACTCAACCTGAAAGAAAATAACCTAGAGGAACAAATGCACAGCAAATGCTTTGAGAAAAAGCAAATTCTCTACATAGAGACCATTGTTTTAAAAGATACCTCTTTCATAACTTCTGGATACCAAGTGTAAAAGCATCAATTCATTTCCCTATCCCCTTGTTGCAGGTTCTCTGTATGGCATTAAGTGTGCAAATAGGAAAAAACCAGACAGAAACACCAACAAAAGGGTTTGCAGATACGTGTACATATCAGTCCCCAGAATAAGTCTTCCAGCTTGCACTGTGGGTGTATTCCTGCAGGCCATGCTACAGTTCATGCAAATTTGTAGAGAACTGTCCCCTTGAAAAAGAGCAGAAACTACTGTAAGATGTCAGATAATGGCTGGCCAAGGAAAAAAAAAAAAAAAAAAAAAAAAAGGAACATACACTTTATATAACTGAAATCAATTTTATTAGTCATTCTCTATTTTGCCAAGTTTCAAATTGCACTGCATTTTTCTGCTCTTTCCTACTTTCTTCTTTCTCTTTCCACCATTTCTCGTCTTGTTGCATTTCCACTCTTTGCCTTTCTTTTATTCAACAATGCCTAGTTTACACCTACATTATATCTCCTGTGTATTACAATTATAGCAATTAAATATTTAATGCAGACAGTGGAACAATCAGTAGACTGGAAAGTCAACAGACAAGGAAGAGATATTTTGGTAGCAGGGAAACAATGATTAGGTACTCATTTTTCATGCTTCAAAGCCTCTTTGCTTTTTACTGTCTATGTTGTGGCAAAACCAGAACAGCAAACAAAAAAGGACAGTCAGATGCCAGGTAAGCAGCAGCTCATGCACACTGACATCAAGCAGCAAGCCACACAATGTGCCTTTCTATTCACTCCTCTTTTCTTTATGCCCTCACAATCCTCCATGCATGCAAATACATAGGAGCACGTGTGTCTGGGATTTTAATGACCCTGAACAAAATATAAACAGAGTTGAACAGACACTGACTAAGTAAGCACAAGGGTCTTAAGAAAAACAGTTCAAGGTTCTCTCTAATGCATAATCCTGCTGGAACTTATGTTTTTTGAGAGTCACTGAGGAATAGAGAGGTTTTCCTCTCTGCACACTCTTAAAGTTAATTTAAAATGGCAGCTGAAGTGAAACTTTAAGATATAGCCTTAGGGAGAAATTATAATAGGGAACTCTGACCACTACAGAAAGTGCAGAGAGATAAGTTGTAAATTAAAAAGTAATTTTATCCTTAGTGGTGTTAAGTATGTCCAGCAAGAAAAGTCAAAGTGAAATACTCTGACATTCTCATACTGGCAGAGTCAGCATTTTCATCACAATACTGTGTAACTCTCGTTTTGCTTTTCTCCATTGAAACTAAGCAGCGCAACACTTCCAGACTATAAAACATTACTACCTAAAGAACTGGAGCAGATTTTTAAAAGAGAACAGCTTTTTCATAAAAGATTTAGAGTACACTGCAGGAATCAAATCATTCAGATGCTTATAATTCTCTACACACTGCCCAGTTTTTGTGCAATAAATATTTCATTATTTGTATAGGTAATTAATAAGAGAATCACCAATAACAACATAGATACTTTAAATATTTATATACTGTAATTCTAAGGGAAAAAAAATCTGAATATAATTGCTGGTGCTTTGGCTGAACCTTCAGTTAAGCAATTTAAAAATGTCTATATACTGAAAACCAT
This sequence comes from Euphonia xanthogaster, assembly GCA_034509185.1. Taxonomy (NCBI): domain Eukaryota; kingdom Metazoa; phylum Chordata; class Aves; order Passeriformes; family Fringillidae; genus Euphonia; species Euphonia xanthogaster. Next base: position 34,048,358 of record JAYDZK010000202.1, on the reverse strand, counting down.
AGAAGCCAATTTTGTAATAAAAAGTGTGTTACATTATAAGCATTGTGCATTAATTTAACTGATTTAACTGAATCTTCAGATATTGCACAGCGTTCTTCCAGCTCTCAAAAATTTCAGTGAGGACTTCACATCCAGCTGAGTAAACCGCACAATTAGGTACTTGGACACCAAAACTGTCCTCCTGAAGTGCCAAAGAAATGGAAAGAGAATACCAAAATTGTTCTATTTTCAAGACATGTATCAATATTTCAGTCTGCCATTTCCTACAGGCTAACTCTGTTTCCTCTGCATCATGTTTCGTGCAAGGATGAAGTGGAGGAGTACAGAAGTAACAGATGAGACCTGCCATCAGAGCCATGGGCAACAAAGCTTTCAAGAACAGTGAGCAATGCCCTCTGTCACTTATTGCAACCTGCAGTAACTCCAAAGATTATTTTTTTAGCTTATTCCTGTCATTAGGAAAATTTCTTCCCTACATTTTTCTGTAGGTTTTCCAAGCTTCCTTCAGTTCACCTTACCCGTGGAACAAGAATTCTACTCTGTTTCAGCTGGGGAAATAATCTGAAAGTTAGCTTGAGATTTTGATAGCTTTGGACAAGGTGCTCAGAGTTATAGCCTGTAGCTCATGTCATTCTCTCTGGGTACTACAATGTTCCACAGCCTCACATAGATGTCTACAGCTAATTACAAAAGAAACACAGCATTGTCAGACTTGATTAAAAAGTTCTGTCTTCAAATCACAGAATCAGCTTAGAAATTCTTTATTTTTTTTCCAAGATTGTATCCTGTCATTGACTTTGCAACTGGTGGCCTCATTTTGTAGATAGAAGTTTAAAAGAAAATATTTTGGATGGAAGCCTTCAGTTATCTGAATGAGAAAGATATTCACACAAGAAAACACAAAATCAATGCTAGAAAGTACGAAAATTGAACACAACACTGGGCAAAGATTTCTAACTATCCAACTTTCCATATACCAAACCTTTTAGAGAACATTTCTTTTATTTTTTAGATTAGGTGAATTTTAAATTATTTGCTCAACAGTTACTACTGTTAATTTTGCATTTCTCTGTCAGTAGTAAAATGCATGCTGCTGATTTCAACTTTGTTACTGCTAAAATATTCTTAGACACAATAAGAATTTTTAATACAAAATGTATTTTTCTGAAGTTGCTGAATGTACTGAAATTCACTCTGAGGCAACTACCTCTTATTTCCTCAGGTTCTTCTGTTTTATCTCAGCTTCCTATTATATTTTTAGAGGAGCATCATAGTCAAAACTACTGTGAGCATTATAATATGAACTGAAATACAAATTGGTATTTTTTATTATTTTTTAAAGGAATGTTTACAGCTATATTTACATTAACACATGGTTTTTGGAGCTTTTTTGGGTGTTTAGAAGTAGTTGCCTTGGTGTGAGAGAAACACAAACAGTAATTTAAATAAATAAACTGACTTTTTAAAACACTATTCATAATTTGATTATGTACTATAAAAACTAAAAGAAAATAATGAGTTTGTTAAACAAACACATTCTAATTTAGTAAAATTTTATCACTATAAATTGCATGTCTCTGTGTTAATCCTGCAGTGTTATAAAAGTTGGAAGATATCCATGCTGTGAGGCAGCAATGTAATACCTGGATATGAAGGGAAAATTATGAGATTTAATGAATAAAACTGAATTAAACATTATCCCTATAATACAGAAATTGAATGCTAATCTTTCCTGTACATAACCTAAGACACTATATCATGTAGAAAAGAGGTACCTGCTGTATGACTTACATGCAATCCAAATTTATTAATTTCTGATTAATATACATTTCCGTAATAACAAGCTGTGTAGGAGGTTAATGTTCACTACTTTCTACTCATTTCTTGCAGGAGTAAGTTTTTATAAAACTGGATATGCTCACTCTTTTTTAGAATTCTGATTGTAAGAAAGATACATAAATATTGAACATAAAACCAATGAAAAGTATCTAGCAGCTTTGTTGTTAATCTGGCTTTAAAGTCTCATAGGTACATTTACGCCATGCAGCAAAGAAAGCAGGGAAGTGACTCTTGCTGTTGGCTGCACTGTGGGGTTGGTGCAAATGATATTTCACAAATGTATCAATGGTATCCAAATGAGATACCACATTTGAGGTAATCCTGTTTCATCATGCGGATCAAAGACATTTGTGCAGCTGTTTTTATTCAACAAGAACAGCAGGGAGATCATATTTCTTTAACTGGCCAAAAAGCAGTCAATATTAAAGGAAAAAAATCTGTATACTTACCTCTCTAACCAGAATGAACAAATATCCCTTAAAGAAGTTTCTTCTGAAACAGTACTGCTGATGTTATAGTCAACCTTCTGAAATAACAGGATACTGAAATGCATGCTGAATAACTTATTGTTCATTTTGGAAGCCCCAAGCTTAAACCCTACCTCACATCCTTTTTTTGATCTAGCTTTACCTCTTTAAAAGATTTGCCTTTTTTTTCCATATCTTTGTCCATTAACAAAACAAAAAGTACTTATTATTCTTGATCTTAAGATGTTTTCTGAAGACAAAATCATTGTCCAGGTGTATGTGTAACTTGCATATTTCACATTTTCCAAAACCTTTCACAGAACTTTCTTTTCCCTCTTTGGCCACTAGCCTGAGCAATAAAAATGTCACTTTCAGAAGCTGCAATTTAACTGAAAAATAGATATAGATAGATAATTCACTTTCTTCTATATTTTTACAATCACCAGATCAAGAGTGAAAATTCTGTGCAATTTAAGGACCACTTATGTCTTATGAACTGCAAACCACCTTTCCTACAACAGGCATGTTGATTATTTGTGACAAATAAGCTACATATTCAAAAATAATTCATTTCATCAAGCAAATTTTTAATTAGTGACTTTGGACGTATGTATAAATTTAAAAGCTACGTGACCATGTTCATTCATGTGAAAAAAGCATGAATTAAAAAGCCAGGAATAAATTACATGCAATTTAAGATATGAAGTTTTCAACACTTCTATTTGTAAGACATTTTCGAGGGCTGTTGGACTCATTAGATAACTGCAAGCTAATTTAGTGAGATTCTTTACATCAGTTTTCTTCAGAATATTCAGAAAACTTATTGCATTACAAGTCATTTATAATATTTAATGTATCAGTTTCCATACATCATCTCTTCTTGGACAACTTATTCTCACTTCATTTTCTAGATCACTATTTTGTACCTGACATCTAAATGTTTACAGAAGAATATTTTATATAATCTATTTGACTAGACCTGAGTTTCTTCCACACGTATGCATGCTACCACCGCTTACAACTCAGCCATACATTTGGGATAAATCTGAAAAGGAGTTTTGAGATCCAATGCAGTCTGGGCCAACATAGCTAGAGCCTCTTTGTGAGTGCCTAAGCAATAACTCTGCTGTCTTCCAGGCTAGCTACACTGAAGAAGGATAAATCAGAATAACTGAAGAGAAAACTGCTATTCTCCTGAAAATTCAGAATATGCACTTTCTGGCACAGCTGAAGAGTCAAAAGAATTCTTTGATTCACTCCAATTACAATTCTGTATTTCAGTAATGAATGTCATCACTCAACAACTTGGATGGCTGCGCTTGACAATATTTAATTTTTTTTCAAGCTCCCATTACATGTTGAAACTGAAATAAATTTCCTTCAGAGCATAGCCAGTGTTGTGTCACAACAAAATACTTTCAACTTCAGGTGGCTAAATTCTCTTCTCTTCACTGGAATTTGTTCTTCTCAGCTATAAGATCCCGACACTTAATTATAAAAGCCTACAAATATCATGCAGAAAAAGGTATTGCATTGAAAATAACTTCAATTTGCAATAGCTCAATATTTTTATAACATATATATATATATATTTGAACATCATTAAATACCAGATATGGCAAAATAATTGAATAGTTGCAAATTCCCACTTGTTCTTAGTCCCAAATGATACCATTTATTTTTGGAAAGTGGCTGTTTGCTTCATAAATATAGTAGTAAATATATCTGTAATCTCTCCGGGTTTCATTGGTTTCAGACAAAAAGAAAAAAAAATCACAAATGAAGACCTGCGGATTCTAAGGTGTTGCAATCTGGTCTACAATTTCCAAAATTAGTTAAAATGCACAGAAAAGGAAAATTCTTTGGTCTTCTGACATATCTAAAAATGCAATTCTCTATTATGACTCAGTAAAAATAAAAAAAGCAAACAAGCAGAATAAAGATACAGAAGAAAAATGCTCCCATACTAGTTTTGTGATACATTTACCTGCATTTCAGAAGTCTTTACACTGAAATTGGTAGGTGATATAAGCAGGAAGTGACAGAAAGAATTAAGTAGATCAACTTACATTCATTTATAACCTTAACATTCCATGTAACTTGCTCATTTTGTATTTTTAGGTTTCATATTTTACTGCAAGTTTTTTTTTCTTCTGAAATATCTTCTATATTTTGATCTCCATTGCAATAGCTTGCCTCCAATGCCAAAAAACCTGGAAGCTGTTTCCATGTGTCAGAGTACAAAGAAAGAACAGTTTATAAAAGTGATGAATGAGCAAGTATAGTCATAAAAAGTTTGATAATAGCTGGCTCTGCAGTTCTGTGCTTAATATTACTGTAGATGCTTTCATTAATTTTTTAATATAATTCAAGTTTAAATGATTACCAGATAAAGCCATTCATTTAACACCCTTTGAGAGTTTTATACTTTCAGAGGATTGTCACAGAACTATGAAAGATGTTACACAGAAGAATTCAGCACTGAAGAGAAAAAAAACCCTAGCACTTGAAACACACACTTATTGCATTCAACTAGCTACTACACAGGAGCTCCTATAGTTTTAGGGCATGAAAAGCCAGACACTGAGCAATAATTTCTTCCATTCTGACAGGTAATTAAATTGACTGGTTTTGTACAACTTCCTTCTGGGGCCTGGAACATCTTACCCTGAAGTCAAAGTGTGGCAGACATTATCTGCATTTCAGATTGTTCCACTAATTCATTTGTCAGTAAGTCAAGCAGACCCTTTCTGCTTGTGTCTGTAGTTGTGCCAGCAAAAAAATTGATTGATCTGCAGTTTTGTTTCATGGGAAGATTATCATCTCTTCCCCCAAAAATCAGAATGTTAGATTTCCAAAGTAGAGATGCTGCTCTGTATTTTTCACCCTGTAGCTAAAGGATTTTGCTCGGCATGGAAATACACAGATACAAATCTTCTCTCCAAAATGGACTTGAAAGTTAACTCAGGAAACTCTGCCTGTTTTATGTCCCATGAAGCATCCTCAAATATTTGTTTAAACAAAGTTACAGAAAGATATCCCAAAATAAAATAAAAATAAAAATAAAAAAATTAAAGGCAGTGAAGATGGTTAGAGCGGGTTAAAAAAAAGAGTATTTAATAATCCCATGTGAAATGCTGAACATTTTTCAGACACAAAGAACTGTTGAGGCTTGTAGGATTAACATGATTCCTTGTCTAGCTGAAATGGAATGCATAGTGCCTATAACAGGAATGCCACTCTTAGGTATCTCTTATATTCCTTCAGCCAGAAAGGGATTTTCAAAAAGCATGCCATCATTATTTTGCCTTCATGGGGTAGAGTACCTATTACAGAATTGCCAGGAATAATCTTCCAGTGAAATACCATTTTGAACTTTGAGGGAAGGACTGTAAAGAGTTAGAAGTAAGAAAAAACATAAAGTTAGAAGGATGAAATTGCATTTATGCAATTTGAATTCTACACATAATTGCATTTAATATGATTGTGGTGAGTTAGTCAGTGGCAACTCAAGGCTGACAACACATATGTCAGATGAAGAAGTAATAATTCTTCTCAAAACCATAATACTTAAAAATGGGAAGAAGATACAAACTGGTTGAGACCAACCACTCTAGTCCACAGAAAACAAATCAACAATATTCAATTACAAAACCTTAATAACTTGCAAATCAACAATAAGTAAAAGGAAACCTCCATTCAGAATGTATAGTCTTGTTCATACATACTGAACACATGGAAGTGGTAACAATGGAACTTGTTGTTTATCTTGTAAACTGGAAAACATCTTTAGTTGTTTGGAAAGGTAGAAAGCTATTATATCAACTCCAACATAGATTGCCATCATCGTGCATTTTATAGGCCAACTAAACGATGCCTATAAAAGACAGTTATCTACATGATAGTAGCTAAATAGATAAACTTCTAATTGGCACCTGCAACATTAGCTAAACTAGATCAAATTAAATGCAAAACGAAACCCTACATAGCTAATACAAAAGGATTCCATTTTTATATAGGTACTATTCCTACTATCATCTCCCTTTTTCTTACTTCTTGATTATTTCTATGTTAGAGACAGTCAGTATAAGTTTGCTGAGCAGAAGCTAAAATACTTGATTCATTTGGGTCAGGTCAGCAACATAGTAACTGACAACAAAGCAAGGAAGCTGTCAGCAGTTTTGTCAGTGACTCTCATTAAGTATGACAGCAGTCAAATTTACTCAGTGAGAATTTACTCAGCCTGCAGAGATTGGCATCACTCAGTAGAGTGCCATAGGATGTAGAGAACAAGCACCTCAGTCCTTCTCTCACCATGGTTTTCAATGCTGGAAACAGGTCTTGGAAAGCTGGGATGTCAATGAAGGAAATTGTCATCATCAAAGAACTCAAGATTAGGATGATTTATATTCAAATGGATTAGGATGCCCTATATTCACAGACATTTGCCACTGTTGTTTATTTCATGTATTTACGGCTAGAAAAATCACCATTTTAAAGTTAGTTTCTATGCCTACTAGTCAGTAGGAAATGGAAAGTTTTCTGAATTCATTTCCAGCAAACTAGCAAAACAATATTGATAATACCTGTTCTGATTCATAATGTAATATTATCAAAGATAATTTTCACAGTTGCTCATGGGAAAAAAAAAAGCTTCATCTCTACATAAATAGCCATCATATTTGAAAGTAATGGTACTTTTCTGTAGCATGCTATTTTCTTATATCCTACCTCAGAGGCAAATGGAATCATAGATATAGCAAAAAGTTACCCATTAAAAGAGGTAAAATAAGATTCAAGACTTTGGACTTTGGATAACATGTGTGGTGTCCTAGGACAGATTTAAAGTGTGCTGTATAAAAAGGTCTCATTGAAACAGCAGATAATAGGAAAGAAAGGGTGGGGAAGGAAAATTACCTATCTTTGGAGCCTCAGTTCTCCCAAAACTTATGCCACTTTTTCCTCAGCATCCTTCACAGAGCATTCCTTTACTGAAATTACATTCCATTGATTTGCTCGGTTTATACAATGAGATACCAGTCATTAGAGTTAATCGCTGCAGTACTGTGCTTGTGTGTACAACACACAAGCAATCTTCCTTAAGGGAGGATTACATTCGCTTCCTAAGCCAGGTCTGAGGACTAGCCATCACCCTTCTCTAAATAAGAACGACTGATTTATGGTATCTGTTCAGGTATCAGCTGAAGTGCCTTTACACACCTCATTAGCTGCAAGACACAGCCCAGCCCTTACTTCAATCTTTAGTTTCAGCTTTATCAGGCGAGCTTACATCCATGTTTGACAGTTGTCAGTATGGTATGATCCTAGAGCATGCATGCACCCATGTTTTATACTCTGGTGACTGTTTGCAGACTACTGCCTGCTTGCTCCAAATACGCATTTCAAGATTATTTTCAAATTTACAAGATTCTTCCTACCTACTGACATACACCGGCCTAGCCAGCCATGCCTCAAAGAATACCATGCGTATTTTTCACAACAATTATGAAGCCTGAAATATGGAACAATACCAAGAGCAGGTTTGAGTGGAAAATCAAAAATTCCCTAGGAATCCGACAGGTTGAGGGTCAACACTCAAGACTGCTTTAAGGTTTACTCCTCTTTGCAATGACTCGAGTTTATATATGCTTGCTGTGACCCCTGTAAATCTTGGAATTCCTTGATTCTTAGATTCTTACTTCCTTTCCCAATGTGCCTCTCTCCATTAATTGAGAAACTGTCTGAAGAGAGGGTGTCTGTTTAACATATGCACAGTGCAATGTAGACTGCACCAGCATTACAGTCAAAAAATTGTAAGTAGTCATAGTTTAGGAAGAATGACAACTTTCAATCCAGTAACAGATGAATAACTGTATATGTACATACCCTGTAAAAGCTGGCCTAAAGATGTTTCAAAGAACAGGATATTCTGGAATATATGTGAAGGCACAGGAATATTCCCACCTATACAACAGAGCAGAATCTTGTCACCTTTGCTTCAATTGATCTGAAAAGCACTGAGGGGCTCTGGAATTTGTCAAGGATTTCAGGCACAAGATACGTCTTTCAAGACTGGGCATCTTAAAGGTCATGCTTTCTTGTCTATTTGTAGAAAGATTGTACTGCTCTATCCACGGTACAATTAGGATTGTGTAGTATAAAACCAAATCCAGTTGATTCTACATATTTTATATGCATTAACTCAGTACAACTGAACACTGACACAACACATTAACATACCACAGGCAGGAACACCAAGGCACTGTAGTATGTATTTTGACCTCTGATTAATTCTCACAGCAGTTACTCAGAAATAATAATAGCTTTCCCACCTGCATTATGCACTTCATAGTTAAAAAAATCTGCAAATAACTTTTAAACATTTACACTGTTAGTTTATGTGAGGCAGAAATTAACTAACAGTGATTCATGAACTCTGGTTAATGTTTGGTTTTGTTGGTTTTTTTTTTTTTCGTTTTTAGCCTTTTTTAAAGTTAAGAACAAAGCTCATGCATGGTCTGTAAATTTGAGAGAGATGTAATGTTAAACAAGGAACTAGTTGAAAGGGATGTACACAGCTACATGACTGATATTTTCTTCTTTTTTCCCATTTCCCCCTAGCTAAATTTATCATCCCAATCCTTAAAGACAGCAAAAAGCTCATAACTATTGTTTATTGGGTTTCCTGTTGTAGAATACTACTCCTGTATTATTTCTAGATAAATTACAGTGAATTAGTGTAAGAATTGCCTTTTATCATTACTTCATCCTCGAAAGAGATGCAAGAGCAAACAGTGATTTTTCAATGCTGTAACTTCTGATTTGCATTCTATGTTTGAAACACCTTGGAATTTTTTACTATTTTTTTACTAATTTCAAAAGTATCCATACAAAATAACATTCAGAATCTAATACTCTCATTTGAGGGAAATTTGTTTGGATTAAAGTTCTACATCAAAGCTATGCACCAGTTTATGGGATAAATATTTAATTGAAAAGAAAGAAGTGAGAGCACTGAGGGAAGAAATAAATTTTCAGAATAAAGAATATGCATTAAAAGAATATAGATTATTACAATTTCATTCTTGATAGTAGGGATATTCTGTGTGTAGATAGTCACAACAATTTAAAGAGAGTTTACTTATATAAATTTTCAATCTTAAGAGCAGCACAAAATGCTAGGTAAGCAATTAACTTGTATGAAATAGAAAAAGGTCTTTCCTTTTTACTTTTGGTATTTTTCCATAATATATTTGGAGTGGAACATATTTACTGTGATTTATGACAGTGAGATCTTCCCTTATCTCTATCCTTCTTACTCTCAAATCAGGTCACCAATTAGCCTGTAGTGTCCAAAAGAATTCCTGAGATACATTTGTTCTCTTTTAAGAAAAGCGTGTTTTGATGCCATGCAAAGTATTCAAAAAACTAGTTTTCATTTATTCAAAAGAACACTAAAAACTATTTGTTTTAACCCTGACCTTACCATTAAATGCTATGACCCAAACTTTCAGCCTCTAGGCAATTAAAAAAAAAAATAAATCGTTTGAGTACATCCAGCCAATGATTTCCATGTTAAAAGAAAAGTCTAAGTTGGAGCCATGTGGTCTCAATCAGGCAGTAAAAACTCTGTATTTTCTTAAATGCACAACTGCAGTATACCCATAACCTCTCTTTTAAATCATCTTAACCAGATCTGAATCACTCTCACCACAAATGATTAGGTGGCCCTGGAATGTGCTGGGGTAGACAGAGTTGCTCTGCAATGAACATTGAGATATTTCCCACTTTCCTAGTGTTAAGAGAATAGTCTGCAGGAAAAAAAAAATCCCAATTCTAAAAGGTTAAAGCCAAGACAAAAAGTGACATCATAGTTCAATCATTCAAGAAAAAATGCATCTACTGCCTAATAAATCAGTGTTGTGTGCCACAAAGCACAGTGAGCCAATGCAGCCAAAGAACAGCTTTTCTTGCTGAGGCAGGGATACCACAAGCAGCTGGCAGATGCATATGCAATTGTACTCACAGAGAGCCACTAAATCCATTAAGCTAGCCAGAGTAGGAGAAGCTGATCAATTAAAAAAGCAGAATATATTGTTGCATTTCAGCAACAATTTGTGCAGCCTCCTACACCACATTACAGTATTTCTTTCCATAGGCCACCACAATTTTTTCCAGTTTAGTATATACATATATGACACTTTCTTAACAGCTTATAGGCAGATCACTTGGGATCAAAAACCATTTTGAGGTATCTGCATTATCTAAATGCATGCTGCTAGCCTTCTTTGCCAGTCTCCTTAAGCAAATAGAAAGGACAGGCACAAAACCACCTTAGCTTCCCCAGCACATCTCAGAAGGAGTTCCAAAATATTACTTACATCTAAAGTTATAACAGAGGAAAGGGAAAGTAAGTCCTTGGAGGCTCCTAAAAGTCACATTTAAACAGCAAATGAGCAAGCTTTGCTTAAATAACTGTAAGATTCTTAAATGCCATTTCCTCTTTAAAACTGTGTCTGGAGCCTGAAAGATTTCTTTCAGTCTTAATCACCTCAAAAAACAATTTAAACATGTGGCCAAAGCGATGTGCATTTAAAACAGGAATAGACCAGAGCCAAGACATTTGGATCCAGTTATTAACCTTCTTATACTTCATGGATGTAGGAATCCAGGGATTTTGGTACAGGCCCATCTCTGAACTCAACACTCATTGCCAAACCTCACAGTCAATAGAAAATATGCTTTAACATATCAAAGCAGGAAAAACAGCATAAAGATGTCAGATTTTTCCACCACATCAATAAGAAAAAATGTCATTATAGCACCCATGTAAATTGTGAAACTGAAAGCAGCTGCTGAGGCAACCTGACATGGTGCCATTGGCAGAGGGGGGTCCAGCTGAGGAAAAAAACATTCCATTTTTAGCTCTGAAACACAATCTTTGCTAGTTTTAGTGTGTAATTCCCATTCAGTGAATAACTTGCCATAAGCAGAGCTAGTAACTGCTATAGAAAGAAATGCCTTAGTACCTGGCAAGTAAAGTGTACTAAACATTCCAAACATCCTAACTAATTGGACACTGTGCTGCTGAGCAGTATTTCACAGTCAGTCCATAGAAACATAATTTAGCAGATAATTTTAACAATTACCACACCTGAGTATTCTCCCAAATGAAGGGTGAAATTTAGAATGACAAAGCTTTGGTTTTGAGTTTCTAAATTAGAGAAAACAAACACACAGACCTCAAACAAACAGTTAATTGACTGTGACTGCTACCCTTCGCACAATCACATGTTTGCCCATTCAGCATATTTTTCATGCGACTAGGTTCACCTTCACAAATACTTGATCACCAGCAGTTAATAACTGGATACAGGGAAGGGAACTCTCACTTTGTCAACAAAAAATATTTGAATAACTACTTGAAGTAACTGATGGAGCCAGAGTTAAGGCAAGGGAAAGGAACTTTTTGCCCCTTTTAAGACCTATTGTCGCAGTAAGGTTTCTTTGGACTTTTAGCTTGAAAAGTATGTAAGTACATTCAGTCACCTGGTCTTTTCCCCCTTGTCAAATTTATTATACAGTTGACTTTCTGGACTTCAAGGGTTTCTTTTTTATCACTTTATTAAGATAACCCACGGAGCAAGACATAATAGCATGCTGATAGCAGGGTTTATCAGTACTTTTAAAACAAATGGGTCTCTGCAGTGAACTTCCTTTGACAGCTAGATGGCATTTCTGAAAGCAATGCATTTGTATTAACCTGCCTCTGTTCTGATCACTATAAAACTTTTCCTAAAGACGGTACTGAGAGATTAAAAAAAAAAGTATTTGTAACAAAGCAAACCATTTTGCTAGTAAACATATAAGACAGCAGCCCTAACACTTCGAAAAAGCAAGAACAGCTAAATCATTTTGCATATTGGAAGAAAGCAGTCTCTTTTGCAGGACTCCTGTCCTCTCTCAGAGTCATTTATTCAAGCCTACACTCTTTTTACACTGTACATTAGCTTTCACTTGCATGCCCTAGAACAGTAGACTCTCAAAGCTTTTTGTTTTTAAAAAGAGATTCACTTTGCTCCTGATAGCGGGAAAGGAAGGGGGAGGGGATGTGCTCTGAATGAATGCCAGTCATTTAAAACAAACTTATTTTGGGTGCCTGTAAACTAGTCCTGAGATGCATATCATCCCTTTACCCTCCCCATCCTCCTGAACTTCAGTTCTACCCGTATCCTCTATGATGGAGCACCTTTACTTCCCAGGTTCAGCCCTTGCACTTAAAACAAATTAGTTACTCTGCCAGTTAAAGTTACTCTGTACTACACATTGTTCAACACAAAACAAGTTTGCAGAAAACCTAATAATAAAGCCATTTTGGAAAGTTTTCCAAAATTGCACAGACACTTATGAATTTTGTTAAAATAGATACATTCTTATAAAGCTTCTTGGAAAGGGAAAAATGAGGAACATTTTACTGCTAGGCACTGTTCCAAGACCACTATAACCAGCACACACTGTGTGATTCACTCGTACTTTCCCCCCCTCTCCTGTAAGCTAAAGCACCGTATAGTTTCCTGCACCTTTAGACACATTTAAGGCTGGCACTTACCGTTGTGGCACAGAGGGACCCCACCCCCGCAGAAAGGCTGAGAGCTGATGGTCTCTGGGTCCTTGATTTCTTGACTAGCCCCAGCTCTTAGTTTTGCTGCTCTAAATTCATTCTAGTCCGCAGAGGAGCACAGAAAAATTTAATAGACAGCTGAGCTGCCAAATTCCAACCACCACGACTGGCAATGAAGACGTTCTCCCTAGTTCTGACTGAGTCCAAAGAACAAAGCCTGCTGGCAATGAGGAAGCGGAGTTTAAGTCCTCTGGCTCCAGTCCAACTGTTGCTCTTGCTGCTGCTGCAGAGTACGTGAGAGTGTTTGCATGAGCTTGTAACGCGTGTAAGAGATGGGGGCTGGGGGAAAAGAGGGTGTGTGTAAGGGGAGGAATGCTAGTCATATCCAAAAATAACACGAAGGAAGTCAAGTAGCCATCCGTCTCCCCTCATTCTCTCTCCTTATTGCATGTACTGAGTGTGTCGCTACCCTAAGATTCTGATCTCAAGAGTAGGTAGAGAAAAAATTCCATTGTGATTTGCAGTTCATATGATTGTGCTTTTAAATTGCAACTGGGGAGCTGTACACTTACAAGAACACGTCACAAAATGCATGATTTAGTAGCAATCTACTTGATACTGCAGGCAGCAGCATTTCACACTGCGTGCATTTGTTTGCAAACTGGAGAGAAAAACCAGAAACTACTAATGTAGTTTACTACACACCAGAAAAAACAGTGTCATGTTTGCTTGTCCAGAAGTTCCTAAATTCCAGTCCTAGGTATTTTCGGCTACTGTTAGTGTTGATTTTCAAAATAGCAAATGTTGCAAGTTTACAATATAATGCAGAAACAGAGATATAAAAATCTTTATATAGTTTAAATTTGCCCTTTTTTTTACAATTATTTTTAAAGAATTCCACATACAAAAGAGTCAAAAAGAAAATCAACACCTATGAGACAATACAAACAAGAAAACCCCACCTAAAAAAATAAAAATCCTTCCTGAATAATCAGAAAGCTATAATGTAACTATTGTGACTTTTCTTATTCTGTTAAAACCCTTAGAATATTGATTTCAATAATTGTGGGCTTTCAAAAATTTTAAAAATAGTCATTAACAAATGAAGAATAAATTTAAGGAAAAATATTAATCCATTAATCACAGAATCTTCTGAGTTGGAAGGGACCCATAAGGATCATCAAGTCCTACTCTGAAGTGAGTGACCCACAGAGGGAATGAACCCACAATCTTGGCATCATTAGCACCATGCTCTGATCAACTGAGCTCATCTCATGACAGCCCCAATATTATTTTTAGTACTTGTATTTAACCTGCTTTCTCTCAAATCAACTTGAGGACCTCTAAAACTCTTTATAAACTCAGGAAGAGCCTCTACGATCAGTTAAGAGTTCTGAAGAATCTTTACTCAGGACTTCAGTCTCAAGGAACTCCCTTCAAAATATTCTAAGATAACACAATACAAGTCATACTTTTATTGTGATATTCTCTGTGAAGTGTTTAATTAAGTTGCAATTCAAACATTACAATATAAAGAAAGTTCAAAGCAATTTTGGGTTTAATTTAATCTCATGAAGATTAGTTTAGCCCATGATATTGGGGTGTTTGATGTGGTGCTGGGTATTTAGGAAAAACAAAACTGGTAAACTTCAAGAATTTTGAAATACTAATTTTCACAACAGAAGTAACAGTTGTAAAGAAGGCAGAAACTAGTTAGAAAATAGACTCCAGTGTTCTGGTTTCAACAATGACAGCATAAACCAACCATCTCTTTAAACAAGGCTTTGTTCCTCAGTATGGGAGACAGTGTAGCTCAGACAGTGATTTCCATATCCAGGGTCAGTACTTGTGGACCTACCCCTGTTTTATCCTTTAGTAAAAATAATGAAGCTTTGGATAGGAGCTTAGGTTTTATAGAACAGATATAATACATTTCCCTTCATTCCCATTACATTAAAGAAATGACAGTCCTTTTCCAAAGCTACTAGTGGAATTTTTTTTATGATAAATTTTAAAACTACAAATACGTTTTATGTTGAAAGTAAATCTCAGAAGCCTATGGAAACCATCTGGAATGTAGGGAAGTTGTGATGATTTAAGTTTGCCTTCCTGCATATTCCCTAGAGACTGAATTTCAATATATTAGAAGGCCATAAAAGTTACAGTAAATCCAAGTTCTGTATCAGGAAGTTCAGTCCTACTGTGTGATGTACTTTCCTGTGGGTACTTGGTAGCATTACAAAGCTTGGCTTCCATTGCTGTCTTGAAGTTTGCCAGCCAAAATTTAACCTGACAAATTTCAGACGTAAGGAAAGATCAAGCATAGATACGATTACCTGAGGGCTTTTAGTCTACACCTCATTCTATCTTGAACATCAGCTGCACTGAATTTGCTGAACTGGCTAATTACAGTTCTAACTTTAAAAACACTCTTCAAGTGGACAACAATAAACCCACATTTAGTTAGCTATGCAATCCAGACTCCACACAAGAGAGATTAGTCCAAAACCCAGTTTTAGTCCAGACAGTTGAATTTGTTTTGCTGGAAAAGCACAGGCCTGAAAGAATACAAATTCAGCAAAATTACACAACATAAAGACAAAAAAAAAGCAACCAAAAAAAAGAACAATGGGGAGATGTCACCTTCTTTTCCTCTGTCTGTTGTCATAACCAGACTCAAAGCTGTTTTCTGGAGAATTGAACCCAGACAACCCAAAATTCCAATATTATATGATAAATTAGGGTTGAGTATTTCAGTAGCTGATACTCCACAATGTTTATCCAGCCGAACAATCATTACTAGCATGGATACTACATTCTTGTTATTCTCCAATGTCTACATAGATGAAAGACATGCAACACATAAAAAAGCCCCAAACCCTGGATTTATTTGTTACTGGGGAATTAGTAAACTACAAGATTGAATTTTTTGGGGTCTACTTGCATAAACTATGACAACACCTATATTGCTGTTATTTAACTCAAACATAAGGAAACCCTGTGACATTTAGGAAACTTACAATAACTGTATATTTGCTAAATTGCAGCTGATCTGCTCCAAGCAAGGTCTTATTTTCTGCCTACAAACAACTGAGCTGCAAGATTCAAATTCTGATGAAGATCTACCAGAATTCAGCTTGTTTTCCAACTGTTCTCATTTCTAGCTAAAGAAGAAAGGAAGAAGAAAAGATATACATTAAAAATTCTTTGATTGAAATGTCATTCTTGTTACATGCAGAAATGAGACACTTCGTGTTAGAAATGCTTTGACTGGTAGGATATAGCCATCACAAATTGATTGGTGCTCAAACTAGATGGTTATAGTAATTTCTGAAACATTAAATAAATGCATCTAAATGATAAACAGCAAAAAATAACAGATTAAAAAAGTCTTAAAGTGTGATCACCACGCTCTAACAAAAGTACGAATTGAATGCTGGCAGTAGCATCAAGATTTTCTCATATTACTGTATGGGAAGGCCCATTCAGTAAGGTTATGGCAAACCCTCCTGGATTATTTGCACCAAGAAGCCATCATATTTTAGTTTTTTGGTCTCCCAAAAATAAGAGTATAACAAAATAGTAGCCATGTATCTTGAGGAAAGAACACATTTTACTGTCTTTTTTTTGAGCACTTACTAGACACTGGTAAATAGGGCAATTTAACAACTACAGCGTCATGTATTCTGTACACAGAAATAAATGTATTTCCAATATAGCCTATGCAAATTTGGCATTCAGCAGTAAAGGTTACACACTGTTTGGATGTAGGGAGAACTTGCAAGACAAGAGCTATAATCTAATAAAAGAGACAAGAGTGGTGAAAAATGCAAAAAGATAGAAGACTGACGTCAGACAGTTTGTATTTTCCTAAATCAAACATTTTCCATTCGGTATCTACATACTTAAATTGTTTAAATGACATCTCAGGCTGAATTTCTCTTTGATTATAAAATATTTAAAGGTTTTGCTTTTTTTATCCATACATCCTTTTCATGGTTTCTGTGGCTACTGACCCAAAGCCTGCTTTTTCATCATCTCCTTTGCTCTCTCCTCTCCTCTTAAAAACTTATGTTCTCTTAAAAAGTGAAAAGTGGTTTGTGGCATAGTTTTATGGAGAAACTTTTACTCTGTAAAGATAATGCATGAAGTATTTTCATGTTCTGAAATCATTTAATGTTGAAATTTCATTCTACACAACTAAAAAGGCCTGAAGAGCAATTAGGCTTTTTTGAAAGTTAGACTTATTGTGTATTTTTAAAGAATTTTTTTGCCTCAGAGGTATAACTTAATTTAGTTTTTATTTCAGGTAAATAGAACTTCCCTCCTTCCCCATTTTTTTCAATAAACTTTCACAAAGAATATGATTTGAATCAGAGGAAAACAAAATTTTCATAGTGCTTGCTTTGCATGCATATTTTCTTATTTTAAAGACAAAAGATATAAATAATTTTGTCTTTGGTTGTCCAGTGTTTCTATTTATTGTTAATTTGCTTATAAGCCATAGAGATGGAGAAGAACGAGGTATTAGAAGCAGCTGTATAAGCTATGTATAAAAAGGCATGCATTCAGATACCTCAGAATAAGTTAATTAATGAGATTTCTTCCACATAATCCATGGCCAGAATTAACACCATGCCTAAACAGGAGTTTTATAGAAATCACTAGATTTTCAAAGTCAGTAACTATTAAAAGGAATGGTACCTATAAGCAAAATGCTCTCCAACTTTGTAACTATATCACGCCAACTGTATATGATCAGACAAGCTTCGTTTTCCAAATGCACCACAGTCGCATCATAACATAAACTGAGAGAAATACATATTTGCTACAATTACACAAATAAAAATCATCCTCATCTGTGCTTATGCCTGAATATTAGTCAAGTAGCATGACTCATATTTCAGAGCAAGAGAAGAATGTAGGAATCTGCCTTTTAAATGACAACAGGAATTCCCCAAAGATCAAAATGACCACAAACTGTTTTATTAACCATTAATGATTACTCGTCAAATCAGAAGCTATATCTGATATCAATGGAAATCAATCTACATTTATGAGGGATATATGCAGGCATCCCAAGCCCAAACAAATCAAATGGCTTAAGTATTTGTTCCCAGAAGCTTCTACTTCTTTTTCCTTGTTTATGGAATCCATTGTAATCTCAGGATAAGTATATAATAATTAGCACTGAAAGAGATTCAATTTTAATTGCTGAGTGATTAAATAAAAGCACTTTAAAAGGATGCATGGGCTAGAATAATGGTAGGGTGGAGATGAGGGAATCAAACATTTCCAAAACTCAACTAATTTACTTGTTTAATTCATTCACTGTCCATATGATTAACAAAATTCAGATATTCTGCTTGAGGTTATTGTTCATAGGAATTATTCCTTTGATTGCTAACTAGTGTGAGACTCTTATGCCTTCTCTGATGCATCTATTTATCTGCAATTTTAGTTCAGCTTCATTCTCGTGTTGAGAGAAAATACAAACCCAGAGTCTGGAAATTGGTAATGATTCTCCATTATTTTCTGAGAGAAAATAAAAAATTCGACTGCATCTTTCTGGATATGGCATATATTCTCAGTTAGAATTGGAGATTTTCACAAATAAGTGAATACTTCAAAAGATGTTAACGAAAATTACAGTCTCCTTTCATAAGAAATCATAAATCCAGCATAGAAGTAGAAAAAAGTGCCAGCTTTGGTTGTAAAAAATAAGGAGCTACACCTAAATATTGTTTCTAATCTTATAATATAATTTGCAGTGTGAATGTTCCCTAGTTCTGCCCCTATTCCATTTCTTTTTCCCCCTTCATTTTATTTTCTGCCATTATCTGCTACTATTTACTAATGAAGATCTATGAAGAATAACAGAAAAAGATATTGCTTGAACAGAGTGTAGAGAATCCATAAAGAAACTGGAACCAAAAAGAAGCATTTCACAGTCTTTCTTTCCAGGCTGACAAGGCAAAAGGTTGGGACAACTGACCGGACTCCAAGAAACATCAATGCAACTCTTGTGTTCTGTGGAAGCTTAGCAACTGCTATCAGTTCTTAAAATAAGGCTTCCAACACTACCAGTACATCCTTCTCTATGCAAACTGATGTCAGCAGATAATGCTGCTGCCAACTGATCACCAAATCCATTTTAGCTAAGAAACAAAGAGTCAAAGTAAGAAGAAGCCCATAAAAATTTTCTTTGAGTTTAAACTAAGGGGAAGTAGTTTTCTTTAAAATAACAAAATTTTCACTAAATCCTCTACAATATACTCTTTTCCCCTGGTTCATTTGCAATTGTAAGAATCTTTGAAGAGCACAGACTGTGAAGGAGAACTATTTATATTAGTTCTTCCCATAGTTTCTGGATTTATTTAATGTGTTTTTTTGTTTGGTTGGTTTTAGTATGAGCAATGCCAAAATTGTTATCTTATGATCTAGTAACTGTCAGGAGTCATATAATAAAATGTAGCAATACAGCAAGAGGTTTGTGAGGACCAAACCCTTCCACCCACCACATATCTCATATTCTGGTGGGATTTTTTGTTTGCTGGTTTATTTTTAAAATTACAGTTCTTTTCAAATTATAGGCATCATTTTATCCCATTTTAGTTGGTCCTTCAAGGAATACATTTCTGCAATATCTATAAGTGAAAGAAACAGTAAATGAAACAATCCAGCAACTGCTGCATTTCCATTTAAATAAAATTATATTTAACTTTGAAGCAACAAGCATTTTGTAAAAAATAGAATTAAATAAAGTGTAGCTGAATCAGGAAAGAAATCCCCCTATTTTTTCTTGCATCCTAAATGTTCAGTTCTTGAACTGTGATCAAGGCTTTAACTGACAGCAAGGCATCTCCCATTCCCTGGAAGTCACATAACACCTATTAAAAAATAAGTTGCATAATTTACCACAAACCCATGCAAAATTATAACCATCCTGCCCCTCTCACCATAAAAGAATAACTCATTCTATTATCAGCAAACAGCATGTTGAGAACCAGCAACCAAAAAGCTTTTAAATAGGAAGAACAGCCTCCTTTTATAGAAACACAGTGATTAACTTAAGCCAAGTGAAAAATGCTGCATTTTTCCAAGATGTGTTTACTAAGCAGTAGAAGAATTTAACAGATTTGATGGTTAGTCAGCATTTATAAATTGCTGTAAAGAAAGCAGATAAATTGAAAGAAAAAAAGCCCTTTATTGGGTTCTGATGTTAAATTTAATCAATACTTGTGGAGTTCTTATAGCCAGAATACCAAGACTTAAATTTCAAAAAACCCAATGATTCTTGGGATTACTTGTAACAGAAAACATAAATTGTTTGTACAAATGCTTTTTGTTAGACAAGAGTAGAATGTAAGCAAGCCAAAAATCCATATCCAGCTGCTATGGTAAGAACAGTATTCATCTCTACTTACGTAGAAAGAGAACTATCACTACTGGTCTTTTAAAAGCAAGTTACAAAACTAGCCACAATTCTTCCTTGTCATACTTTTGTGACATTATATTTTGAGACATATTATATTAAAAATTTATATTTCCCTTTAAAGTTAGAATAGTTTCCATATCAAAGAAACAAAAAACCAGAAATTATATTTAGATATAGAGAATAAGGACTAGAAATAACTTAAGAATTAACATTTGGCATAAAGGGATCATTAATATCAACATAAAATGAAATTAAAAGTAAATTTAAATAACATGCCAAAAGTATACTGTATTCATAAATTATTTTTTTTTAAAAATCTCATTCTTTGCATATTCACTTTGGAGTTGATGCATAATTTTTTTAAACAAACTATGTAATGTCTCAAAGGATGATTTCCAGAAAAGATATTTTGGCACAAACACCAAGGATTAGGTTTGGGTGGGGGGAAAACCTCCCAATAGATCACCTAGGAGAGATTGCTGATGGGATCGTAAGGGGGTCCCAGTTCATGCATTGCCTGGAACAGACCTCACTTGAACATCAATCAATACTTTTTATATAGATTCAAGCTTGCTTTGGCTGTTTGGATAGCTGTGGAGTGAAGGCTGAGTTTTACCAGGCTGCTTGCTTCACCTACTTCTGGTACAAATCCCCTTTCATGATTTGAAAAAATCTTAAAAATGCTATTCAGATGGATTAACCGTGCAGCAGTAATTCTTCAAAAGTAACTTGAGGTAAACCACATATTTCTATTCCTAAATTCAGAGGAAAATTAGTTCAGAAAATTAACTCATAGGTAAATTGAAAAATAAAATTGAAACCCTCCAGAAAAATCATACTGAACATATGATGCTGTTTTCCTTCTAATGCATTACTTAAACTTCAAAGATGAGGATTTTTGGTACATAAGTGCTCACACTTGGATTTGATAGTGTTTCTAGCCAGTAGTAGCCAAAGCTGTACTCAAGATTCTTTTTGCCATTGTTAATTAACTTCAAAATTAAGGTTTTTCTGTAGTCCCTCAGTATCCCCACCAGTAACCAGGATCCAGAAATAAAAGCAAAGAGACTTGCATGGTAGAACCTGGTCACATTTTCCCATCATTCTGCTATGCAAGTTCTGAGCTAATTGCGCGGCAAATAGGATTTACGGAGAAAAATGGATACCCCATGCATACACTCTCATAAATTTCTCAATCAGCAGATATCCCGCTGCTCTTCAGCGCAGTATCTGTGATCTTTGCATACCTTCAACAATAGCCTCACAAACTGGAGGGCAAACTGCCCAAGCATTTCTGGAAACACATTCTTTGAGTTTCCCTCTGGCAGCATGGCCAGCTGCTCTATAGCAGCTGATGAACAAATGCAGAAAGCATCCACAAAGCATTCGAACACTCCTGAACGTTCGTTGCTCTCTCCCAGCTTCACTGTGCACAAAAGGGTTAAGCTAGGCTGAAAGGACTAATGAGTAATGCAGCTGGCAAGACTGTTCTCCTTCCCCTCTCACTGGAAAACTGGCTTTTGTTTCTGCCTTCAGTGAATGAACTAATGCAGCAATACCTGTTGGCAAATCGAGGCTTGTTGTATTGTTAAGATGCAGACAATGCTGCCAAGTCCTTGATGTCTTCACAGATCTTTGCTACACAATTGCTGTGCCAGGGACTCATCAGATGATCAAGCCCACACAATGCCAGAAGTAACATCCAATTGCCACATACCAGTCAGAGCTCTCAGATCATCTCTTCTGTATATTCACACGCTCCCCTCTCGATACCACTGAAAATGCCAAATTCTCATTTAAAATGAAAACAATTTAATTTTATGCATGTAGCGAATTAATGCAAAACTTCTAATTCCTTTTCCTTATATTTCCCCCTTACTATACTGAACATAGATATCATTAATGCTGATTTCTCACTACTTCTTGCAGTGATCCATGCATGTGGGGAATTGGAATAAATTTACACTTACTTGCTTATCTATTTACACAATTACAAACACTGAGGCTCTTGACTTGCTGGAGGCAGAAAGATACTGCTATGCTCTAGCCTTACAAAGAAATTAAAGTTGTTAGGTAATAGTGCTCCATTTTCTATATGCAGCTTAACCACTTTGAAAATAGCCAAAAAGCACATAAACCAAGTAAAGTCTCTCTGTGCCACTATGGTTCCATCAGCAGCTCTTCTGTTCCAAGGGCAGCTGTCACTAGGAGATCTCACATAGTAAGTGCCTTTCAACAGAAATGTCTTCGGAAGGAAGCCTGGGCATTTCTAAATCTGTCAAGCATGTAGCATGCTGAACCCTTCTAGTTTGGGGAGAAAGGGATGAGCCTGGCTGGTTCTAGATGGTTCACAGACAACCACTTTGCATTCCCTCTCAGTTGACTGCTTTTTGGAAGAGTAGCAAGTTGCTGAATGACAAGGAGAGTCAAGTGAATGTTGCTCCAAATACAAGTTACTGAGGATATGAAATAATATTCTAATATAAAGGGCAAGCAGATCAATACACACAAGCACAAACAATATTTTCATTAAAATTGCTAGTACATACCTAAAAGAATTTATATTAAAATGCATGCATTTCAAAATGCAACATTGAATAAAAATATGAGAATAGTATCTTGTACAACTGAAATACTAGGCAACACTATAGAGACTTTGAGCTACTTAGAGCTCATGATATGATTCATGTAAAGCACCTCAAACTGAACAGTCTCAATTTTGCCAGCATTATATTTTCTCTATACTAAAATATTGAAGAACTTCCCTGTAAATATGCATTCAAAACCAAGAAGCTTTTCTGTCTTCCTTTCCATGCCCATCAAATCTGAAAAGAGAGAAAAAAAATCCAAAAAGAGATGCCAGCCAATAGGTAAGATAAATAGCCCACATCCATTATTAAACTCATATCGTGAAGTCAGAGGTTCAAGAACTTGCTTCTCCATAGCAAATTCCTGGTAGCAGCTCATAGTTAATGCTGCACTGCTTTTTAAAGGGAGAGCAAGACCTTTCCTTTATATATGTATATATTTTTAAATTGCCCATAAGACTGAAATATTTCTAAGAAATAAATTTATTTGCTTTCTGTTCATAGTGCTTATCAGAAACAAAGCTTAAAGACTTTTCTGATGGGAATTTCAGCTTTTTCCCTTTTGCAATCCCCCCTTTTGCTACCTGAAAAAAAAAATTAATTAGAACAGAGAAGTGTATGCTCTGAAGTGTTCACTAAAGAAAAAGACAGGTTTAATTAGGATTTAGTTTACTTTTTTAACAGCTATTTGTATTCTAGACAGAATTTGATTAGTACACAGGAGCCTGAATGATTGATATAGAGTGTAGGCACACACAAAGCTATCTCCATCAGAAGAGATTACTTTTCTTAAGATTTTGCACTCCTTGTGTAATATGGATTCTCATGCAAATGTTCTGGCTATCCCAGCTCAATGTCACCACAAAGTATATCTAGCATCATTGGCACCATTCCCTAGTCAAAGAAATGCAAAGATAAGCTACCCAAAGGTCAGATCATTTTAAGCACCTAAGTACAGGCAACATTAACTTAAAGTTAAGCAGGGAAATACTGAAATCTTCTTTCAGGTGATTCATTCTGAAAAGCTGCATTAGATCCCTGAAAGCATCAGCACACAACTGAAAGCAGGCAGTTTGAACTTCCATCTGTTAACATAAGGTCACTAAAAAGTCTTTTCAATAGATGGCAAATCTCAAAGGAGGAAGCAAAACACAGAATATTACATTTTGTTTTAATGTTTGTTATTTTGTATCGAAAACCAAGGGGGGAAAAACACCTTTAGACATCCAAAAGTCACTAGAATTTTGGAAGTACTGTGTGCTCGCATAGGATGGGGGAAATCTCCGGACAATACACTAGAGTGCAGTAGAGAGGCATCTGAGGAAGCGTCTATCCTGCTGCTGACAAGGACAGCGTGGAATGAAGATGTTATGCTTCGAGTGCTTTAATCTGGCAAAATGGCATCAACAAGGCTCTGAAAGTCAAGTCAAGTGAAATTTAAAAAGGGGATTAGGTATAAACAACAGTATGCCTACAGATATATTACACAAGACACAAAATCCAGGCTGTAGGAGCAGAAGCAATCTGCAAAGGGCTGACAATATTTTTGCCAAAGCCATCCTTTTAAAAGCATCCAAGATGAGACGTCCTGCAATTGACTAAAAAAATATAAACTGACATTTCCATTTTTTACTTAAAGTTTTGCCCACCACATTTAGTAATGAATACAAACTAACACACAGGAGGATAAAACCAAGAATTGAGCTACACTTGAAGTACACCTGCTTGCAGCTTTCCTTTCTAAGAATGTGTATTTACATAACATTACCTAATGGCAATGTTTTATAATGCTGGAGACTGGACTATCAGTTTTCATTTATCAACAGAGAAGATAGGCTGACACCACTCCAGTGAGAGGGACAGTCACATGGAACGTGACATTATATCATTCTTCCCCCCAGTAAAAGGTGATGGAACTGATATCTATTAATTAGTATATTGTACAAGTTTCAGTTTAACATGGGGACTAAACACCAAAAGCTTCCTCCAGCATCCTTGAAGTGCTCCTTAAAATGGGTGCCCTAATGTTTAAGAAAGAGTAGCAATCTGGGGCTTGCTAGTGTCAATATGTAGTCAACCAAAGATGTGACCATTGTGAAAGACTTGGCTAGCAAATTATTTAGCTCTAAATCAGAATGCTACATGCATCTGCTGTTATTACACCAAAAATGCTAATTTGTCCCCAGTGTAAACACTCTTCATAAAATGAGACTCTAAGTTATCACCTTCCAGTGTTTGGAACACTGACCATTCTGAAAATGGTATAGCATTTGCCCTCCCTGGCTGCAGTGGTGTGTAACGTGAAGTTGGTGGTACAGTCAGATGTTTGATTTTTTTCCTTTACTGCAAGACCATTCCTGCAGAATGGTGCATCAAATTAACACTTTTTTTTTCAGGTTTCTATTTTTCATGAGATGAAATTTCAGTATGATTTTCTCAGCTGTGCATACCTAAAATTAAATGCTTCCCTCATAATTTTTAGGTAGATGTGTAGAAAATTGGTATAACAAATCTCTACACAAAACCTTATGGAAGATAAAATAGCATTTGTGTGTCTCCAGGTAATTTGATTTTACCTACACAGTCATTCCCTTGTAGCTTTCATCCACTCTTGATTGAACATATACTCTCACACCCGCATATTTACAAGAATCAAAACATGTATTTAGTGGTCTGGCCAGGATCACTCTTATGCAATGTGGAAAACAAGGGATGCTGGCTATCAAGATCTCGTGTTTTCTTGAAGTTTCTTCTTGTTGAGCAGCAATTTTTTTGTTATGGAAAGACTTTTGCTATAAGATTTCTTATTTTTTGGGCTAACAGAAAAAGAAAAAACACATACTACAAGCATGTTTCCATCCTTCTGTTGTCAAAATGCAGAGTCTTCCACTGACAAAATGCTAAAGACCTATATTGAGGCTTTTTTTGGGTTATGATAGAAGAAACACAGCATTTCATATGATCATCTGGAAATTATCTTCTTTACTATAATTTGAAGCTATTTCTTCTGGTGCTTATATACACAGTTTTTTATGCTTCATTCGTAGCAATCTTAAAATTTGATATGAGTCTCTGCAAAAGTTCTTTCCATACTGATAATGCCAAGTCCCTACCACCTCTTACCCCGTGAGAAGATCCCAGTGCTACATTGCATAGGCCTTTGCCTAGTAGGATTGGTAAAAAACAAAAACAAAATTTGCTTTCAAAATCCTATGGGTATGGTTACTGCTGACTGATAAGTTTCCCAACCAGGCTGTGCAGTATGTTTTGAAAACACTTCTATCCTTCATTGCCAGGGCAGGATCAGGACTATAACAGATATCCTATGTGACAACTTACTGTACATGAAAGTACTTACCAGACCAGACTATATATATATCCATACAAAGAAGCACCCAGTTTACTATTAATACATAGTGCAAAAGTAAGTAACTCCTGCTTAGCTCCCGCTTACCAATTCAGCACTCTGCCTTACTCCCTGTACTCCTACAGAATGTTACATGGCCTTTCATCCTTGATGGCTTTGTGAAGGCAGAGCTTTAAAAAGTCCCTCAGGCCCAGGACTTCCAACACTCTCTGGAAAAAAAGAGGGATGTATTCATGGAGTGCACATTGCTACTTTGGAAAAGCTAAATACAAAATAGATAATATTCAGTAGAGGTTGCTAATGTTGATTGCACCTCTTCCCAATGAATGCAGGTACTTCTAGGAATAATGGGATTTCACTAGCACCTGCTACTACTCTAATTTAGAGGGGATATCCAGGAATAATAATAGCCATCTGCCAGTTTTCTTTCAAGCTCAAAAACTGCTTCCCCTGCATTTTCAAATATGGCAGCATGATATATGCTCAAATCATCAAAATGCCCACAACTCCAATAGACAAGTTGAATTCAAGTAAGCTGAGATTATTTACTGCAATTAGTTTGGCTGAATTATCTTATAAAATATAAACATTTAATCTGAGATGCTGTTGCATACAACACAAGTAGTTGTAGTCAAAAAGTGGGGAAAAAAAAAAAAAGAAGCCAAAGACCTAACCGCTTACTATGCAATTTTGGTATTGTACACCTTTCCCAAGACTGAAATTGTTTCTCCTGAGCCTAGGGTAGATGTTACTTATAATAGGTAACTACCTATTAAAAAGCTGAATCAACTCTTCATGATGCAGTTCTGCAAGCCCTATCTATGCCTTAGAAAAAAGCTTAGAAAAAAGCAGATAAGAATGTTTTGACTAAAAAAAAAAGGAAAGAAAGAAGTCTTTAGGTGAAATATTTAGGTATGTAATCACACATGCCTCTTTTTAGTTTCGGTAGCACTCAAGCTTTCCGCAGCTATGAAGCTAAAATGGTTCACAACAAGTCAAAAATCAAAGTTCCTAATGCATCCAAATCCAGAGGTAAACAATTAATAGCTTAAAAGAAATACCATGGAAGTTTGTTATTAAGATCTTTAATCTAGGAACATTCCATGATCAAATTCCTTTCTTCTTTTGTAACATTCAGGCTTAATAAAAACAGAAGTTTGTCTACCTCTTAATCTTATTTTATCACTCTGCTGGTATGCTACTCTGTCATCAAGATGTGGAAATCAGAGACTACAAATGTTAATTAAAATAACACAATACAGTTTGGATACAAAGGAAGCCATATAATTCAGGGCTTGAATTTCTCTAAGTGTTCTATGGGAAGGTCAAGATCAAACATGTATAAATGCAATATATAATGACATCATTTTGATGTTGCCATAGAGAAGAGGGAAAGAATTACTGCTGTAAGATGACACACATTTCATATGAAAGGAAGGTCTTGCTCTCTTGCTACCAAACAGACTAAATCTATTTTGTGCCTTAATGTGAGATATTTCAAACAAAATTTGTCTTACGGGGACCATATCTATGCAATTCTGGTACAAGTAACCAGCAGCATGATGATCCTTACAG
This sequence comes from Euphonia xanthogaster, assembly GCA_034509185.1. Lineage (NCBI taxonomy): Eukaryota > Metazoa > Chordata > Aves > Passeriformes > Fringillidae > Euphonia > Euphonia xanthogaster. The sequence continues at coordinate 34,020,463 of JAYDZK010000202.1, read as the reverse complement.
GGTTGAGTTCCTCCAGGAAAGAACATGAAAACAAAACACTTTGTGACCAGTGCTTTTACTCTACCTACAAGGAAGCTTACTGATTCCTTTTCTACATATTCCTAATTTTCATAGTCTTTAAACACTCATTTTACTAATTTGTCTCCACAAAGTCAAGATTGTCATGGGGAAATGTATGATAGAGAACTAATGTCAAATGATGGAATTGTCAAAAATAGCAGGCATAAATGTTAGGATTTAAATGCCCTAAATTTTACACCAGTTTTGTTTTCTCTAAAAGTATCCCAAAATGCTTCAATCTATGATTTTCTCTTACACAGAACACATAATACTGCTGGCAAGCCCTTCAACAAAAAGTCTTCTGGATAGGGTAAACATTGCCTCACTTTAAATGCAGGAGTAGAACCAATAGAGGCAGAAACCGTAGTGTAAATACAAAACTTTAGGGAAGTATTCAAGGCAAGAGATTTAAGTAAAATCAGTTTATTCCTATGCTTAGAAAAATTTTATACTGAAAAATCTGCTTAATATTCTTTGTCAGCAGTACAGCATGGACATTGAAGTTTTAGACTTTAGATCCCAACTAATTTTAAATTTAACTATTAAACTAAATCTTTAAGGACTGAGCAGAAACCATTATATCACTGAGCTTTCTGGTCTTCAGGTGAAGTTGACTGGTCCATTTAAGTGATCTACGAAAATCACTAGGAAATCTGTACAATCAGCAGGAATTAGAACAAGGACATGCTCTATACACATGCTCTATAAATGCATGAGTTTTTGGCATAAGAAATTATGTTGTATTAAAAATTTGCTAAGCAATAATCTTTGTATGGACACTGCACATTTAAACAACTGTTCTTTCTGACTTCAAGAAAAAGCATCTGATAGACTGTAGCTCCACAGTACAGATTGAAAATGGTCCACAGCAGATAGCTTTTGAGAAGGTAATCCCACTGGTTTGGATTCATGCATGAAAAATGGCAGGTTTTATTTCATGAATTTGAAGTCAGACATCTACACTGAATGCTAAAAAATTTAAACTTCAAGTAACTCTAGAGTCAAAACACCTCAGATTAAAATTTGAGTTTAGAATTTGGAAGAAAAACTACTTTTGTATTTTTGATATTTTTGGACTTTTATTTCTACTATTGGCATATACAATCTTATATCACCTCTCTCCTCAAGTCAGAAAGAGTATCTTTAAAACATAAAATAACTGTATTTCTAAAAGAAAAATTAAACTAAAAGTAAAGGTAGCATTTTCCCTATTGGCCCCAAAGGACTTAAAACCTAGATTCCCTACCATATATGCAAAAAGTTCAAGATATTATTATTTATCCTAATCACTGCTGTAATATATACCTATTAAAACTTCTACTCAAAAAACTCAAATACTGGGTTTAAACTAAAGTGGAGAGGGAAGTCTCTATAATAGAAATTGTTTTTAGATAGAAAACACCATCAAGTGAATAAAAACCTATAAAAATCACCCATGTTAAATGTCCCAATACTTGCTGACTTATATAGTTCATCTCTTTGGATACATTAAGTATTTCCTTTATAAAGATGTATATACCATAGTAAGAAAATATAAAAGGAAAAGGAGGCAATATAGTATTTCACAGTTTATTCTTCTATCCAGAATGAAGTAAGGGCATTTCATCAACAAAATGAAGAATTTCCAAACAAAATGAAGGAGGCGTTACTAGGTGGCAGATGTTAAAATCTTATAAACAATACTAGCGAAATTATTTCTTTTTTTCCCAGTCACTGGCTGTTTATGAACAATAAAAAGTAGCTGAGTGCACTTCTACTAGGAGGCCCTAAGGATGATGAGGAGTTGCAAACACTAAATACTGCACACACAAACTCTTACCGAAATTAGGAATAAATTAGCATAATTATGATTTTTGGTAAATAGTTGTAACTCATTAACAACAGAAAATTAAAATTGCTTCCTACCTAAATTCTTCATGAAGCAAGCCTCAGCACTTTTTAATACTTTCCTGTCATAAAACTGCCAAGTATTTGAGATTTTCAGATGAGATCATACTCAAAAATGTTCACATCCGTGAAGCGGGGAGGGGGTTGTCAGGAGGAGGAATTGCAGCACAGTGCTATGGGCATGAGTAAAGCTGCCCCAGAGTGCCCCGCCTCTCACTGGCTGCTCTGGACCACTGAAACAATATTTGCTGGTTGCTATGTAGACAGAAGTCATTGCCAATTCGTCCCATTAACAAGACTGAACCTGGTTCTGGTTGATAAGAACGGGTATTGTTTGAATAAAGTGTGTTGATAAAATACTCCCCACAGGTAAAACTGGTAATTTTTATGTGCTTGGAGAACGTTAAACTCATGCCTTGCAACCACACATTTATAGAAACTTTTATTTCTGTACCATTGTTGGCCTTTCTTTTTAGCAGATTTGGAGGAATGATACCTCATGTTGTTTCAAAAGGCACATCAAATTTATAATGTATTTTAATCTTTTCCAACCACAGGTTAAACAATCATTCTAAAAATAATTTTACAGTTTATTGGGTTTTTTTAAAGTCAGCTGGAGCAGCTGTATATCTGACAATCTGACTTTGTGCATCTCATGAGTAATGACTGACAGAGGGTTCTGAGCTCTCGGTATTATATTTGGAAAGAAAAGGCATTGCATACAAGCCTAGTGCATTAAAAAGCATTGCTAAGAGGTTAAGCACTCAGATGCTAGGAAATGCCAAATAGCAAACACATACTCTGGAGAGAATCAGCTGAGCAGATAATGGTGTTTGGGAGAGGAAAGGATGGGACTGCTCGTTACCAGGTTTTTTCCAACATATACTAATAGCACAGGAGGGGCAAGGATAAAGATCTGAGAGACTGAAAGGAGCCTGCTCTCTCTCCATTTTCCATAACTTTATATATCCATGCCTATTCCTGTTCTATCTCCTTCAGAACCTTGATTTCATCAAACAACATTTGGACTTCTTTGCTACATAATGTCTACCTACTTTTAAAACTATTATAAGTATTTGTTGTCTTATTATTTCCCTCTACATGAACAATTCATAAACAACTCCTTTTCAGAATAAACAATGATATAAAGAGTGTTATCGCTGCTTAGCAAAGGGGATTGCAAAATTCAATATGAAATATTTAGGAGCTGGTTTATTCAGAGAGCAAATAATGCAGAATGTATTTAGAGCAGAATTTCTATTTGTTTCAGTTGCAGCTGAAAACACCGACTTCATTACCTAGAATAATGTAGAATCTTCAGTATTCATTCAATAACTATGCATATTCATTCAATACCTAGTTTTCCAGCTTCAGCAACAAAAAAAAAAAATGAATCCCACAAAATTCCTTTCTTGATTTTACCCCTCTACTGTATCTGCTGAATAAGACCATTGCTGGGTTGGGGGGTGGGGAATGTGGTTATATAACTACATCATGTAGTGTACTGTTTGAGTGACACTTGGTTTTTTACATTGTGAGTCCTTAACTTTATAACTTCAATAATTATTTAGAACTTAAGACATTTTTATGCTTCTTGGAACAACCCAAGAAGGTAAGTTCTATCATAAAACGTTACAAAAGGCATGAAATCACATCAGAATGTTTTGATCTACCAAGAGAAATTCTTACTAAACAGCAAGCGAGAGTTGAAAGCTTTTGTCTCCACCCGTCCGAGTCCCATCTTTTACATGGCTATATCTTTTTGTATAGGCAGTCCTAAACCATATACTTCACATTTCCTAGCACAGCCTCCTGACATGTCATTCAGTTTTCTCTGTCTTCCATCTCCTACGATTTATCCTTACTGGACTGCAATTCCAGCATTCTTAACCAGGCACTCTGTCCTTCCCTCTTGCCCTGGTTTTCAAGAGCTTTTATGTGGTCAGTTCCCAGCTTGTTCACAGCTCCTGACAGTGGCCTTTTGTCATTCAGTGCTGATCCTAAGAGCACCCTATACTCCCTGCCAAAGCTTCTCTTGAAAATGTCCCAGTCTCTTTAACGTAATGGAGAGCATAGAAATCCACCAGCCTGTAAAGGTTTATGCTTCTTGGACTGGGTTCTGAGATGAACATAGCAAGTACAGTACATAATCTTTGCTTTAGGGCAAAATTCCTCAATCATGGAACTACATAAAAATCCAGAAAGAGCTGCAGGTTGCAACATGGCTAGCTCTGAGTGGATTTTCATAGGAGTGGCAAAAGGCACATCTCTAGCACAAAGGTTGCCCTGTATCAAATTTCAAAATATGCCCTAAAGAACTGGCTTGATAATATATATATTATGGGGCACCATTTTCTTTTACTTCAGGCAAATTAAACACCTAATTTTCTGCTCATTCCTCTCTTAAAAAGAAAAAAAAACAACTAAAAATCCCACACCCTTAGCAGTCACAAAATCCTTCCCAGAACCTTTTAATGGGTTTGGACTTTTGAGCTGTAATCAGCAAGTCTTCAAAGGATAGAAACAATTAAGGGAGGTGTGGATGCCCCTAAAGAAATAATTTATGATGTGATGTCATTACAGTATCTGGCATTGTGAACCAGAATGCACGCAGAACTAGCAGGACTGATGCTGATTCTTCCATGTTACCCATGGTAGAACTCCTGCACGAGACTCATAAAGAAGAAGGAATCTCACATTTCCTCCAAGACACCTTCTGTTGCAACATCCATTTTGCTTGAGCAAGAGAGGGGATCAGGCTGCCTTGATGGAATAGAATGTTTGTGTCTAAGTCTTAACTCCCTCTACTTCACCATGAAGTACATGAATATTGTGATTGTTCAGTTATTCACTGAGACAAGAAATAATCACTACCACAATTCATATAACAAATGTAATACAGGTAGTGACATTCAAAAGCATTATAAATTGGTGTGCTTCCTGAAACAAAACTTTTTTTTAGCACATAACAACATATTATGGTAGCTTTGTCCCCACAAGTAGAATAGTAGTCAACAATTTCCAACCATCTTGAGCAAAAACCTATTTCACTGTTCAAATTCTTGCAGCATGAACTTTTCTGTACAATAAATAACAGTTCTTTTAAAGGCTCAATCAGTAACCAAAATTCTTTCAAGATTGATTTGTAACCCCTCCAACTGTCTACAGCCTTCCCCTTCATTCCTGCTTCTTCTGCCTTAGTCCTGTATAGACTCATTCATGCAATGGTCTTGCCACAAAGACTTTCAAAAAAGTGAACAAACTCACTTGGTAGAATAAACAGGAGATGCAAAATATGATTGCAGGACCCATCACTGAACTTTTCAGGATTTATTGCTGACATTCACTGTGCCAAGAGTCAGTTCTATTAAGTTAAATACTGCAAATATGGTATTGGAGTGTTTGACATTATGGTGACACATTTGTACTATAGTCATGAATAATATATGCTGTTGTCTAGTATATTTCCCAGTATACTGCTTTTCACTAGTAATAAAGGTTCTTACTAAAACAATGGTACTCTGTAGTTTTCCCCCTCTTCCCTATCCAATTAAAGCATATTTTAAATAAATACCAAAAAAGAGGTAGACTGCAGTCGACTTTTCAAACAAGAAGTTCTCTTCTTTAAGGTGACAATCTAATTCTAGAAAGCTGAGTGAAATGAAGTTAGTGTCTTTAAAAATATATTACTTTTCAAGTTACTTGATACCTGCACTCTCCCAGAGAAAATTTCCTGCTCTGGCTGATGGCCAAAGAGATTATATAGTAAGAGGCCTTTTGCCTTTCATTATTTAGGCAATATTTCATACTACTACAATGTAATCAAAACACTTCCTTTCTAGGCAATATTTGGCCCTAACACAGATCAACATTTTTTCCATTGGTATTTTCTAGTAGCTGCTCTGAAGAAAAACATCATTAAATCTCAGCATTTCTTCATTTTGCCTTCATGCTGTGATAAATATCAAAAGTATTCTGTTAGATCTATGATGACTACTCTCAAAGGGTTCTCAGGCTATAAGGTTTCATGAAACATAAAATTAGAAAAGTGAAATGGATTCAAATATTAAGTGAGGATAGTTTTATTTCTCTAAATCCAAAATCTAGAAATAATATAACCACATGCAAATCAGAAAAACCATTCAGATACATTTTAAAGACTTGCAACAATTGTAATTTGTTTTTCTCACATCAAGTTCCTTTCCTAATTCCTACAGAAAAGCAACAAAAAAAGCAGATTGTTTTCAAGCCAAGACAAGAGAATCTCTACAGAACTTGCTGGGTTTAGTGAAATTACACAGAGCATCTCTAATTTGTCTTCCTGGAAGAAACAGGGTTTTTGATCATCAAGGGGCCATTACAGAGGTTTGCATGAGAGACACGGTGTATGGTGAAAGCATGGTAGACTGCCAACTTTTCACAACAGTGTCTGTATGTGTGGGACAGACTTCAGCAGGCAAAGGCAGATTTGTTAACAAGGAGCAGAATAAAGGGGTCAGGAGTTCTAAACTCTAATGGTATCTCTGGAATGGGACTTGATGCTCTGGTTACAACCACCACAGCTTTGTCATTGTAATTCTCTACAACAGAGTGACTTCATGAAGTTCTATATCTCAGATGAGAGGTGGCCATAGTTAGGGCACAGTAGAGCTACAAAAGTGCAGTAAAACTCAAGTCAGGTGCAAACGCAACAGTCTCACAAGATTAGCAGTAGTAGTAGTTAATAAAAATAATAATAATAATATTGCAGACTCCAAGCTCCATCCAACCAGCTATGCCTTATTCTAACAGGCCAGAGTGATACTTGCCTTCCCTGAATCATGTGATATCTTTGTGGTCCATTAGGAGAGTCAGTAACTGAAGGACCATGAGGTCTGTTCTACAGATTTCTTTAGTTCTGTAAGCTTGTTACATCAGGTAGAACACAATTTTTTTCTGTTCACTAGATTGTCTGCCACACAGTTATCTCTCACTGGTGCCCATGTTTCATTACAAGAGTTTAAGACTTGAGAAATAAGTGGAAAGTACATTAATCTGTAAGACTCTTGAAATCAGTCTCCTCGCTTTTTGTTTATGGCACCGTGTTTATGAAAAAGGGCATTTTGAAATTGGAACTAATTGTGCAACATGCTTAATTTGTTGAAGCTTTAAAGTATGAAAGATTGTTAGAATACTGAAATAACAGTAAGGAGCCTTCCTCTCTCTTGCTTGCTCTCTTTAAACACAGATGGGCTCCAAAATCAATCTACTATGCAAATTCCTCTTACTTTACTTAACTACCAAATAAGAACTGGACACTTCCAAGCCATTGCAAAATATGACTGCAGACTTATCATGGGCCTGAAACAAGTCTCTTTGCAATGGAGTCCTTTTCTACATATTGTGCTTTTCTATTTATTCAGGACCTTGGGTTTAAGAGAACTCTTTAGTACAAGAGCTTGCATTAAAGGCAGTACTAAAATAGTGCTTTCCTCCCCTCCCTGCCAAACTGTGAATAACTAACAGTATAACTAGCAGGAATAATTTAAAACTTTCCCAGAGCTATCATGTAGAACTGCATCAGAAATTGATCTCCCTCTAGCCTAAGTGGTCAATCTCAAAGATTTTGTCATTCCATTCTTCAGCAAGCTGAGAAAAGATTAGGTTTTATTCTGTAAGATTCACTAAATAAACCTAGCAGAACATCTGATATAATTGATCTTATAGCTGAAGCTATCCTGCTTCAGCTTATGCAAGAAAGATTAATTTTAGAATACCAGCTGCCTGCAGTATTGTAGAAGCCTCAGAAATTCTCCTCCTCCTTTTCCCTTTGGCCCACAATACAAGGCTTTCTTGGAAGTCAGGATGATATGTGCCAGATTGAATATTTGATACTGTGTGTTAAATAGTTTTGTTTTTAAAAAAAAACAACACAGTAGTTTAAACTGCCTCATAGGACTTCAAATAGATGACAATCTCATTTGCACTTAGTCATATATTTGGTTTTGGGGGCATAAAGTTCAAATAATAGTGGTGATACACTAAGCACAATATGAAACCTACATTCACTGAAATAATCATGGAAAATGACTAATTAAAGTCCTCACAGAAACATCTAATCTTAAAACTGAATAAATAGCATCTTCTTAAAATGGATTAGAAATATGCTCATGTAGGTCAACCACTACTCCTTCTTTTAAATTTCCATCATGTTTGTTTCAGTAGTCTTCAATATACCGTGCAATTTGGTCCATTGTTGCTGGGTTTTGTTGTTTTTTTGTGTTTGTTTTTTTTTTTTGGTGGGGGGGGAATCATTGTTAGGGTTCTTGTTTTTTTGTTTTTGTTGTTTTTTTGTTTGTTTGTTTGTTTTTTGTTTGTCTGGCTGGCTTTTTTGTTGTTGTTGTTGTTGTTGTTTTGGGGCTTTGTTGTTGTAGTTGTTTTTATTTTTATTAAAGCAAGGAAAAGCAAAGCACAGTTCTTTATGGTAAAATAAGTGACTTTCCCTGAGATTGACAGTCACCTGTCTTCCCCCTGAGAAGATTATGCTAGCCCTCGATACACTGCAGAACAAAGAACCAACAAAGAAACTCCACATTTTAAATAGCCTACTGTCACTCTAAACAAAGGTGCAAACAATTAATCATAACATTATTTCTAATTATTTCTAATTATTTCTAACAGAGATTACATGTGTGTTAAGTCACCACTGAAATGCCTTCTACTTCAGATAGTGGGTGTAAAGAATTATCATTACACTTTTCCAGACTGGAATGAAAAGTTCAATGCCATGTTTACACCTAAGATATATATGTAATATACATGGAATGGGTAATGGAATAGTGTTAAAAACCCCTCCACTAGCTCCCATGCTCCAGTACCTTTCAGAATTGATTTCACATATTCAAAGGTTTTGATGCTTCCATTCTTAATGTCCACATGGATCTTGTAATCTTTACTTATTTTTAAGTCAGCCATGAATTTAGTCACAGGTTTTTAATGACCAATGAGGGAAAAAAGCATTTCTGTTCAAAGACTATTATTAGATGCCTCCTATATGACCAACTATTTTGAGGCAGATTATATAACTAACTAGATGGTTTCCATTTTGAGTACAGGGAAAGGTACTAAGAAACTGTATTTGTGCTACTTACTAGGAGTAAATGAGCAAGTAAGAAAACAGAACCAATATAATATACAAGGCAAAAATAAATTGGTGTGAAGCTATGCCCTGTACACTACTCACCAAAGAGCAATCAAAAAAGCATTCAAAGGTTGAAAACTTACTAAGCAACTAAAAGAAACAGTTCTTCTAAAGAACAACAGAACAGCATTTTGATGAAAGTCTTAACACATTTCACATATCAAGAACTTCATATTGAGGGCGGACTTGTTCTATTTGTGGGAAGACAAGAAAAATCAGCATCACTCTTTGGAAATGGAGGACAGCCTACGTTCCATGTAACTAAATGTACTAGCTCAGCTGAGGCAGTTAAAAAGAAACAAAAAGACAGCAAGAGGCTAAAGTAGAGGCACAACTACTTAAAAGTCTTGTTTGTATTCTAGTGTGAGAAGGATTAGCATCTTAGTAAAGTACCTTGCAACACATGATGGAGCTTCCTTGCTCTAATCAATACATCTGCAGCTGAGTTTCCATAGCCTGCTTTGATCACCAAATTATATTTGAAAACCAGACGTAATCTGAGGAAGAAATATCCCTAGATTGAGATTCTGTATCCTATGCATGAGTGAAACTATTTTATACTGTGAAAGATAAAATTTTTTGAATACCTAAAGGAAAAAGTAGGGAGAGATGAAGATTCTTGGTAGACAGACATAAAGGGTTATGAAGGCGCTTCATTTCTCAGAGATAATTGCCCTTCTGAGAAAAGAAATTCCTGTAACTTGAAATACAAGTTTTAGAAAAAGTAAGAAAAAGGATTGGCACAGATAGTAGTATTAAATGCTTTACCACAAATAGAAAGTATCTTTTTTTTTTTTTTGTAAATTACTAAAATCAATTTCTGAAGCAGAATACTCCATTAGTAATATAGACAAAAAGTATACAATAAAACACTAGGAACTTCACCTGTTCTCTTCTATGTTTATGTATCTTTATAATGTTCTACTCATGGTTTAATTAGTAGAAACGAGGAAAGGATATTTCAATTGAAAGACAATGTGACTGGCAGGAAAGGAGTCAGATTGTAGTATTCCTTCTAAATCTGCTCCCAGTAACCTCAGCTTTATCACTTATAAGCAGGAGGTAAGATTTTTGATTATAACAGTGGGAGTCCTAAAAGAGATGTCAAAACCAGATTGTACTAGCAAAGAAAAAGTTCCAATAAGGGCTGTGCCTTAGGCCTCTCTCTAGCATTCCTAAGTAGTGGCTGTTTCTTCAGTTCTTTCATTTCATTTGCATGCAGTGTAGTTTTCTTGCACTGCCAATTCACAGAATGCCTTAGTCATACATGGGAAGAACCACACATAGGGTCTGTGGCTCCTCATATCTCCCACTGTCAGACATTTGCATTCCAAGAATCTTTATTAGCTGTGTGGAGAGCCTTTCTAAGGAATCAGGAGTTGCTTATTTAGTCTCTGACATTCCTTATCTAATGAAGCTATTGCATGGGTAAGCACAGAGAGCTGCCAAAAGTGCAGCTACAGTGCTGCCAGCCACCACTATGCAAATTTCAGTAAAAAAAGCAGACATTTCACTTTGAATTGCAGTAAGATGGATAAATTGTTCTAATCTATGTACCCCAGTATTAGTCCTACAATTCCTGAGGCAGCAAAGGGCAACATATTTTCAGAACAATGGTTTTGTCTTCAGCTTGTTTCTCAAAACTCATGTGGACTGGAAAAGCAAACTTAATAGAACACCATGTAAACTGGGTGTAAACAGAACTTTAACTTAAGTGAGGACTTCTGTTTCTAGACTGCAGTGCTTTTGTTTGTCCCAGGTTTGTTCTTGCAGCTGTATAAACCCTATTAAAACACTGAGTCAGGTTTCAGGTTGTAATAATCCCTGCTGCAAATGTTAAGATTAGGGTTTTTTTAAAGAAAAAAAATAAAATAAATAGAAGAAACATATTAGGTCTACTGCAACTGCTAGTTTCATTGATGGTGGAGGGTAAGGAGATCTGGCTAGGCTCTACAAAACAGAGTCAATAATAGATTTATCGGGTAATGTGTTTCAATTGGAAAAGTGAATTCACTCAAGTTCATAGGAGACTCATAACATGTCCCATAAAAATTGCCTGAATATGGTCTTTTCCCAAAAACCTAAACTGAATTTGGTTTTCACAAAGATTAGGATAAATTCTCTTAGTCTCATTTGAAAATGGGGAACCAGTAGTCTAGATTGAATAACTTGCTCTAAGAGCAATGCGCTCACATTCTCTGTGATATTAAAAGAGTTCACAGTTAGCAATAGGTGCCCATCAGTTGTACTATAAATGAGAGATGGATTCTATTTGTCTAAACTTTTTCCCTTGGCCACCTGAAAAGCACAACTTTATCACATAAGAGGAGATAAAGAAAAGCTGTTCACATATTATACAAACTGTTTTATAAAGCACTGCAATGCTCACGTGAAAGGCACTGCATAACTGCGAAGTAAGCTATTTTTATAATGCTAATGTATGCATGAATTGCAAGTACATAATATTAATAACATGAAACAATGAATCACTTTGATTTGAAGCAGCACGTTAGCATTAGACTAAAGGAAACATAACAGCTATGTCTTCATAACAGATTTGTGGCAGAAAAATTTTAGTCTCCTAAAATCTATCCTGAATCTAATCCTAAATCTCCTAGTCTCTGTTTTGACCTGCAGCTAGCTGGAAAAAAAAAAAAAAAGAATCCCAGTATTTTAGGAGTTATTCTATCTGTTAATTACCTCCAATCCCCAGGCATTTTAACTTATTTCCCTTTCCCACAGGAAGTCAGACCTATTCAAGTTCATACTACTCCCAGCCCTAAGCTGTGTACTCTTCCATGCTGAGTAGTATCACACCAACTGGTAGCACGCTACTTGAAGGCAATAAGGTTCTTGGAGACAGGTCAGTGACACACACTTTGAACATGCAGTAATTCAGTACATCCGATGAGATACTTCTGTGCAGGCGTTTGTGTACAACTTCCCCCTTGTAAATACAGGTGAAATTATCTAGTTGAATTATTCCTCTTGATTTATTTAATAAAATCACACCTTTTCTCTATCCAGATTAGCTACTTATTTAAGAAGTATGCTAATTTCCTGGTCTATAGAAAGATATCATATAGATATTGATTCAAGTTTTCAACACTTAAACAAGTCCCTCAGTGTTTCAGCTGTTTGCAACCTTTTCCTATACCTACTGATCAACCCCTTTTGTGAGTCACTTCAGATAAGGCAACTTACAGAGGCACAGAAATAGAAATTAGGTACACTTCTTAATACATGTGAAAAATTTTCTTGACGACAAAAGCTAAGAAACACCTAAATCTCTAAGGGGACAATATCTTAGTAAAGATTGATTCTGTACAAAGCTAAGCTTTCAATTTTTTTTCATTCTGCTATCTTAAAGGAAATTCTATCTCCTCACTACATAACCACATAATTTTTAAATATCCCAAAGTGTAATAATTCCAAATAATCTTTTAATCTTCACTTTCTTTCTAAAGCATGTGGAATGTGAAAACTCATGACAACATAAAATGTCTACTTGATGTTCTTCCCCCACCACACACACCTCCAAATGTGAGCAAATTTGTACAAGCTATAAAAACCTCCACAGCAAACTCCTTAACTTTCCTGCTTTCGTTATATCTTTTTGCTCAGGGAAGGAAATATAGGATACTATGAGAAGGACTTGAACTTGGATGATCCTCGTGGGTCCCTTCCAAATCAGGATATCCTATAATTCCATGACTTACTTGTTTATTTTCCTATGTTACAGGGAATAGGAGGACAAGGGAATTTCTTTTACTCTTTCTTTCACCATTGCATGGGCTGGAAAGGCAAGTCCATTTACTAGTAAATGAACCACGGTTCCAGCCCACTTAACAGAGCCCTACCAAACTATAACACTTGTTAGAAAAAACACACTTTCCAGATGGTTTCCAGAACCAATAAAATTAGCTCATTATTCACTGCTGTTTAACAATTTTTCTTCTATGTTTGTTCTATTATAAGCTTTTAGTCCATAGCCTTTCCTACCTCCCTCAAAGCCCTGCCAGCTCTAATAGCCCAAACTGAAGTTTAACGTTTTCAGCTGTGAATGTTTGCAGAGAAGTCCTAGTTGTTCAATTTCATTGTCCATATCTTTAAAGGTAGCTTTCACATTGCCAAGAATGCATCTACACAACATATTTCAGACATGACAGTTTTTTATTAGAAAGAATTTTTAAAGCATCAAGTTTCAAAGTTATACTTGTATTTATTAATTTATTTTTATAAAGCAAGGTATTGTATTTTTAAAAGATACGTCCTGTTTAAGTAACATTAATAAACTGCTATAATTACCCTTAAGAAGGTTTAAACAACCCAAGATGTGGTACTGCCTTTAGGCAAATGAGCAAGCATGTCAAAGTGTATTAAGCATGGTATTTTAAATAGGATTTGGAATAGCACTTCATACCTGTTGAACACTGATAAGTAATGATGCCAGAATTACTTACTTCAAACACTCCTCTGTGAAAAGCCTCACTACTCTTTTCTTTTCTTTCAGTACAAGTAAAATAGGCCTAAATCATGTCAGTTCATTCCTGCTTCTGTTCTACTTAGCCTCTACATTTAGTTTGAATTTTCACAGATCACTTTCAATTAGTCCATGACAAGCAGATTGCTGATGTATTTCCTCAATGCCAGACTTCTTGACTGTTGATGCTTTGCACAATACTGGAAAGGCCCTGAGACAGCATATAAGATTTATACAAATAAATTCTGAAACATGAAGTAAAAGCAGCCTCTTGGAATTCTGCCTCTGGCACTGTTTCAGCCCCACTATTGTTGAAAATCTGTATTTTAAAACTATTTCAATTAAACTTTGTTTTTAAACTAAAAATGTTTAACATGGACAAAACTTGTGTAGTGAAAGAGCTTTCTGAAGACATGTGGTGCCACATTATTTTAAAGTTCATCCAAGTCTCATTCAATTCCTATGTAAATACAAGGCAAAAGTCCTTTGTGTTTTTTCTACTATGTAGATAGCATAATTTTTATTACTTTACTTTTAAGCTTTTCATGTTAGCCATCAAGTATTTTGATAACATTTTCATCTAATCTTTGAGCCTTTTTATAAATACTAGTCCATATGTTATTTATTTTGGGAGCATTAGTGAGGAACTTTTGACCTGCATTCTTTTACTGAGAGGTAGAAAAAGAAGTGAACCAAGGTGTTTTTCAAGTTTCACTAATGCAATCAGAAAAACCAAACCAGAGACACAGGCATTCACAAACAGAGAAAAATAAAGTACTCAAGCTGGAATTCTCTTCCTAATTCCAGTTTAAGAGCGTTATTCTAGTTCCAATAACTTTCTCTTTGTTTTTACAACTGCCTCTTGCAGCACTCGTTTTCATGCACCTAAAAGGCCTTATTCTTCCAATTTTCAGTATTAAAAAAACCATACACAAAACCAAAACAAAAGCATGAAACTTTCAAATCCCAAAATTTACGAGAGCTATTTCCACATTCATGAAAAATGACAGCTCCAAAGAAAGAGATCCTAGTGATCCACAGAGCCTGTATAACAAAGATGAGGAAATGCTTACATCATGTAGTCAAAACTATTCTAGAGAGACAATAAATAAACGAAACATAAGAATAACCCCCACGTCCAGAATCTACAGATCCTCCTTGGGGTTTTTACAAAACCCAGCAAGTAAAGAGTTTGTGTCCCCATAGGCCACCTTCCCAACCATGTCCACACATTCTTTTAGATCTTTGAATATTCAGTTTGTAACATTAGTGGATTGCTCTGCCTGTTTTCTAGCAATTTGTTTATTTTATAAGACCTATATAAATTATCCTGTTATCACAATCTGAACTTTGTAAAGATCCTTTCACAGAGGAAAGAGCTGTGCTTTCCAGGTACCTATTTTAAATACTGTACTCTATGGTATTAGACAGGCAAGCAAGGGGAAAAAACCCACACTTTCAAAAAAAGAAAACATTTGGTTATCATTATTGTGGGTTAACTCCAGGAGGAAATTGAACTCTAAATAAGCCACTCCCCTTTCCCCTGCCCCTTCTGGGGATGGAGGGACAAAAGCAGAGCCTATGGGTTGAGATAACAATTTAGTGAAAGAAAGCAAGGAATACACTCATGAAACAGGTTTTGTTTTTAACTAAGGACACCTAGAATGGTCAAGTATATCCCATTACCACACATACATAAATAACTATTCACATTTGATAAAAATAAGTAGTACTAAAGCCTTGCCATTATAGAATTAGTCAAACATCTCTATCTCCCACCAAGGCACTGGTGTTTCACTACAACTAAAAAAAATCTACTCATAAGAGACTTCAAGAAATGAAAGTAAATTCTATCTCTAAATCACAGATTTTCCTACCTCAAATCAAGACCAGCAAAGAAGCAGAATCTACATCTGGGACACCTCTTCCCAAGACTTAAAACTACCAGATTTCCAAGACTTAAAACTACCAACTGCGGTGTAGGTAGTTTAATCACTGTTGTCCTGTACACTTGGGTTTTTGCACACCTGTGTAGATTTGTGTTAAGCATGATTTAATCTGATGTTCAATTTTCTTTGCATCTGTGCCTGATGGGTGGACCATGGTGGTGCCACAGTTTTTTGTGTGTTTTTAGCCTTCAAAGCCTTTAAAGACTGTAAAACTGGGTAAGATTTTGAAGCTTAGAAGTCAAAGTAATTTGGTTTTATTATAAATTTAAGTATTGTACTTTGCATTTTTTTCTGTATTTTCTAAGAACAGTTCTGGGTTACATGCAAGTAATGGTTCTAGGAGGAGATTTTGGGTATTTGTCACAGTCAAATCTAGACAAACAGCACTTATGAGAAGAAAAGGATTATAATGAGAGCAAATTATTTCCTTAAAGCAAAGAAACCTTGTTCTTGTCATGTAGTATGTGGAAAGTGCCTTATTTTTAACTTTGATTTGGATTTTTTTTTGGTGTCAATTTGCTGTGTGTGGAAAAAGGAAAAGAATATATTTTGCACAAAAATTTCAATATCTCTTATGCTACAGAAGCTGGGTGAATATCTGTAAATATTTTAATCACAGCTTACAGCTCAAGGTAGACCTCAGAAAATACTTTAATCACAGTTTATAGCTCCAGGCTTTGAAGCAATTAAATATTCAGGTGGTGAGGCGAATTCTGAAGAGGTCTAAGTCACAGCCAGCTGGTATTTGCTTTAGCTAGCTCAAGGCTAATATGAGTATTTAAAACACAGCATTGCTGATGCACTTTGAAGGACAGCTACTGACTGATAATTTGGTTTTGAGAGTAACAGAAATTTTGTTTTGACTTATATTTTACATGTTTTAGAGCTTCTTTAAAAGGCAGATATCCTAGAACTTTTCAAATCATTCTGTACCTTCCCAGGTCTTAGGCTGGAATCTGGAATCTTACAGAAATATAAGAATTCTTCTGACCAGTGACAAAATATTAATTTTAAGAAATCTGATTTTCTGCTAGTAGAACTAGTAAGTTAGACACTGAACTTTGAAAAAAAAATTAACGATACTTGAAATGTAACTTATTATTTTCTTTTGGATTTCAACACTAAGATTCTAGTTGTAAGTTCTTCTGCCAAAATATACTTTTTTTCTATTTGTAGTACAAAGCCACCTTGGTCAAGTTTTGTCACTCAAACCATAGCACTTACTGTTTTACTTTCAGCTGTGTATAGCTATGAACATCTAAGGAACTTTCCTAGTGAAATAACCTTCAAATATACACCTTGTCCTTACACTACATTTAATGCTTTCTTCAATTATACTAAGGTTCTGCAGCATTGTTAAGTTTATCCTCATAAGAAAAGTAGCTGGATAAAGAAGAATTCTAGCTCAACTTTGTATAGGCTGAGGACTTAGAAAGTTTAGCTACAACAAAGCTATGAAAAGGGAAGAAAGCCAGTTATAACGATTACTTGGGTCCAGGATAAAATATGGGGCATAGAAAAGCAGTAACATGCTAAAAGATCAGAAAAGCCTATGTAGATTCCTTTGAAGGCCTTTTGCTCTGGTGTCAGTTGGATGATTTCATAGTTGCCACTGCTCGATGCTGCTTAAATATCAGCCATATTCATTATTATACTGGACAACTTTTGAGTGCCTGGCAAAATAAGAATTTAATGAGTTTCTGGTCACCATTAAACTATTGTTACTTCTTTATGACTTTAGGAAATGTGCCTTCCAGTTTTCTTCCCAGCTGAGGAAAAAATAAAACCAAACAAAAACCCCACAAAAATCCTAACTGCTTTCTGCTTTAATCACACATCACACTGAGTTCCAAAAACAGCCTTTACAGTGGCTATGTTACTGAAACTGGGTTTTCTGGGGAAAACCAGAAGAACTGAAGCTTGGTTTCTACAGATTGTATTGCTATATGCAAATGTACAGACTATGGCTGCCCTGGCTCATGCCCTTGTCTGCATCTCCTGTTGAGCAGATTTTGCATGTGCCAAAAGGCTCGCTCTTATGCTTCTCACACCAGTTAACTGTTCAGCTTGTTCCATTCTTTTGGCAATGCAATACAATGCTTTCCTAATATCCATTTCTACTTTCTTCCCATTCAGAAACCTTCACAAAAAAACTTAATCTCTTTTTTACATGTTTCTTTTTCTGGCCAGTTTCTTCAGAAAACTGTAAATATTTTGAATTCATGTGATTATGGTCTGAAGATTGTTTTCCATATATATTACAAACCAGAAACCCAGTCTAATGAAACAATAGTCTCAGTAAAATGGATCAGAAAACTTGATAATTTTCATTACCAAAATA
>JAYDZK010000202.1:33992365-34002463 GCA_034509185.1 Euphonia xanthogaster | reverse complement strand
GTCTAATGAAACAATAGTCTGAGTAAAATGGATTAGAAAACTGGATAATTTTCATTACCAAAATACAGGAGAATGGTCAACTATTACTGTACCATTGATGTTTTTTGCTTTATTTTTAAACCACATAAAACTCCCATTTACAGAAAATACTTCTGAAAGTAGCACAGACATTCTTCACTTGCTCTGCAATATGTGGGTGGTTTTAAATAGGCTTGTCTTTTTCCACTGCAGCAAATTAACTATTTACTGGATATATATAGGATACACCATGAAACTCCTTTTCATATCCAGAAAGAAGGACAGTGATGTGCCTAGATGATACTATGAAACTGTTTAGAAGTTCCCAGTAATGCTCTTATAGATAAAAATCCACTACATATTTTTCTCCATGCTTTCTCATCTGGAAAGAACCTCCTCCTTTCCCCAATATTCAGACTTTGGAGTCTCACCCAAACATCGCTCAAGTGTTTGCTGTCTCTTAACCCCTGAGCGAGCCTTGGTTTTTGCTCTCTTGGCTCCACAGCAGCGCTCACTTGAGGGCTCTGTGCCGCCCACGCTGTGTGTGAGTGACCTCTTCAGCCAAGTCGCTGCCACTACAGAAAGGACAAGCAGTAGAAGTGCATCGACTTCTGAAATTAGTACTTTTTGAGGTGCAGCTGCCGTATTTTTCCTCTCTTAAGGATCCATAATGAAATAAGATGAAGAGGGAAATTTGTTTTCAATGGAAACTTCGAAAAAGTAATTTTTATTAGTAACTTTCAATTGCCAGATGGAGAATTATTAATAATTATTTAACAAAACCAATTTGGGAATGGACCATGAGAGTGTATTAATTTGACTGTCGGGGAGCTTTGCAAGTGCCCAAAAATTAACATGAATCACATTTGCCACAATGCAGTAATGGCTGTATCTACAGACTAACATAGCACAATTATGTGTGTCAAAAGGCAAACAAGACAGAAGTTACAAATTAATTTATACTGATGTGATTACTTAAAAGTATACTTGATTTTACAATAACCAACTATTATGTCAGCAATGTTTCTCATTACTCATTTCCTCAGTCATTAAAAGCCTTCTTATTTTATGATTCTGCCTGAGTTAAAATTCAGAAAAACATTTTACATGGATCTTGGAGACATTCTAATTAATCAGCAGTAAAAACTGTATAATCTTCTTGAGATATGCTCTTTAGGAGCGAGCTGTCTCTTCTTTTACTCAGATTGATGAAGTAATAATCACATAGAATGTTGCTAGAGCAAATTCTTTTTAATTTTGCCATGTGGCTCTTAAATCAAGAAGAATTTAATTTCCCAAGCAAACAGAGTGAAACATTCTAGTGAAATAAGGACATTAGAATGTGTTATTCCATGTGCTTTGTAAAATTGCATGATTGACTGCTCTTATGTGACTGCCTCTAAGCAAGTAGGTGTCATACCTGTCCTTAGGTATCTTCCACAATCAAGTGACCCTATCTGGCGACTTAGCACTTACCTGACATCAGGGACTGGGTTGCCAGCAACTCTGCACTCCAGCAATACTTTGTTTCCTTCGGCAACTTCCTGGCTCCTGAGCTTCTGAGTGAACAGAGGCGGTGAAAGTTCATGCTCTTCCATGTTGATGAAGGGACGGCACAGGACCATTTTGCTCTCCATGATGCTCCCCCTTCCTGAATAGTGTTCTCCATTCAGATGAAATCCAGGTAATTTTTCCTCAGGCTCAGTCTCGTGATGTGGTTTGTCAAACTCCTGGCTCACCAAGGTACTTAAAGCTGGTTGTTTCTTATTAGGTGACAGGTATCCACTGTCTGGGGAAGAAGAGTCCCCATCGGGACTACGGCCTCTTGCCTTTGCTGCCTGTCTAAATATAGATGATAACTCCTCTATGAATGTGGCAGCTTTGTCACACAGCTTGTTCCTGAAAGGAGCTTCTCCCTGCGATGTTGATTCAGAGTTTGGGCTTGTCTTAGGCATACATGGACCACCTTTCTCTGAATATTTCAGGCTTCTGACAAAGCTGGGACTAGCAGGTAGAAAAGGTGAGGTGCTTGCTTGTCTCCTAGAAACTGTGACAAAACTATCCTCTGTCTGAGGTGCAGTGGATTGCTCTTTCTGATTTCTTGGGAGAACATGACTTTCAGCAGATGAAGTCCAACTGCTTGCTTGAGGTGTCTGTACAGTGTCTTGCTCATGCAGGTCAGTGTCCGTGAAAGAAGGGGTTTCTGAAGGGCTAGAAAGAGGGGTGTTGAGATAATGAGTAAAGTCTGGTGCTGTGTTCTCATCTTCCTCCATGGAATTGGCAATGGCTTCTCGAGCTATGTCAAGGCTCTTACTTATCTCCTCCTGGGTAAGGAAGGCAGAAAGTTCATTTGAAAATTCACCATTCTGTGTGTCTGATAGGGAATCACAGAAAAAGTCACGGTAAGATGAAGCTTCTGACATATTTTCAGGATATTCCTTACTGCTGCCTCTTTCTGGAGAGTAAGTCTCCTTCAGCATTAAAGAAAGAGGCAATGCCCGGCCACAGCTTCTGTCTTGCATCCTGGAAGACACAAGAACAATTCCTTAATGAAAAAAGTTAGATCCTAGTTCCCATAAGCTAGACACAAAGCTGTAAGATAAGCAGAACATAATGGTGTATGACATACCATAAACCTTGTTTTCTATTAGAATGAGCCAGGACTGCAAATTGTCTAGGTGGAAATGAGAGCATTTAGGAGTAATTTTTCTCATAAATCTTCCCTCAGAAGTATGAAGACATCCTTTGCCTGTATATTGCCTAGCACAACCTTGATTCCTCTGGATCAATATGTGTATATGCTGTTATTTCACATCTGATTAGTTATTTTGCATCAATTCTATTATGCTTCATTTTTTTCTGGTTTTAGCCTTATGAAGATTTTGGGAATATATTTACTTTTCTCTTTCCTATAACATTGCCTTCCAGACATTAAACTATCAAATTCTTAGAGAAGTGTTCAACTTGAAACCATTAGGAGGATACACATGAGAATATTTGGATTAGAAATTCTATATTATCCTTTCTGTTTAATGTTGATAATGTGTTTAATATTATTTTACTTATTGTGCTAACATTTTTAACTTGTTACCAATTTAGTAGCACTTTCCTCAACACAGAAAAATGAAATATCAAGCTACCATATGCTAGAAGTAAAGCACTGAAGAAATAGATTTCACAACCTATATATCATCCTGCTCAATGGAAGTCTATAATGTATATTTTGTACCAGTTTCACAAAGCAGAAAAGTATTTATACCTCTCCAGTTTCCCAACATGACTTCAGAATTAGGATGAGCATTCTCTTTAAAGTCAGCAAGAAACAAGACATAAGGGAAACCACATTTTCCCCAAGGGAAGGACTGGCCTGAAACTCTCCTTGCTGTAATGTATTTGTCTAACTGGTCACTAGATTGTGGCTGATGAGATCTGAAACATAATTATTGTTTCTGCAGAGCATTTAATTGAGTTGAACATCAGTGGTTTTAATTACCCCCCCAAAATTATCTTATTCTAATGATAATTTCTACAAGAAAAAAAAATTACATAAGATTTAAAAAGAAAAAAATTCCTTTAATTCTCTACTGATAGTGGAGAAATGGCTTGACAATCATGCAATGCACTCGGATGTATTTTACATCAGCTTGTGCAGGCTCCAATTACCTGTAGTCACTAAACCAGGGCTTACCCAGCATGTAGTCATTAAATGACTGATAGATTATTGGAATTCTTGGCTTAGCATATGTATCTCTTGATATGCCTGTTTGTCTTGCCAACAGATTACAACTCAATGCACAAAAGAGAAGTCTAAGAAACCCAAAGCATTTAGGGTTTGAGAAATGTTTTTATAGATTTCAGTGATAAGTTTATTATTTGCTGGGATTACGTTTTCCTTTCCTGTTATCTGTGTTTATAGGGCAACAAATTTAGCAACCATGCCAATCTCTTGTCAACAAAATCTAAAAAAGTATATACAGTATAACTGACTACCACATAGCAGCTTTAAAGAAAGAATCTGAGAAGCCCAGCAAACAGTTGGTCTAGAGGCTCAGCTGTTCAGGCATAAATTGGAGGAATGCCAGGGAAATGAGGGTTAAAATTGCAGAATTTCTTCCTCCTTAATCTTAGATTTTTTAAAAAACTTTATATTCAAATGAACAAAGGTGCTATTTAGATGACATGTAAATATCTGTGCTTCAAATTATATCTTTATTTAAATCTGACACACACTGGTTCCTAGCTTGTTCACATCTCAAAGTGACACATTACATACTCGGATAAACTTCCCTGACTTCCAACACCAAGCTGCTCTAATGTTTCAATGGGCTATTTCATGGGTAGGAGGACAATTCTACTTATTGTTATCCACCCAACATGATGATTAAAATTAGTGTATTATGAATTAACATATTTCTTCCCAATACTCAGCTTTGTCATTAGAAAAAATATAATGGCTACATATATAGTAATTTTCAAAGTCTGGTGTCTAAATTAAGTGAATCAGACTATACCTGGATATTTAGATGAAGTTGATGGATTTAAATGTGCTGGTTTATTGGCAATTTCTAATGCTGATAAGCCTTCTTGGTGAGAAGGTTTCTGAAAATGGATTCATTTAGCTGTAGGGGGCTGAATGGAAGCTTCCAGGAGAAAGACTTTTTTCAGCCATACTGTAATACATAAACTCACTATTCTTTTAGAGCAACTTGTAGTCAGAGTGAACTGGAGGTGAAGTATCACTAACCCTATCAAGTAGCTTATAAGATCATAATTAGAAATTTTGAATGCTATTTCTAGCTTCTCCAAGTTAGACTACAATGTATTTATAACAGTTTTCATCATCATTACTCATTAGGTAACCTGCAAAGCCATATACTGTATCATTTAAAGACACAAGCATAAATTACAATGTTGCATGCAGATCAACATTATTACATACAGACTACTTATGGGGTCCTATTTGTATATATTTAAAAATTACGCCCAAGTAAAACCACATTTTTTATCATGCAGTTTAAATACTTATTCAACACCCAATGCAGATGCTCTAAAGAATCATATGGTAAATATTAAATTTGAAATGTATTGGATTACAATAATTTCAGAAAAAATAGACTAACTAATCAAATTAAGGTTTTGCAGAGATATATAGTAAAATATGAAAAACATAGAAAAATAAAGGACTCATTAAAAAATATAAACATCCTGAATTTGCAGAACCTGCCAAATAGGAAATTATGATTTAACATGACCCAGTTAGTACTTAACAGGACCTATCTCTTCAAAAGAATCATATGAAGGATGAAATGTATCTAGTAAGATTTTTTCAAACAAAAAAGGCACATAGTTTTTCTCTGAATTTTGAAATCCTGCAAAATTACTCCACAAACACAACAATTACGATCAGCAGAAAATATAAAACAGATCTTACAATGAGCAGGCCAATATGAAGAGTTCAAGTATAATTAATAGTAGGTAAAGTTGTTTTTCTCCTTCTCTATCTGAACAGGCTCTAAGTTGCTCTAGCTCTTCACTGAAGCTTGCTTGGTCCTTAGTCGAGAAGACTGTGGCCTGTGCATTACATCCGTCCTCTGTGACTATGAAATTCGTATCCCCCCCATCTATATTTGGTAACTGAACTCATGTTTCAGCAGACTGCCACTATCTGGAATTCCAGCAGAAGCAATGTTAGCCCTGGAAGTGGCACAAAGTTCTCTGTGCTTACTACTCAGAAATTTAGAGAACTTAGTCATTCCCTTTTTATATCATTTTATGGTAAGAGATTTTTAATTTTTTTCAACAGCATTATTTTCATGATAATAAATAAAATAATTGCCTTTTTCTACTGAGAATAGTTTAAAATCAATAGCTTCCTTGTGTACCTTAAAATCTTGTAGAAAAGAAAAAATTAAAAACATTTAGGTTGGAAAAGACCCTTAACATTTTTGGATTTATGAGTAGAAATGCAGCAACTTTTTGTAATAATTGATAAATAATCCGTAACCATATACTACACTGTATAAATAAATTAACCTAGTGAATTTTCACATCTCAAGTGAAATAAGAAAAGAAAAGAAGTATCTCCCTCAGAAATACACAAAAAATCCCTCGAAAATATGTATGCTTTTTAAAACAACTCTGACACATGCATTAACACTGAAACAATCAAAATACACTTTTGGTTTCTATAGAGTTGTAGAGCATAATGCTTAACAGAGCCAATTCTCCTTTACTGTCTCTGTTAAGGAAGTACTTTCACCACATTAAAACTCCCGTGAGAGTTTAGTCCCAGGGGAAAAAAAATGTCCAAAAGCACTTTTTCAAGCACACAATTTCTGTTAAAACTCAGTGAAAGGAAGAAGAAAACATGAAGACTGTTGGTTTAATCTAGACACTTTATCACACAGTTTCCAGAAATAAAAGCAATGTGTGGGCAATGTGGTTTCTGCCAGATTGCAACCTATTGGAGTCACATGCTCCAGAGTGGATAGAAGAAATGATAGCTCCAAAGAGATGTTACAGACGTCCGTCCCTTCTGCCAGCATCCATTATATCTGCTCTCGGATTTGAAATCATTTTGTACACTGGCATTTGCTCTTAGCTTAAGGTCTTCTAGATACTGCCTTGCATTTTTTACTAAAATTTGTTCCTTGGCAACAATGGAAGTGCAGTAGATGTACTCTTGTGACAGAAGAGCACAAGAGACTCAGAGCTCCTTACAGGATCCAGACCATCTTTATGTACTAACAAGTGCCAATACCACACATCCTATTTCAGTGGTTGATAGAGCATCTTGGCATCTTCATGCAGGCAATTACTGTCCCCTAATCACAGCTTGAACAGACTCACTGCTGAACTGAGAATGCTTCCCAATATATACAAACCCCATATTTGCAGCTTGAGATCCTTACCATGTTGTAGTGAAATTAGTTAAAAGGATTTTATTTCAGGTCATTTTACAGTGATTTCAGCGTGTCAAATCAGAACAGAACCATGATTCTAAAAATTTCAAGCTGAAAACTGTGCACAAAAAAGGAGCTGGTTATCCAAGAGTTAACCACTGTATGCCTAATTTTTAAGCAGTCACCCCACAAAGTAAAATCAAGGTGCTTTTTCAGGCACCCAGCATCTCCACTAAATACCCAAGACTTTGCCACCTTGGGATGGGAGTCAAAAATAGCCTGCATATAAACAGCAGCAAGCTGCCTTGGGCTATCTTCAGCATTTTCTACAGGGAGTAGGTGGATGAAATCCTGGTTCTTGCAATTATGTGTTTAAATTTTCATTTCTGGGAAGAAAATCTATCTGCCTGTAGATATCTGCAGAGATATTTTAAAAGATATTTAGCTTTCTGAATACAAATAAAGTATTGTTTTGTGTAAATCAAGTATGCCCAATACTTTTTGTACATCATGACAGAAAAATTTGCCCAGAAAGTGAAAGATTTGTGTTCAATTAACTCCTCTTCAACTGTTAATGAAATATTCTTCATAACCTGAAATAGGGCAAGGTTTTATAAAGCTCTATTAAGCCATGAATAAATTTTCCCAACATTCTTCTTCTTCTGTGATTTAGTCAATGCTTATATTTTTTTGCTCTGTACTGAATAATTTGGAATCAAGATCTTCCATTTTTATTGCAAAAACAATGTGTATTCTCCTTTATAAACGTAGTATAGGCAGTAAATCACTATGAAAAAATGGCAAACAGACTAAAACTTTGGAATAGTTACACATTTTGCAAGATAAACACACTTTAATATGCAATGATTTAACAATGTAGCATTTGCATATAATATTTTAAAATTAATAATAGCATCAAACAAGATTAGAGATATACAGCTAATATGCTCACTCCATTCCTATTGCAGTATTATGGAAAATTCAGCTGATGAACAGAACTCCACGGAGATAACAGTTTTCCCTACCAATAGATTTGATGGAATGCAGCTGCAGTTTCCCTCAAACCTTAATAATAGTTTCTAACACTAGTCAGCTCGAGTCATTACAAATCTCATCCCAAAAACCATAAAACTATTCTGGTTTAAGCTCACCATTTGATCTGATGAACATGTTACATAATGCAAAAGATTTTCATCGTTAATTGTGTAAAACCAAAATACAGTAATAAGCTCTTTACCCTAATGATTAATGTACTTACCTGAGAAAGCAGAGCGCCTCTGTTATGGTCCTTGCTAATTTGTTTCTTACTCTAAATAGCAACAAGATAAAATACAAGTAGATAAGCAATCTCCTTTTCAAGACCTGAAGTCAAACACCAGTATGCAAACTTCAAATAGAAATCTCTAAGAACTGCTTCTACTTTAAGCAGCAGGGAGAGATACAACCTCCTTTACCAGTTGCCACAGAAACCTCCAGTTATTTTGAGTTACCAACAGACATTTTTTCCACCTCTGAAAGAGCAAAAAAATAATCTGGTTGCCTGTGCTTAAACAGATTGGGTCAATGTCTTGCTGTAGTTCGATGCTAAATATAGCTTTGTTCTTTAGATTTCCCTCAGTATGCAAAAAACACTTAATTGTGCTTGTAAATACATAGTAAATGGATTTTTTAATATACCTAGAGCTAATCTATGTTTTCATAGAGTGTGTTTGAAGTATCTACCTGTCATATATGTATGAAAGTGTCAAATGTAGCAAGCAGTGTCAAAGATATACAAACACAATTTTTCCAAATTCTTCAAGGATCTTAGGAGTGCAGTAGAAAAGCTTATACACCTTCAGCATTTGCTAGTAGCTGTATTGGTAATCGGTCTGGAAGAAATACAGCAATTTTTAAAATTATACTAATAACAGAACAGTAATAATAACTCCCGACCTTCTTTTACAGAATATTTCGTCAACAAAGAGATTGAGGGGCTGCAAGTAACAGCACATCAATAAACTTTGAAAATAGTACAACTGTCTAGAATTACCACAGCTGTGAATAGGAAAGGAAACCATAAAACAGAAAGGAAAGCTAAGTAACTCACAAAGCACTAATACCATTCTGAAAACAGGGAAAGAGATGAACACTTCTCAGTCCAAGATCTATAGCCTATCTAAGGTCTTGATGAGGCAAACTCCCTCATACTGAGAAACTTGTCATTCTGCCTCCCTTATCTCAAGACTACTAGAACATTTGGAATATCATTCTGTCTCAAGATGCCATCCTCTTTATTAGCTGAACATGTAATAATGGAACACATGTACAAACAGTTACTTGACTGGTGGTTTTCTTGTGTTTAAAGAGTCTGTGTCCTTCAAACAGAAATGTATTATTGCATTGTATATTAAAAATTTCCTTTTAGAGAGAAATCATGTAGCAAACAAACTGGAAGCATCCCTTAAAATGCCAAAGGAATTTTGTCAGGAGTTTGCACCCCTGTGCACTGTGATTAATACACTTTTGCATCTGCGGCTGTGAAGCACATTGTGCCCTCACGGATTTATCACAAAGGTGAAGACACGTAGGGCAAAGCTGTTCGATCTTTGCCTGCAAACACTGTGCCCAGGGTAGCGATATCTCTGTCCCCGCTACCTGAGAGCGGGCGGTGCCCTGCGAAAGGCGGTGCTGTCTCAGCCTGCCTCTCGCCAGGCCCTGTGTCCATCAGAGTGCCTTCAGGGCCGTGTCACCATGACACGCGGGCTCCTGAGCCTGCCCCCTGCCTGCCCAGGCTCTTCACTCACAGCCCCGCACACGCTCTGCTGCGTGGGGGGCTGAGGGGAAAACGCGGACGGCGTCCGGGTTTGGAGGCGCCACTGGGCGCCGGTGGATGGCGACGGTGCTGGAGGTGAAGAGGTGCCGGCCAGAGCCGGCGAGAGCGGCTGCTCAGGCGGGGCAGGCGGGCTGAGGCTCTGCGGTGAGGGACAGGCAGCGTGGAGCCTGCCGCTCTGTGTGACTGTGGCGGCAGCGGGCGCCCACGGGCCGAGCTCGGCCTGCGGGATGTGTTGCTGTGCAGAGCGCCATGGAGGTGCTGCCACACCGCACCGGCGGGGCTCACGGCCGTGCCATGGAGGCGCTGCCACACCGCACCGGCGGAGCTCACAGCCGTGCCATGGAGGCGCTGCCACACCGCACC